>JAMJXE010000001.1:8170000-8647585 GCA_023634365.1 Tilletia setariae | reverse complement strand
AACCCTAACCCTAACCCTAACCCTAACCCGAACCCTAACCCTAACCCTAACCCTAACCCTAACCCTAACCCTAACCCTAACCCTAACCCTAACCCTAACCCTAACCCTAACCCTAACCCTAACCCTAACCCTAACCCTAACCCTAACCCTAACCCTAACCCTAACCCTAACCCTAACCCTAACCCTAACCCTAACCCTAACCCTAACCCTAACCCTAACCCTAACCCTAACCCTAACCCTAACCCTAACTTGGCATCCCGACAAAAATAGGAACATGCTGCGTTGTACAAGAGGCTTTCAAACCTTTCAGGCAGAATGGGAACGGGTTGCAGCGAAGGATGCAGTGTGGAAGACATATCAAACCTGGCTAGAGAAACTCTCCGGCTCCCGGACGCGCAAGCGCTGGAAAGAGGCCTCAAATCGCTGGATGCGATGAAAGCGATTGGTCAAAGAAGAAGCAGCAAAGGTGTGTGGAATGATCACTGGAGCTGGCTTTCGAATCTTCACAGTCCTTCTGATGACCATCAGCAGCGGGACCGCGCGCGGCGCGCCAAGGAGGCCCGCGCAGAGGCGGCGGCGAAGAAAAGACCGGACGAGGAAGAAAGGGCGGCGCAAAAGAAGCGCAAGGAAGAATTCCATAGGAAGAAGCAAGAAGAAAAAGCTAAGATCATACGGGAAGGAGAGACGTTGGCGTGAGACGCCCGTGGACGTCAAGGTCCGCATCAGCATCACGAAGATAGCCCGCCATGCACGCAACCTCGCCAAAAACAAACGGAAGGTCAAATCCCAACTGCACAAGGAGATGCGCAGCATGGTTTGGATGTCTCTTGGTTTCCTCTCTTAGTTTCCGAGGGTCGCGTGTTCCTTCTGCCTCAATGTTGTGCAAAATCTCATGTTCTGTTCGTGTACATCTTTGCGCGCGCAGCGCGCCGCAGGCGATGACGACCATCACTTGTATCCTAAAAGTCACGAACTGTAATCCATGCAGACTTGCTCAATTTGGCAGGGGATCTGGATGATGACGAAGCCGGCAATGTTATGCTTGTCCCGTCCTGCAACGAAGAGTGGATGGGGAGGTCGATTCTGGTCTGCTTGCGTGCCTTGTATGAAGACTGCACAGATTTGACAACGCTGAGGAGCAACAAACAATCTTCACTCCAGCTCACGATATCATCTTTCATCTACCGGCTGCGGCCGCAGGCGCTCTGCCTACCGATTTGTGCGATGGAAAGCATTGGGTCTGAGGCAGTGTACAGCACCGGCGTGGGCGTGATCCGTGAACACTGGCTGCAGGTGGCGAAAGACACATCATCAGCCCATGTCCAGCAGCGATTGGGGCTGAAGTCCCTTTCTGTCCCGCAGAGGTCTCACGCCCTGAAGAGACTGGTGCGCGTGCGCCACGAATGAGCGCAGACCGATGTAGCATTTGACGATATTACTGAGTACAGACACAAAATTCGATTGAATCTACCCAGAGCCCGCCATGAGCAGCAAATTGGTAATGATCCACTCTTCCATCCCTGGCATGGAGCAGATCGCGGCCACTTCTTCGTCGTAGCCGAGCAGAATTGGGCCTTCGCGATCGCGTCTCGTGAGCCTGGCGCTCGCCAGCTTGCTCGCCCTTTCCGCTGCGCTCGACGCATTGGCAATGGCGGTCGCAACCGAAGCCGGGTCGTCGAGGGTGAGGATAGCAGTTTGATCAGCTTCGTCAATGATGGCTGAGGAAGAAGCAAATTGAAGTCCTCGTTTCCCGTTTGGTCCAGGGAGGGTGAAGTCGCTACCGAATCCGCCTCCTCCATTCCGATTCGAGATCCCAGTCATGCCCAAGATCGCAGCCGCACCGAAGCGATCGTCGATGTCGCTGAGAGCCATCAATGTTTCAACAATCCGGCCGATGAGGACGTTGAAGGGATTTGACTGGAACGACGGGAACGTGCCGACCAGGCGCCTGATAAGTCTCCACAGAATCGAAACCGTTCCGGGTTGCGCGGCCAACCAAGCTCGCTTCACCGCTCGGGAGCTGGCGCATGCGAGATTGTACAAACACAGCATGAGTCGCTCCGTGTAAGCCAGGCGGGCTTCGGCTTGTAGCGCACCCAGGTCGAGCTCGGACACTGGCAACATGTTGACGAGCGTGAGACCAAGCCGCACCATTTTGTAGCCCGGCACATGCTGACCGATGATTTCGCGATGTTGATCCGGTTGAACAATCCGACTGAACGCTTCCAAAGCAAAGTCGCAGAATTGTGGAACGCGTCGGGACGATCGAGCGGCGGCGACGGCAATGGCCTCGGGCACGCCGATCTGGACGACGAGATGGACTGCACTGGCATCGATTGGGCCCAAATTGGGCTCCGTTTGCGCAAGCGCAACTCCCTCGAAATGGGTCGCGTCCGCGATGAACAATTCCATCACGTCGAACAGGAACCTGATTGTCAACGGTCGCCGATGCAGAAGAATTGGGTGTGGCTGGTCGTGAGAAGACGTTATGTTCGTGATGATGTAGAGCACTTCCTTGCGAATTCGGAGCAGCTCAGCAGGCGTGTAGATAGTTTCTTGCTGAACGCTGAACCAATCGTCGCTCCCTTGAAGCGCACGGTGCTGGTCTTCCTCTTGCAGTGAAACGCCTGACTGCCCGAGGTCCGTCTCCTGCATCGAATTGCTGTCCATATCCATAAACTCTTGAGTATGTTCGGGAACAAGTCCATCGATATCGTGATCGCTCTCGCTCTTTCCTAGCTGGGTCCGCTGAAGTCGTCCGTTGACCTCACGAGCTGAGTATGGATCTCCTCTGTCAGGGTGGTGTTTGCTCGTTCGCCGTCCTCTGGCCTCCTTCCAGGCGCGCATCCGTTTCTCGTCAACTGCGCCGATGCTTGCCATGCGATCCAGGAAAGTGGAATGACGACCCAGATATTGATGGTTGCAAGGCATCATCGAAAAGTTTTGCAGGATGTTGAGGATCATGAAAGTCAGGTTCACTGCCCGTTGGGCCCGAGCTTCCCAGATCAGTTCAGCAGATATCTCGCTTCGGTCGAGACAGGCGCTTTCATCGTGATGTGTCGGCTCCTTGCCGTTCAGGGCACCATTTCCCTTTGGGAGGCGTGATTGACCGTCTCGGACGTCGTGTTCATGTTGGACGCGTTCGCCTGCGATGATATCGTGCAATCTTGGCTCGTTGTCCAAGATCTGACCCATTGCTGAGTTGGAACGCAAAGGCCGCCTTCTGCGCTTCCATTCCCGCATGGCAAATTCATGCTCCCGCGCGGCTTCGATCCAATCGGCATGAGAGCACAACGCCGGTAAGTTTGTGGACGCCGCCTCTGGTCCGCCCTCGATGATGGAGGCAAGAATCGCGTCGTCGTTCATATGCTCTTCGCTTGCGGATGCGCCTGCTCCGGGGCGTTGTGCTTGAGGTTCCCTTGCCGCTGGTGTGAGAGAACCGACTGCATGCGGCTGAGCCTGAACAGGTGCGGTGCCCTTGAGGAATGAGGAGGTTGACCCAAAAGGAACCCTCCGATCCTCCGCGACGCGTCCAACCTCCCCCTTGTCTTCGTCGGAAGGGATCGTCATCGAGACCGTGTCTTCTAGCAAATCTAACAGCTCGTCAACGAGCGATCCGCATGCAGCGAGGTCCAGCTCGAAATCCACATGTGGGGGTGGTTGGTGAGGCAGATGATACATATGTCTCGGAGGAACAAACCCCTGGCCGGAGCTGAGGATCTGCAGCGTGTTGAGTGCATAGGTGACCTCAGTCTGGAGCCTTGAGCGTAAGGAGAGCGTGAGCTCGGCTATATCGACTGCGCCTGCAAGATTTGAACAAACAAGTCAAGTATGAAAGAGTGACGAAACCCGTGCCAATTGCAGAGGTGAGCAAGAGATTGAATAGCAGCTGATGGCAGCATACACATACCGAGATCGCGAATGCCTCTTGGTTGTTTGCCCCTTCCATCCAAGATGGGTACCAAGAAGTCATGAACCATATCAAGGTCCCACCCTCCGGCGCTTTTGAGCTCTCTTCTGATGGGCATGTATTCTATGCGGTACCGAGTCGGTACAGTGGAGCCTGTTGTTCCAGAACCTTTGACCTGGGCTGCATTGGCACCAGTGCTGGCCGGATTCGAGGCGATCAGCGCGCCTGATGGCCCCGTTGCGGGAGCGGTGGTCAAGGACGAGCTGTGAAGATCCGATCCACTCTCTTTAGCAGTTGCGGACGTCTCTTGTTGTGTTGTGGCAGAAGGCGCTATCATGCTACCTGGCACACTTTGAGCAGGGTCTCCTCCACCCGGCTGCAATGCCGGAGGGCCGCTGGCCCCAGCTGAGTTGGCAACTGCCTGGTGTTGCTGCTCGACCGCTATCTCTTTGCCCGACCGCTGATTTTGCTGCGTTTGTACAAAATGCATATGCGCAGCTCTTACCATGGCGCTGGCGACGAGGAACTGTTGGTTTTGTTCGGGGGTCCGCATGGCCGGGTTTGGAGCTACAGTGTTGAGGTGGCTCAGGAAGGCCATGGCCTGGCGGACCTGTACCTGATTAGGATGTTGCGATGGAAGTGCTTGTGTCTGAGACTGCGACGGCTGGTTCTGTGGTAAAGGTGTTGTCGAGGGTTGCGAAGTTGCAGAGTTCAAAGGTTGGACGGCGTTTGTTTGTGTTTGAGACGCTCCGTTCGGAAATGGCAGAGAAGATGGCGCGGGTGCGCCTGGCAAGGATGTGACGGGAGCTGTCGGGATCTCCTCCGCTGCACCTAGGAGTAAAGGTAGTCAGTAGCAGTCGAGGCAGGTGCGGAGACGAGGAAGCTGAATTGTGAGCTCACCGGACGCGTCAGTCTTTCTGCGCTTGCGTTCGCGCTCTTCCCCTCCTGCGTCTGGTAGTGAGCTTGACGTGCTGGTGGTATCTTGTGTCGATCCGTTGGCAGCTGCACCACTGTGGCTAAGTGCGCTGCTGTCACCCTTCCGGAACTCGGCGTGAATGACAGTCGCCTGCTTTCGGGCTTCGTCCTGGGTAATGCTGCCTTGCGCGTACGCGGACTGAATGGCGGCCATCTTGGAGGCAAGACTAGCGCCCTCTGCTGTCTGAGATGATGGTAGAGCAGATGATGATGCATCACTGTTTCCGTTTACCGCGTTCCTTTGCTGCTGTTGTTGTTGTTGCTGCTGTTGTTGTTGTTGTTGTTGTTGTTGTTGTTGTTGTTGTTGTTGTTGTTGTTGTTGTTGTTGTTGTTGTTGTAGCTGCTGAAGCTGCTGCTGCTGTTGTTGTTGCCTCTTGCTCATGCTGATCATCCACATCTCTTCAAATCCGCCCAGTCTGCTGTTGTACCACTCTCTAAGACGTTGACCGATGAATTCGGAGGTAACTAGGTGTGGATGTGGAGCTGGTCCTGAGCCTGCTTCTTGGCCGGCAAGCTCTACCTCGACCTGGTTTCCGCTCTTGTCTTTGAGGGGAGGTAGTTGCTGGGAGAGCTGTTGCTGGTGCTGCTGCTGGGCCTCTTCTGGGTTTGTCGGCAGCGGTGGGTGCACAGCGATGTTGAACTTGCTGCTGGCGAGGAAATCCCAGCCACGGGGCGTAGACGATATTCTCGCTGAGCCGCCTGATGACAGGACGGCCTGGAAGAGAGATTGTGCGTCGATCCCAACCGGATCGGACTGGGAGGCGGATGGAGCATAGAAGACCATCGAAGCATTCTGTGGGAGTGAGGATGAGCGTGAAGAGTGGAAGGATCGAACCATTTGGATGAACGATTCCTTGTTGGCTGGTTGAGTTGTTGGAGAGGCGGATGATTGGTTCAAAGCGCTGAGTGTTTGGGCTCTGAGCATCTGGAGCTTCTTAAGCTGCATGGCGAGATTTTGAGATGAGATGCCTGTTTGGGCGCAGTCACGGCTGCAGCAGCAACGGCCATGAGCTAGCAACGCCCTGCCATTGATGATTGAGACGGAGGATGGGATGGTATGTGTAAGCTGGCCAGGGTGGTTTGCAGGATCAGCATTTTTATTTTTTTGGGGGGCCCCCCAGGATCTGCATTGAGCAGCAACGGCCTGCCATTGATGATTGAGACGGAGGATGGTATGTTGTAAGCTGGCCAGGGTGGTTGCAGGATCAGCATTGGGAGGGAGAGAGAGCGGCACATCCTCTGGGCCAGCGGCTGCTCCTCCTGCCCCTCCGGTGCCAGCGGGCGCTGAGCCTGACGCAGGAGTAGAGGCCATCTTCGTTCGCGCTTCCGCTCCAATCCTTCCTCTTGTCGGCTCTCCTTGTTCGCGTTCCCTGGAGCGTGTTGGATGGAGTTCCTCGAGTCCTCAGAGCGCGTATTCGTACATTCTCAATGCGCTCACAAGACGTGTGGAGTCTTGTGAGACTCGTGGCGACGGTGACCCCTGTCCAGACCACGATCGGGCGGGAGTCTGACAGCTGAGCTGAGCGAGGGCCCACAAAAGCACGAACGAGAGCTTCTGGAGTCGCCCGCGCTGACGCATCCCTTCCAGACCAACCACGTCCAACACCTCGCCCTCCTCTCTCTGGCCACGCATCTGATTGGCAAGGAGCTTGACTGTGGAATATGTTGCGCGCCCTCGCTTCGTCGTCCTCGTCCTCGGTCACCGCCGCGGCGGCCGCAGCTGCTGCTCCATCAGCATCGACTTCCCGGCTGTTGCTCTCCAGATTAGCAGCATCCTCGGCTTCGGCAACATCTCCAAGATCGCCGTCGCAACAAGGACGAAGAAGTACGCTTCTGGTCCAACAGAGAAGGCTGTATGCGACAGAAGCAAAGCCGCCGGCGAACAACGACAACGAGAGCAAAAACAAGAAGGAGGAGCCCCAAAAGAAGCAGGAGTCCCCCTCCTCCACCTTCAAGGAAGCCCTCGATAAGAGCATAAAGCAGAACAACCTTGGTTCTCTCTTCGGCTCCTCATCTCCTTCCTCGCCGTCCTCGGCCAAGAAGGAAGGCAACGGCAGCGAGAGCAAGGACAGTAAAGACAGCAAGAAGAAGTCTTCAGATTCTTCCCAAAACAATAGCAACCCATTCGGCTTTGGAGGAGCGTCAGGGGGACCAGGTGGAAGTCAGAACAGCAACATCAACACCATCATCGTCACCCTCATTTCCACTTATGTTGTCTACCGTCTCACTTCCCCCTCCACTCCAACCCGTGAAATCACGTGGCAAGAATTCAGAACGAACTTCCTTGACCGCGGTCTCGTAGATCGCCTAGTCGTCGTCAACCGGAACAAGGTCAAGGTATATCTTCTGCCGAATGCAGTCGCTCCGACTTCCGCTTCCGGCTCAGGCAACGGAGTCGGCCCCGCCTCGGGCAACAGTGTATTCTGGTTCAGTGTCGGATCTGTCGAAGCCTTTGAACGCAGACTAGACGACGCACAACGCGAGCTCGGCATTCCCTCGCATGAACGCATCCCGGTCGCCTATCACGAAGAGATCTCAACCGCTTCTACGCTCCTTCACTTTGCTCCTACCATCCTTCTCGCCGGTTTCCTTCTCTGGATGACCCGTCGCGCCGCCGGCGGCATGGGCTCGGGTGGCTCGGGTGCAGGCGGTGGGATCTTTGGCATTGGCAAGAGCAGAGCAAAGATGTTCAATCAGGAGTCCGACGTTAAAACCAAATTCTCCGACGTGGCTGGCATGGACGAGGCTAAGGAGGAAATTATGGAGTTCGTCCAGTTCCTCAAGAACCCAGACAAGTATACCAAGCTTGGTGCCAAGATTCCTCGGGGAGCCATCCTCAGTGGGCCGCCCGGTACCGGTAAGACTCTCCTTGCCAAAGCTACCGCCGGAGAAGCAGCTGTGCCTTTTCTCAGCGTTTCTGGTTCCGAGTTTGTGGAAATGGTGAGTCTGCCTCTGCCCGTTTGATTGCAGATGTTTGCAGTCTCCAGGAGACTGAGTATTTCTGCGCATGTACAGTTTGTTGGTGTGGGTCCATCCAGGGTGAGGGACATGTTCGCCATGGCCAAGAAGCACGCTCCCTGCATCATTTTCGTCGACGAAATCGATGCCATCGGAAAGTCGCGTGGAAAGTCCGGTAGCTTCGGGGGCAACGATGAGCGTGAATCAACGCTGAACGAACTGCTCGTACAGATGGACGGCTTCGCCACAGATCAACACGTCGTTGTTCTGGCCGGAACGAATCGACCCGATGTTTTGGACCCTGCCTTGCTCCGGCCGGGTCGTTTCGATCGCCACATTGCCATCGATAGACCAGATGTCAGCGGACGTAAGGAAATCTTCAAGGTCCATCTCGGCCCCATCAAGCTCGCCGATGATCTCAACATTGACCATCTCGCTGAGAAGCTCAGCATCCTGACCTCTGGCTTCTCTGGTGCCGACATTTCCAACGTCGTCAACGAGGCGGCCTTAATAGCTGCTCGTAAAAATGCGGCAAATGTTGCTGAAGAGCACTTCGAGATGGCTATTGACCGAGTCCTTGCCGGCCTTGAGCGAAAGTCGCGCGTGCTCAACGCAACCGAGAAGAAGACCGTTGCGTGAGTGTTGCCAGCACACGTGCATGTGCTCGCCTCTTGTACTGACGCAAATTTTGCATGATTCGTGTGGATGACCAGCTATCACGAAGCCGGACACGCGACTGCTGGTTGGTTCCTGGAGCACGTCGACCCTCTTCTCAAGGTCTCCATTATCCCTCGCGGCAAAGCTCTCGGATTTGCCCAATACAATCCTCGCGAGCTCTATTTAATGTCCCGTACCGCACTCATCGAACGGATGCAAATGACTCTCGCAGGACGCGCAGCCGAGGAAATCTTCTTCGGTGAGATCACCAACGGCGCCTCTGACGACCTGCAGAAAGTGCAGAGGATCGCTTCCAGTATGATCTCTGCCTTCGGCATGGATAAGGAGATTGGGCCTCTGAGTTATCACTCAGATGAGCAAGGCTTCCAGAAGCCGTTCTCTGAGGCCACTGGCGAGAAGGTAAGTGTTCTTTGATGTTGTTTTGCTGCCACCACCTGCAGACGCTCACAATTTCAACGTTATCATAGATCGACAAGGCCGTTCGTGCCCTCGCAGTTGAGGCGTATGAGAATGTGAAAACTCTCCTGACTGAACACAGGGAAGACGTGGAGAAGGTGCGTATTTGTTGTCTGCTAGTCAGAATTGTCCATGTGCAAAATTCTCACCTTTCTTGTGGTCATTGCAGGTCGCTAAAGTACTTCTCGAAAAGGAGGTCATCACTCGCGAAGAGATCCGCAATTTGCTTGGACCGCGTCCGTTCGCGTCGTCGAATGAAGCCGATGAGTTCCTTGATAAGCATGTGCTGCGTCGAACGGGCGACGGAGGCGTTTCTGCACCACCGCCTCCACCCGAAGATGACACTGGAGGTGTGCCCACCCCTGGTTTGGCCGCGACAGCCACGAAGGCGGAGCAGGCTTGAATACGGACGCGACAATAAATCCGTCAGGATGCAGACCAGCCCACCACTCTTTTCGCCATCAGCGAGCCATAAACACCTGCGCCCAAGTCATGGCCATCGCTCATTGAGCCTATAATTTCGTCTTCCAATGTCATCCCTGAATGGTTATCGGGCCAGCGATCATTTCCTTATTGGCTCGCAATCTACGTCCATACCTCCACACTTCCCTCACAGTCTCAAGAAGAACCGCCTTGCGTCCTCCTGTACTTGTGCCCTTGAAAAGAAATAGCATCAACAGATCTTAGCAAGCACGAACTGCATCGGGATCAGACATCATGACGGGCCAGCGTGGGACTTGATGAGCATTGCGAAGAATGACGAATGATGACATACGAAACTTGCGAAGGTGGAAGGACAGGAAGCCTATCGAAACAGAGACAAGCCGATGGTTGCGGTCGGATGATACACCGAGATGGGATTGTGCGTCCAAAGTAGCCAGAGAGGAAGGTGTGGTCTGTGAGAAGATAGGCGGTAATGGTTCGGCAGCCGGCACGAGGTCCGCGTTGCTTGCCTTCCTATGTGTCGACAGGGTGTGAAGACTCGGCTCTTTGCGTGCGTGAGGGCCCGCGATCCAGGAGGAACTCCAGAAGGGCAGCCTCCCCCTTCACCTTGATCAATCCATCGATGGCCAACAGTCGCTCCAGGTCAGCTTCCTTCAAGCCGTGCGCTTCCAGCAAGCCGCCTGTGCGGCTGCGTGACTCAGAGCGCCGGAATAACCCTGACCCACTTTCACGGTCGAAGTCATCATCCGAGGGCAAGCTGCTGAGTCCTGATGAGAGCCATGAACCGTCGTCACTATGCGCGTCTTCTCCCAGCCCTATGTCGTTGTTAATGAACGTGCCACTAGAGAAAGGGGGACGCGGCGCTGGTCGATCTGGGTCTGAGTCTGTATGACGCAGGTCGGTGTCAATGTTGACATTCGACGGGGCCATTGTAGTATGGTTTTCGCTGTGGTTGAGGAGCGCAGCGTCATCTTCGGCCTTGGCTGTGGCAGACGAGGGTTCCTGACCTCCGGGCTGGACAGCCGTCTGATCGTCCGTCCAGCCAACCGTTGTTCTGTCGGACACGACAGGAGCATCGGCCATCTTTGAGAGCAGGATGCTACCTTCCAATCCAACGATGCCATGGACACGAGCGCGCTCGGCTGCCTCTTCGAATTGCCTTTGGTCCTTTGCCGGTGGATGGTCGGCAGCCTTGCCACCCGTGTTCTGTTTGATCAGAATGTCAGAGACGGAAAGAGGGGATACAGGGCTAAGAAGGCTCCTTGGGCACATGGCGCATGGTTATGCAGCCGAAACTTACACCAAATACCTTGGCGACCAATTCGACAGCGTCTCTTTCTTCCTCAGTGCCAGATTCCCTAACATAGGACAAGAGCCGCTCCTTTTTCAACCTTTCGGTGGCCACTTCAGCCAGGTCGTCAAGCGAAAAGATCGGATCGGTATCCCTGTGCACAGAAAGCTGGGGGTTTCAGTATTCAGGGATCTGCTCTGTGCCGGGTTAATCAGAGAGTATCTCACCGGGTAGGTTTGCCGAAGCGGACCGCAACAGGCTCAACATTTGATCGCACACGATTCCAGAAGTCCAGCCTGACAACTTTCTCTGGAATGCGGTACCTGAAACGCTGTCCAGTTCCATTGGCATTCACGCCCCCAACTGTCAACTCTTCCCAACCTGCTGAATTCGCCTGCGTCGAGGTCCCGTCCTGATTGAAAAAGCTGTCAGTGGGATCAGGGACGATGTCGACGTCCCCGTTGTTGCGAAGCCGTATCCGATATAACTTGCCGGGTTCATTCCCGACATTTGAAGAGTTAGGAAACGGCAAAGCATACGGCTGGATTGCTGTGGATGATTTTGGCATCCGATATCGTGGCTGCATGGGCGTGGGCAGAGATGCGAAGCCACACGTCAGCGACTGCAGCTTTTACACCCCTGAATCTCAGCCATTCGCACGTACCATTGAGTGCTCGGCGTGATTGGGACACATCCACTTCCTCGTCATATTTGGCATGATTGCCAGAGGTGGTGTCACGCAATCTAGGTGCCAATGAGCTGAGCAGAAATCGCAGCTCAGAATGCTCCGCCAGGTGCCGTCTGGAGTTGGAATTGGAGATTCGTAAGGGGGCCCGTACGGGCTCCGTTTTGCCAATGACGCTTTCATCAAATCACCCGAATGAGGTACCAACGGCAAGGCCGAACCACCGCAATGGAAGCAAAGTATCGCCTTACCGCTTTTGTCCTTCAACTTGTACGGGTCACGATCCTCGATGAGTCCTTGTTTGTTCACTCGAAGGGGCTTGATCATACCCAAATTGAGGTATGAGCCGTCAAGCCCCGTACCCACGCCGCGGAAGTAGTTGCGAATCTCAGGAGGAAGTTCATACTGGACGGGATTGGTTTGTTCGAGAGCCTTGATGAGGCGCGGAAAGATTCCTTTTGGCTCCTTCCCCGCGCGCTGCCGTGAGCGTAAGTTTAGGGTGTTGAAGAAAGTATGGAATGAGATCATGTTCAGCTTTGAGCCACAGCAGATGCTGGGAGGGAGAAAATTTACCTTGGAGCTTCTGCAGATGTTGCAGAACCATGCGTCGTCCATATCTACCACGTCGTCCAGATCGACTGGTGGGCTTATGCACGAGAAATGGAACGATCGTATGCAGCCATCGCAACACAAGAAGCGTCCGTGACCCTTACAGGCGTCGCAGAAGTCTTGGTTGGACTAAGGATTGAGTGGCCAGCGAATTTTGTTATTCAGCACGACTGTGGATTAAGAGACATTCTAGGAAAAAGGAAGGAGTTGTGATCGGACGTACCTGCTTCTCGCCGGGGGCGGCCGCAGCAGCAACACTTTTAAGGCTGATGATGGCGGCGGGAGTATGCACACCAGATATGTGACCGCCGGCAGCTGCAGCGGCTGCAAACTCGGCAGCCGGCGCTCTGGCCAGGGTTCCGTTGGCTGTCATGCCCATTCCGATGGTCTCCGGACCCTTCTGAGGAGAGCCACCCATGTGACCGGCGGCTGCTGCTGCTGCGACGATGGTAGGGTAAGCCATGGGACCAACACCACCGGCAGCCTCCGCAGCCAGCATGTTTACTGGCGTCGAGGCACGAGCAGGTCCACTCTGACTGTCACTCGCCCCCAATGGAGACGACGCACCTGCCGCTCCAGTACTGAGAGTGCTATGAACTCTGCTCGATGACGCGATCGCTGAAGGACCCATCGCAGGCGCACCCGCGCTGCGACGCGATCTCGTGGTTGCAAGGGTGGCTGGAGACTCTGGTCGTACGGGAGGTGTTTGGCCACGCGCAGCCGCTGCGGACAGTTTCATGCTTTTTGGGTTCGAGACACTTGAATTAACCAATGCCGCACCAGCAATCTCGGCGGATGGCAAAGATGTGGATGCCAAGCTGCTGTCCGTTGACGTGACGCCGGCCACAGAACCGGAGGACGATGCCGATGCCGTTGCCGGTGCTGATGATGCTCCTGATGGAGTTGAGAGTGGCGCAGCCGGCCCGCTACGCTTGACCGTGATTCTCGGTCGCTTGAGGGGTGTGCTACTAGCGCTGCTAGAAGGTGCGGCGGCACTCGATGATGAGCCATTCATAGGTGCGCCGGTAGCAACTTGCGAAGATGCAACAGAAGTTGAAAGTGCCGGAGATTCCAGGGATGTTGTGGCGGGACCAGCAGATTGAGAAGCAGAGAGGCTGAAATCCTTTGCCGAATCAGCCTGATTCTCTCCGACATCCACCTGAATTGGTGACCTGGACGCAGAGCTACGTCCGCTGGTCCCCAATATTGCTACCAGATCATCAGTGATCGTGCCTCTCCTTTGTGTTGCTCCGTCTCGAGCATCTTGAACAGGTGTGGGAACATTCGTTTGTATCTGAGCTGGTGAGGAATAGCGCGTTGCGGGCCTCGTTAGCCGTGCGGTTATCCGCCGACGCTTGGGCTCGGGAGCAGCAGCCGGAGCAATGGACGCTTCGTCCCGGAAGGGTGCAGGCGAGTCGCGTGTTGATTCGGAATCGCTTGCAAGATCAGAAGCAGGGAGATCCAGCCCCAGTACAGGCCCTTTCCCAGTCGGAAGAGAATTGGCAGCCTCAGGCTCTGCAGATGCCAAAGCTCCTGGACGCGGAGCTGATTCAATCGCTGGTATGCTGACAGTGAGCATGGACGGGGAAGGAGATGCTGATGCTGATCCGGCCAATGATCGAGCACGCGTCGTACGTGGAGCTGTGGAAGATGCTCTAGTGGAGGAAACGGAAGCGGACGTCCAGCAGAGGTGGTCAGTATTCATGATCAGAACCCTGCAAGGTAGTTACGAGGCAAAGACTCGGGTGAGAGAGCCCAAGACACTCACAGCGACTTTTGTGATCGTTTGGCCCTCTTCTTCTCGGTGACGGCCGCAAGGGTATGCGCTACCGCACTCGGCAGGACTGCGGGACCAGCACCATGGCCAATGTCGGAGCCTTGATTGATGGTGAAGACTGGCTTTTTGGCTCGAATCGACGAAGAGGTCGACCCGGTCGCGCCCTGGTTGTTGCTCGGCGGATTTGGTGCCGTAGCAGCTGTCGGAGCTGTTGCCGACTCACTGCCAGACTTGATATGGTTCGCATTGGCCGCGGAAGAGGACGAAGCTACCTGCGCAGTGCTCGTCTTGGTGCTCGCTGATTGGGTCCCGGGGGGAGGAAGTCCTGTGTACGGTGTGGCCAGAGGAGGGTAATAGGGATCGAGGGGTAACCGGGGAGGAGGCCCTAGGACCTCGGTCGCGTAGGCGGCATTTGGGTGCAGCAACGGAGCTGCAGAGGTGCCATTCGAGTCGTTTTGGTCCGTGCGCATCATCAGCCAGACGGCGGCCGTGTCTGGAGCTGAGCACGAGGGACGAAGAAGAGGGAGTCTCTCACCTGGCTCCCGCTGCGAGAGCTTCTCTGGTCAATGATGAGCTGCACCCAAGTCGCGCTCGCGATACCTTGAAGCGGGCATCGCATCAGGCACGACATGCTCGTGTCTCGGCCGAGAGCAGGAAGGAAGCTCGGCCGTAGGAACCGTGGCTCTAGCGCTCGATGCTTCTGCTTGTTCTCGAGTCGACAAGCGGACGGAAGAAGCCTGACTTTTTCTGAAGCATTCTTCCAGCTCTCCAACCACCAACAAGCACCGTACGCAAGTTGGCGCGTTGCACTAGCATCGCAGCAAGGTGAGTAAAGAGCGTCATCTCCAGCAAGGCCCCCCCTTCCCCCTCCACAGTACGCGTCCACTCCACAACATCGCCGGATGCTGCCTCTCTCCTTCCAACCCTACCCGGTGAGGGTCACCCATCCTGGGCCGCACTTCGCCCCAGGTTAAGATTCAGTTGCAGCTCCGCCTCTACTCAAGGGCCATCACTTCTGCGCTACTCTACGAGTGCGCGCGGCTTCATGGCCTCACCAGTAACAGCATATGATACGCTTCTGGCACCATGGCTGTATCCTTGAGTCCCCCGCCCCCCCTTTTCACCCACCCTCCCCTGTCCAAAAGATCGAAACAAAATTTCACAGACCTGTTCCGATCTGGCATTGGTGCTTTAAGCGGCCCATTCGCTGTAGGAAGGACTTAAAATTTTCTCTAGATTTACTCTGATGGCTAATCCCCTCCCTGTCCCGTGATCGCTCGCTTGCATCGATATCATCCCCTTCACGTTGCATGTTCAGGGCGCTGACATTTTCTTGCTTCCTTCACTTGTCTTTCCATCGACCTCTGCACCTGTTGGCGCGCACCATCTCCTTGATCTCTTCTTCCCTCTCCCTATCGATGTACCTTCAGTCAATCCACAGCAAGCTGCTTTGCAATTCAACTTGCTGTCACCATGATCCAGAAAGGAGCCAGCTCACTCGTGAGGCGCGCTCGACCAGCTTGGCTCACCGCACCATTTTCAGAGCAGTCTGTCAGAGCTCCCAAGCGAAGAGCCTTACACTCGTCACCATGTCGTCCTTTCCAACAAAGCTCACCAAATCGTTCGTCAGCCTTCGCAGACGCTTTTCAGTCTCTGGTACCTGCGCTGCAATCGCTACCACCCGCTTTGGCGCCTTATTTGCCGGGTCCGCTCGCCTCCTACCCTGTCTCTTGCTCGCTGGTGCTTGTCACAGTGTCCCTCCGATCAGCGGTCACGTTACCCGCCGCCCTCTGGCAACGTGCGAGGACCCGTCGCATGGCAGTGGAGGTGGCTCCGGTCTGGGAACAGATGAAGAAGGACATCCCTTTGCAAGTTCGCGCTCGGTGTCGACGTGCCGGCAAATCGTATGACGAGTTTCGCGTCGAGCTCGAGGCTGAGGTGAGCATCTGTTCCCGAGTGCAGACATGCGCGAGAACTGACTCGATACTGCCTGTTCTTGTGCGCCTATGCATCTGACAGATGAAGAAGTCACTTCGGGACCTTTTGCGAAGACATCGCTGCACCCCGCTCCCGACTATGCTCGTTCCTCTTGCGGTCCAGATTCCTCTCTTCATCACGCTCTCCTACCTCATTCGTGAAGCTGCCCTCACCCCGCAATTTGCAGCTGAGCTCTTGCCGTGGTCGACTTGGTCGTTCACCGGACCCAGTGCAGCGGAGCAAGCTCAGCTTGATGCGTTTGCACAGTCGGCAAGCATTCTGAGAGATCGAGGAATGAACGAGGAAACACTGGCTCAGATCATGGGTCCACGAGGTGGGGGAGCCAGCGGTAGTGGAATCGGGACCACACTGGCACAAAAGGACACCAGCATGCAAGGGCCCGTCGCGCTTGGTATGATCACGTTGCTGAATGCCGAGCTGAATGCGTACCGCTCCAGGCGAGACCGGGAACAGCTGAAAGAGGAAGTGCCCAACCAAGCTATCTCTGACAACGCACCACTGTCCGACAGTAGACAGGCGAGTACTGCCGCTCCTGCCGCAGCACAAACATCTTCAATCGCGACTCGCGACTACCGTTCAAATGTAGCACAAGCTCAGGGCTCTGGCCAGTCATCACACAAAGCACCTAGGTCCAGTCCTGCAGCTTCACAAGACAATGCCGCCGTATCTTCAGCGAAAAGCGCAGCCGAGGAACGCACCTCGCTACGCACCGCCATCTTCACAAATACGCTTCGTGTTGCCGCCATTGCTTTTGTGCCAATTGCCAGTCAAGTGCCTGGAGTGAGTGTCTGCGTTTGTGCTGCTTCGATCTGTGTGAATGAACGAGTGCGCTAATGCCCAGACGCTTTCTGATACCTGCAGGGTTTGCTCGTTTACTGGCTCTCATCTGCGACGTACACGATGTTCCAAAACGCCATCCTGGATTGGCGGGAAAGGCAAGGCCCCCTGCCCAGGTCGTGATCGTGATCGCTACCACATACTATTGTGACATAGAGGCCCTCCCAAACGATAATTGATGTTCTGCTTGAAGACTGATTTACATGCGATTTGGTGATGTGCGGCATCTTCTACACTGTTGCGAGATAGAAAGAGTGGGAAGTGAAGACTCGAATCAAGCAGCTACGAAAGTGATCATCATGGGAGTGTAGGCCGAGCAGCAAGACATCTCGTGTTCATCTTCTCGCCCTCTTGATTCCATCGGGACTGGTTCCTGTACCAGCGGAGCGGTTACTGTTTGAAGTCTGACTCTGGTTCATCATAGCCGCCGTGGCTCCCCTTGCTTGCTCTGGATCCAGCGTCGGGTCTCGGGCCTGTGCGAAGAAAAGTCGCGACTCTCGTTTGGAGACGTTCTCGATCGAGTAGGTGTTGCCTGTTCAACGCGAACGTCCGTCAGCTCAATGCAAACTTCATCTTCCGTAAAATGAAAGAACTCCATTCACCTTTTGGTACAAGGAACATTCCCCCTGGGCCCATCACGAAATTCGAGCGGTGTATGCGTACCCGAACTGCCCCCTCCGTAACAATAAAGGTCTGAGACGATTGTCGAAGAAGTATCAGTCTCTTCGTGCGAGTAGCGTAAGGGGCCGCCGCACAGCACACTCACATACGAATTGGTCTTGCTTGGCTTCACAGGTTTGCTTCCCCCAATCGGAATCTCGATTACGCCTGCTGCCATGAAGTCGTCCACACCAAAAACTTTCTCAAATTTGAATTCGGAATTGAAAACTTTCCGTGTCTTGACTTCATTCCGTTGGCATGCGATCCCTAGCGACCTTGCACGCATCAGGAGGCAGAGAGTCAGCCAGGTTGCCCTTCCACTTGACTGATGTGACGGCTAAACACTTACGCCTGGTAGTTTCCTCCGCAGTGTCTACATTCCAGACGAGACCCATCTGATCAGTCTCCTCGTCCCATCCGTCCTCCGGCTGACGTGTGAAGCCCCGCTCATCAAACTTTGGCGCATCATCTTCGTCATCATCCTCTTCAGAATCGGACCGCACAGACAGCTTTCGCTTCGATCCCTTTTCCGGTTTCGTGGGACTCTTGCTCCGCCCTTTTCCTTTCGCGCCGCGCTTTTTGCGCATTCGCATTCCGGAAAAGGTGCCTTCGTCTGGTGCTCTCGGGATCCGAATGACTTCTTTGAGAACTGGCACTGGCAGACGCAGCTGCTGTCGGCCCGGCCGGTCTTCAAATTCGTCCTCGCCAGCTCTATCGTCACCATCTTCGTCACTATCCTCATCACCCTCAGGCACAGCGGACAAGTTCGGCCGACCGAAGCGGGCTCGCTCCCCTCGCCACCATTCCAAAGGCGCCATTCTCAAGCGCCTCCCTCTCCTGGGACCTGGCGTTTGCATCGTCTGGTCAGGATCGCCCATGCCTTCGAGGTGATACTCGTCCGGAATGCGTTCCACTATCTCTGTCTGACGGTGTTGTCCGAGAGGAATACGTTCGCGCTGGATAATTTGACGATTGACTTTGACACCGTTTGGGGAATCATTTTCCACTTCCTCCGACCGGGCTCGACCTTTACCCTTGCTGTCCGCCTTCTTCTTCTTGTCAGCGTCCTTTTTGCCTGTCGATCTTCGCCCTTGTGTTGGAGTTATCTCGGGATCACCATGCTCTTCGGAGTCATCTTCGTCGTCGTATGGAGTATGATGCCGTGCTGAAGTTGCTTGCAGTGCAATTGGGCCAACTTCCTCCTCTAGGATGACGGTCTGGTGAGGATCGGCGCCCGCGTCATCGTCTCGGTCGTAGTCGTCATCAAAAACGAGCGGATTGTGATCTTCGTAGTCATTCGCATTGGCATCGCCGTCATCGTAATTTTGTTCATAATCATTCAGATCCAGCGCACGGTCGCGAGAAGACGACGCTGTTGAATATGATCGAGTCGAGCGGGCGGGAGACGGACCCTCTGAGGCTGACCTTGCCGCTGATGTTGGCATGGAAAGGTTGCTTCGGTTCGGAGTGCCATTGGCGAGAGTAGAGCGAGATGACTCCGCGGACCGGTCGGGTGTTGGAGGCGGGGAGGCGGAACTACCTCGCTGCTGTCGAAATGAGCTTTGCGCCGAGCGAGCGAGGGCAGTGCGAGGCGAAGGCACGTCCTCTGCGTTAGGATTACAAGTCAATTAGGCTCTGACGGTTGTTGCTTTCAGGATCATAGAAGCTGAGGAGTGCTCACCCTGGTCGATGCTCATACTGCTGCTGCTGAGACCTGCGCGACCATTGCTACTGCGACTCTGCCGAGAGGAGGAAGCTGCGCTTGGACGTGAGCTCTTCGATGCTGCGGAGATCCTGCGAATGCCAGATGCGACTGGCAGTTCATCTTCCGCTTCTTCCTCCTCTGCTCCTTGCTCTTCTTCCTCGTCGTCCTCGTCATTTCCGCCGGCATTGGCATGGTCATCGATCAGTGAATTCACAAAGTTGTCAGGCGACTCGCGGTCAGGTCCACCGTCGTCAAAGTCGTCATTGAAGTCGATAATGTTGTCGTCCTCCTGGTCACGATCGTCTCCCTCCTCTGCATCGTCATCTTCATCTTCATCATCCTCCTCCTCCTCTTCTTCTTCTCCTTGGAGCGTTCGGTAGTCTACCATGCGTTTCTTTGAGGCCTCGAAGAATTGGTCCGTGTCTTCGAAGCCGCGGGAGTCACGGCCAATCGAAGGGATCCGCAGACCTGTCCGTGGTCCTGTGTTGGACTCATAATAGCGTCGCGCCGTCATTGCGTGTACTTCGTGCAATATGGTGGTCCGCCGTCACGTTGGTCGGTCGCGTTGTTTTTGAGGTCGACGCGCTGCGACCCGGTGGATGTGTTGCTCTCACGTGACTTTGGAGACGCGTTGCGGAACCTTTCGTCACGTCCGAAGTCCCAACAATGGCTATTTGCTTGTCTGTCAAGACTGGGACGTCCAACACAGGCTGCATAGGAAGCACTGAGCAGGAGGTGAGCGTAGCAAAGCTACATACTGAACGTGAATGTCCAATGACTCAGCATCCGGGACCCAGATTCCTCAATGAGTTCTGCTCGCTGAATTCGATTCGCCATCACAGACGTGTGGGCGCGGAAAGAAGGGAGAGAGCTGATCCTATGATGATTCTGTCTGCTTTGGATTTCAAACAAAAGGCGGTAGCTATGATACAGTAGGAGATTCGGAGCTCAATAGGCAAGAGCACCTGTGATGTGTTCTGGGTCGAACAGGCTCAGACACGGTGGGAGGCCGTTTGTGACCCGACCGTTGATTCGAGCCAAGGTGGGAGTCGCCTCCACGAATTCGACAAAACTCGGAGCCGTGTTCTGTTGCGGATGTGGGTCGACTGTAAGACTCTCAAGCACTTTCATGTGGCCAGTGATGGAGCGCCAGAGGTCGTCGTACTGATATGGGCATGGAAGCTCCTGTTGTCAGACTCGGCCACCAGGAAGGCCATTCAGGCTACCTACTCACATTTCTAAAGCCTCCATTGACATCAGCAAACAGATTCAGGGTCTTCAATGTGCCGCCTGCGCTTATGAGCGCTCGATCTAAAGGTGACTCGGGTGTGACGGCAAAGATGGTCAGATGCTCCAAATTGGAGAAGCAGCCTGCCTCGATCAGCTGCGCCTCGTGAAGAATCGAGGTCTTGCTGGAGGCCATGTCCAGTGCAGTGAGAGGCTGAGGCAGGCTCAGGAGAAAGGGCGGTACATGCTTTGGGAGCAGATTTGCATCGTAGGTGGTGAGGGTTAAGGACTCGAGATTTTGCAATTGTGAAAGCGAAGCGGCTCCCTGCAGCGACAGGAACCGTATAAGACTCGAACAGGGATGCTGGCGTTTAACGGCGTTACTCACTTGATAGAATACTTTGCAGTCGACATGGAGGCCTCGTATTTGTGCAACGATTTCCCACAGCGACGAAGGCGGCGTGATTTCAGCATCCCAGCTGAGATATTCCAAGGAGGGCAGCTGTCGCAGGAGTGACAAGAAAGCTTGGACGTTGAAGCGGCCGAAGCGACGTGGGAATGCGATGTAGCAGTTTCGAATCAGAGGAAGCGGGTTTGGAAGTTGAGGACGCTCGACAGAACAACCGCAGTCAGGAGGGAAGGTGGCCATGTCGAATTCAAACTGAGGCAATTCAGAAACGGAATCGGACCGTAATTTCGCACGCCTGCGCTGCTTGAGCTGCTTGCGCTCTTCAAAGGTCAGAGTGCTAGGCCCGTCTTGGTTCGCATGGTGATCCACCTCGAACTCGCTCTTGACTGAGGCTGAAGGTGGAGAGATTGGCGAGAGATCGTTGCTGTAATACTGCATAACCTCTTGCCACTGCAGCAGCTGGTCTGGGTAATGAAAGACGAGAGAAGACCAGAAGAGAGGCGCGAGCAGGCATCGAAGTGAGAGACATGTAGACGCAAAGGCGTGCAAGTCTCCCAAGCGGAAGGGCGAGGAGGGCCGTTTGCGGAGGCAGAGTGGGTAAGTCGATTCTGACACGGGCTGGAGGAAGAATGCGACTCGGACGGCAATTTCTGGTGGAAACACCAGTCTTCTCCTTCCACCAGTCTTGCCCTCAGAGGTGCATGTGCTCATGGCTGTGCTCCCATACCGGTCCGAGGCATGTCTGATGTCGTGGACTCTATTCTATCGTCCACCATGTCAAGTTGCATCAATCATCGTTGCTGAAGTCATACTGGAGAATCGGTTCTCGACCGGTGCCCTGTCGGTTCCCAGCTCAGCGCCGCCGGACAAAATTTAGAGCTCTCCGGTCCCTTCGTGGATGGGCTCTGGCTCATCTTCCAAGCTGCCTCCCTCATCCAGACCAGAGAAAGGGAGAGGACATCGACAGAACACAGAGGCCGTTCCAGTATGTCGCAGCACGGAGACGACCCCTTCGAGCATCTCGAAGGTGCATCGGCCTTCGGCGGGGCATCCTCTGAATACTCGTACACCAGTTCCTCAGCCCCTTCCCGCTCAGACTTGGGCGGAAGCACCAGCGGAAGCAGCATCGCCTCCCAATCTCGCTCTCGCTCACATCGTCATCATCATCGCCAAGACGATCCGGCCATCGATCTCGACCTGGATGATGCCCTCAACGACTTGAGCTTGACCAGCGCTCACATAGAGGGAGGTGGCGGCCCTCTCCAGGGCTTTGGTAGCGGGACGGGAGCTCAAGGCTTGGGGCAAGGGCCAGGTGCGAACGGAACTGGCGGTGCGCAGAAACAATCGGTTTCCAACGGAGCCCATCATCGTCGAGGCGGCGCTGGCGAAGGTGGCTTGGACGACCATGACGATGGCTTCGATATCACTCTGGATGGTGCTCTCCAGGCTGAGCTTCCGCCACATGCTTGCGCGTACTGCGGCATTCACAACCCAAGCTGCGTCGTCCGCTGCCTCATCTGCAACAAGTGGTTCTGCAACTCTCGAAGCTCTACCTCGGGCTCGCACATCATTCACCATCTCGTGCGGTCCAAGCACAAAGAAGTCTCTCTACATGCCGAATCTGCTCTGGGAGAAACCACCCCTGAATGCTACAACTGCGGGGCCAAGAATGTCTTCTTGTTGGGATTCATTCCTGCTAAGAGCGAGACCGTTGTCGTTCTCCTTTGCAGACAGCCCTGTGCCGCGATTCCAAACTCCAGAGACGTCATCTGGGACACCTCTACATGGGCGCCCTTGATCGATGATCGCTGTTTCCTCACCTGGCTCGTCAAGATGCCGTCTGAACAGGAACAACTGCGCGCAAGACAAGTCAGCTTCCATCAGATCAACCGCCTCGAGGAGCTCTGGAAGGAGAATGAAAGCGCCACACTCGAGGATCTGGACAAGCCCGGTGTCGACGAGGATCCTCCCGGCATTCTGCTTCGTTACGAGGACGCATACCAGTACCAGAATATCTTCGGACCTTTGGTCAAGATTGAAGCCGACTACGACAAGAAATTGAAGGAGTCTCAAACGCAGAATGACATCGTTGTCCGCTGGGATCAAGGTCTCAACCAGAAGAAGATTGCATGGATGAATCTGCCCAAGCTGGAGAGCGGAGAGGTCAAGCTTGCTGTCGGAGATGAGCTCAAGCTGAAATACAGAGGAGAGCTCGCACCGCACTGGGAAGGACACGGACACGTTCTCAAAATTCCGAACAGTGAGAACGAACTCTCTGGATTCCGCTGCCTATGCCACCGGATCACTGATCAACACCTCTCTGTCGTGTTCCGCTCACTCGTTCTGAACAGGTGTTTCTGATGAGGTCGGAGTCGAGCTACGCCGATCTGATGGCGTGCCAGACCATTGCACCCATCAGTTCAGCGTCGACTTTGTGTGGAAGTCGACCAGCTTTGACCGCATGCAGTATGCGATGAAAACATTCGCTGTCGACGAGCAGAGTATGAGCGGCTACATTTATCACAAGCTTATCGGTCACGAAGTGGAGCCTGTCAACCTGCGCACCGCAATGCCCAAGCGGTTCTCGGCCCCTGGCCTCCCTGAGCTGAACCACAGTCAAGTCTTTGCTGTGAAGAGTGTATTGCAGAAGCCGCTGAGTCTAATCCAAGGTCCACCTGGAACGGGTAAGACTGTCACCTCGGCCACCATCGTGTATCAACTCAGCAAGATGAATCCTGGTCATGTGCTTGTATGCGCGCCGTCCAACGTCGCCGTCGACCAACTCACTGAAAAAATCCACGCTACCGGTCTCAAAGTCGTCCGCATAACCGCCAAGTCTCGCGAAGCTCTGGCCAGCTCAATCAGCTTCTTGACCTTGCACGAGCAGGTGGCAAACAACGACACGCACATCGAACTGCAAAAGCTGATTCAGCTCAAGAACGAACAAGGCGAACTGAGCTCGTCCGATGAGCGCAAGTACAAAGCTCTTACGCGCGCCTGTGAGAAGGAAATCCTCAATGCGGCCGATGTCATTTGCTGCACATGTGTGGGCTGCGGAGATCCTCGCCTCTCCAAACTCAAGTTCCGCACAGTGTTGATCGATGAGGCAACACAAGCTGCCGAGCCCGAGTGCATGATCCCGCTCGTACTGGGCTGCAAACAAGTGGTGTTCGTTGGGGATCATCTCCAACTGGGACCAGTCATCATGAACAAGAAGGCTGCTCGCGCTGGTCTGACCCAGTCCCTTTTCGAACGGTTGATCATTCTGGGCAACCGACCGATTCGACTCCAAGTCCAGTACCGCATGCACCCCTGTCTTTCTGAATTCCCCTCCAACATGTTCTACGAGGGAACGTTGCAGAACGGCGTCACGGCTCCCGAGCGATTGCGTAAACACGTCGACTTCCCTTGGCCGGTCCTGACTTTGCCGATGTTTTTCTTCCAGAACCTAGGACAAGAGGAGATCAGCAGCTCTGGTACCTCCTTCTTGAACCGCACGGAAGCCAGTAACGTTGAGAAGATTGTCACGGCTTTCTTCAAGGCAGGCGTCGTGCCCAGTCAGATTGGTGTCGTCACCCCGTACGAAGGTCAAAGAAGCTACATCGTCAACCACATGCAGATGCAAGGCAAGATGAAAAAGGATTACTACAAGGAAGTAGAGGTGGCCTCCGTCGACGCCTTCCAGGGTCGTGAGAAGGACTACATTATACTCAGCTGCGTCCGTTCCAACGAGCATCAAGGCATCGGATTCCTGAGTGATCCCCGACGTCTGAACGTTGCGCTCACCAGAGCCAAGTACGGACTCGTTATTCTAGGCAATCCCAAGGTGCTTTCAAAGGTATGCGATATGACAGAGTTTCCTGCATGCTCTCATCCGAAGCTGACTGAAAACATTTTTCATCTTTTTCGTCCTCGTGCCCGTAGCATGCGTTGTGGCACCACCTCCTGGTCCACTACAAGGAGAAGAACTGCTTGGTTGAAGGTGTGCTTACCAACCTGCAACCGTCAATGATACAGTTCAGCAAGCCTCGCCGTCCTTTGCAGAAGCCCGGCGACCTTGCTGCTCGCTTTCAGCACTCTGCTGCCGACATGTTGGGCGGCAGTGCCATTGGAGGCGCTGGAATGGGTCTCGACGGAGGTATCAGCACCAACAGCCTGCTTGGTCCGTCACCAAAAGTCGGCAATGCTGGGTCAGGCACCTTGGGTGGCGTCAACAATGGCATCGGGGCTACCGGGTCTACGGGAAGCGGGGTCAAGAACGGAGTCGTCGCAGCCAAAGGCGGACCACCTCCCTCCGCCATGCCGAACGGACTCAATCCGGCATTCTACCGGACGCACAATTCGATGGCCTACATCCCGAGTGATGCGCAATCCATCACCAGCTTGGGCACGCAAGCTCCGTACCCCGCCGGAGGGATTCCGTTCTCTTCCGGTCCCGGCAGCTTTGTGTCGACGGCCGCCTCGTCTTCACTCAACCCAATCAAGTCGCAGGCATCCACGATGGATCCTAGCGAGGACGACACCCGCTCGACATATTCTGCAGCGCTGAGTCAAGCCTCGTTCACGACTTTCTGACCTAGGATGTGCTCAGAGTCCGACCTTCATTCTTACCTTATTTTTATGCGGCTAGCACGTCGGTCCATGATTCGTGCGAACTGAGACCGAAGCTTTCTATGCCCCTCCAGGCGACCTTACGGTTGCGCGACGCTTGCACCCTCGCTGCGTCGGGATCGTCCCTCGTCAAGGCCGACATCCATCTTTTTGGATTGAGGGTGACTGACAGATGCCGGTCCGTTCCGAGACTGCCACGCTGGTCGCTGCATTGTCAAGACCTTGGCGGTGAGGCCTTGTGCCGAAGCTCAGTCAAGCTATCCAAGCACGACACTCCGCGTGTAACCGAAGTCGTGAGCGACGTTTGTGGCCAAGCTCGTCCGAAACATCGCGCCTTTCCCGGTTGCGGCACATCTTCGAGGACGATTTTGTTACTCGCCTGCTGTCGGGAATGCCAGAGTACCAGAGATTCTGACACGATTTACTTCTACAAGTCCTGCCGCCTAGCTAGAGATGGACATTGAGTTGGCTTCTGCTTTTTGGTCAGGTGGCAACGAGTTCCCTCACATCCTCTCACTTCATCACGGGCTGCGTCATGGCCGCCGAGTCACGTCAGATCTCAACCGTTCTTTCCTACCCACCCGCCAGCCTTTCATCCCACACACACACACATGTTCTCCTCTTCCTGTATAGCCAATCCCAATTCTCCTCCAAAAACGCAAATCATACTCCCAATTTGCGCAGATTTCCGAAAATGCTTAGGGCACGGCACACATCGAGACAGTCGCGAGATGTTGAACTGATGCTCATGCTGTCATGCTGTTGCAAGTCAGAGTTAATACATTTAATGGGTAGTTGGGAAGAGGTCACCTCCGCTTGCGCGACAGGCACAAGTCGGGCGTGCGTCACATTTAGTTGCCGGAGCCAGAGCCAGAGCTGTCATCGTCGCCTAGGTGGCCAGCGGCGGCGCCAGCGATCTCACCGGCTGATGCATCTTCACCGACACCGAGGAGCCAGAATGGAAGCTCACGCTTGCGAGCGCTGTCACTGGATCCGGAGCCGTCATCGTCGTCGCCTAGATGGCCAGCGGCGGCGCCAGCAATTTCACCGGCTGATGCATCTTCACCGACACCGAGGAGCCAGAATGGAAGCTCGCGCTTGCGAGCGCTGTCACTAGATCCGGAGCCGTCATCGTCGTCGCCTAGATGGCCAGCGACGGCGCCAGCGATCTCACCGGCTGATGCATCCTCACCGACACCGAGGAGCCAGAACGGAAGCTCGCGCTTGCGAGCGCTGTCACTAGATCCGGAGCCATCGTCGTCGTCGCCGAGGTGGCCAGCAGCGGCGCCAGCGATCTCACCGGCTGATGCATCTTCACCGACACCGAGGAGCCAGAATGGAAGCTCACGCTTGCGAGCGCTATCACTAGATCCGGAGCCATCATCGTCGTCGCCTAGATGGCCAGCGGCGGCGCCAGCAATTTCACCGGCTGATGCATCCTCACCGACACCGAGAAGCCAGAATGGAAGCTCGCGCTTGGCATTACCGCCGAGGACACCGCGTGCAGGGATGGGACCTCGCCGTTGGACGTATTGTAGCTGCGAAGGGTCCTTGCCGAGCGCTCGGGCAACAACGTCGTTGACAGATTCGGGCTTGTTCTCCGAAACGGCACGAGCTTGGGCAGCTTGAGAGCTGGTCGAGTCTGGGGTGCGGATGGCGCTTGCCTGTGGAGGTCCGGGAAGTGTGGAGCAGGGAGAGTCAGAGCTGATTGCGTGGGTTGAAGGTGGAGAGGTGAGAGCAACTTACAGCGGAGGCGGTCAGGGTGGCGCCAGAGAAGCCTTGGAAAGCTCCACCGGGAATGATGACAGGGCCGACACCCATGGGAATAGAGACAGGGGCCATCTTGACTGTTGTGGATGAGGTTGGGGCGTTGAGGGTAAGAAGCTGAGGTCAAGAGAATGTGTGTGTGAAGATGTGTGAAGGTAGATGGGAAGTTCAGGTGCTGCTACCAGAGCTAGCTGAGAAAGGAAGATGTGAGGGTTGTAAGGGTGAGAATGAGAGAGGTGACCACAGGTGAGGAGATCAGAAGGTAGGGAGAGGTGAGCTGGATGTCTGCTTATATACACATCGCCGTGATGCCGGCTGGACCTTGCCGCACATCAGCGTGCGATGGGTGAGCATTGTCGAGCATGTACCAGATCTGTCATGGTGAGGTGGCGGCCATTGCTCAGCCCTCGTCTATCCGTCTCTGCCGCCCGCCGCCGGTCCCGCCGGGCTGAGCGGAGGGTGCGGTGGGTGGCGAGTGGAAGGAAGAGCCACAGTGACGAGTCGGTGGCCACTGTTGCGGCACCGTCAGTAGCATGTCCGGGCTCGGGCGCTGGTGTCTTGAATGATGCAGGTCGCCTCAATAAAGACCATCTCAGGGCGGAAAGAGGCGCAATATATCGCTGGGCGTCGAGGTGGAGAGAAGCTCGGAGGGACGTGGATGGATGGATGGGTGCGCGCCATCGTGTGACGATCCTTCGGCTTGGGCGCTGCTCAGCCCAAGCCCACGCCTTCGACCTCGCTTACTCGTCCTGTATGCCTTGCACCCTGTCCTCATTGCTACCACACACTCACGTTCTCACCAAATCACCACATCTGCTCACCGCCCTCACTTCGCCCTGGCAGTAGCCCGGCTTCATTCGCCATCGCGCTCGCACTGCAGCGCGGCGCGGCGTGGTCGGGGCTATCGTGTGACCTTTGCCTCCTGCTCGGTGTTAAAGGAACCGCTCGTGTTCGGTTGCAAACGTGTTAGGATGCAAACAAGTAGCTTTCCGATCATCTCCAACTGGGACCAGTCATCATGAACAAGGCTGCGCGCGCTGGTCTGACCCAGTCCCTTATTATCGAGCGATTGATCATTCTGGGCAATACATTACAGAACGGTGTGACGCCTCCCGACCGGTCGCGTAGACACGTCAACTTCCCTTGGCCGGTCCTGACTTTGCCGATGTTTTTCTTTCAGACCCTAGGACAAGAGGAGATCAGCAGCTCTGGTATCTCCGTCTTGAATCGCACGGAAGCCAGTAACGTCGAGAAGCTTGTTGCGCAGTCAGATTGGTGTCGTCAGCCCATATGAAGGTCAAAGAAGCTACATCGTCAACCACATGCAGATGTCGGATTGATGCTCATCTCTTTCGCATGTAAGTATCGATACAATCGGAAATTGGTGAGGGAGAGGTCACCTACGCTCGCGCGAAGAAACAGTTCAGAGGAGGCTTTTAGTAGCCGGAGCCGGGACAATTGCCGATCTCCTCCAGCCCGCATTCGTAGACGGTATTGTAGGGCCACTTGCGCTTACGAGCACTGTCACTGGATCCGGAGCCAGAGCCATCGTCGTCGTCGCCGAGGTGGCCAGCGACGGCACCAGCAACCTCGCCTGCGCTGGCATCTTCTCCAAGACCAAGAAGCCAGAATGGAAGCTCACGCTTGCGAGCGCTGTCGCTGGATCCGGAGCCAGAGCCATCGTCGTCGTCGCCGAGGTGGCCAGCGACAGCACCAGCAACCTCGCCTGCGCTGGCATCTTCTCCAAGGCCGAGAAGCCAGAACGGAAGCTCACGCTTGGCATTACCGCCGAGGACACCGCGTGCAGGAATGGGACCTCGTCGTTGGACGAACTTCAGCTGGGAAGGGTCCTTGCCGAGCGCTCGGGCAACAAAGTCGTTGACAGATTCGGGCTTGTCTTCCGAAACGGCGCGGGCTTGGGCAGCTTGAGAGCTGGTCGAATCTGGCGTGCGGATGGCGCTTGCCTGTGGAGGTCCGCGCAGTGTGGAGCAGGGAGAGTCAGAGGCTTGCGTGCGGCGAAGGCGTGCAAACCAGAGCAACTTACAGCGGAGGCGGTCAGGGTGGCGCCAGAGAAGCCTTGGAAAGCTCCACCGGGGATGATGACAGGGCCGACACCCATGGGAATAGAGACGGGGGCCATCTTGACTGTTGTGGATGAGGTTGGGGCGTCGAGGGTAAGAAGCTGAGGTCAAGAGAATGTGTGTGTGAAGATGTGTGAAGGTAGATGGGAAGTTCAGGTGCTGCTACCAGAGCTAGCTGAGAAAGGAAGATGTGAGTGTTGTAAGGGTGAGAGTGAGAGAGGTGACCACAGGTGAGGAGATCAAACAGATGGGAATGGTGAGCTGGGTGTCTGCTTATATACTTGTACTCCACACCGTGATGCCGGCTGGACCTTGCTGCACATCACGTAAGAGCCACAGTGACAAGTGGATGGTCACTGTTGCGGTACCGTCAGCGGTGGTAGCATGGACGTGGGCGAAGGCATCTTGGATGGTACCGAATCCATGCGGGTTGCCTCAATGAAAGATCATCTCAGGGCGGCAAGAAGCGCAACACAGACATCGCTGGATGTCGAGGTGCAGAAGAGAAGCTCGGGGTTACCATGGATGGACGTTGCGTACGGATGTGTGACGGTCCTTCGGCTTGGGCGCTGCTCAGCCGAGTGCCGTCCATGCCTTCGACCTCGCTTATGGCTTGCACCCCTGTCCTCGTTGCCACCACGCACTCACGTTCCCACCACATCTTCTCACGGCTTTCACTTCGCCCTGACAGAAGCCCGGCCTCATTCCCCATCGCGCTCGCACTGCAGCGCAGCGTGGTCGGGGCTACAATATCGTGCGACGTTTGCCTCCTGCTCGGTATCAAAGATCAGAAGAGCCACGCCACAAGCACGACTCGCCCGTAAGGTCAACTTGACCTTGGATGCATCCAAACAACAGGAGTTACTGCACCTTGCCATTCACGTCTGCATCTGTGGAGGCCGGTGCCTCTCTGTCTCTCCAGAAGGGGGCAAGTTTGTTCCCCAGCTGACCAGCAAGCCCTGTCTGATCCGAAGCCAACACACATCGGTCGTCTGGGAGGACGCTTTGCGTAACCCTTTTGTGCTTCCCATGATTATCTGCAGCGACGAGTCAATCCTACGGCCGAACGTCTGGGCGCTATCAGGAACCATGCGGACGTTCGTGTGCGCCCATGCCCCGGCTAAGTGAGAAGGATAGGTCATCGTGCAATGACGCCTCTCAACCTACCGTGCGAAAAAGGTGGCTGGTCCAGAGATCCATGCGCAACCCACTTTCGTTGCAAACATAGTTCATAGGCGGCTCACTCTTCTCACGATGCTGACCAGAGCAATGACGAAGCTAGCTTCTGGTCAAGGGATCCGTAATCTCCACGGCAGCCGAACTCAAAAGACAGGAAGAAGACATCAGTGTCGGCAATTGTCACCGAATACTTTCATCCCGGAGGGGAACAGCGAAACCCTGCTCCTCTCTGAATGGCCGCCAGAGGTCAAGGCGGGGCCTCTATCGGCGCACTGGTCATCGATCAGGTAGCGAGACCCAGTAAGTGGCAAAACTGAGGTTTGAGGTTGCAAACATATGAGCGGTTCATTGTCACACCTCTATATGTACTGTCCGTGGAGAGACGTGCGGTTTGAAACGAGAGAGATACCGCGATGATCTCCGTCGAGCCCGGGAATCTGTTGTTACCCAGAGAGTTAGTAATTACCGGTGACGTCGTTTGTCCTTTTTGCAGGCTCTCATGCGACCACGACAAAGACGCCAGCTGCAAGGGCGAGCACGCCAATCAAGGCGGTGCCACCAAGTACGGGAGACAGGCTCCGAATGGCCGCGCCCTTGTTGGAAGTGTTGCTGTTCCCCGACGAGCTCGTGTTGGACGAAGACGAGGAGGTGAAGACGCGCAGGCTCTCGATCTGCCAGTACGCGGTCGAGTAGCTGCTTCCGTTGTACGCGACCTGGTCGGTGATGGCTCCATATGTGGCTGCGCAGTTGCCGCTCTGGTTCCAAGTGGCGGCAGCCCAGGTGCCTGCGAGCGTGGTGTCAAAGATGATGTTGTGCGGACCGAAATCGGAAGCACAGGTCGCAGCCACGTCGAAATGGGCGGCAGGAAGGCCCCAGCTCGAGGGTGAGACCGAGGACGAGGAGCTCTTCAGGTCCGAGGGCTCTTTACCCTGTTGCCAGTAGAAGACGGAAATGCCCGAGCCGCTCGAGGAGAGGTCGCGGACCATGGCAAAGGTGCCTCCGCCGTTCTGGTTCAGGGCTGCTCCCCAGGTGGGCGGGTTAGTGCCCATCTGGACTCGGCATCCAGTGTTTTCAGCAGTGAGACCGCTGCAGTCTGTGTATTGCACGGTGGAGGAGGAGAGCTGGGAGGAAATATTGGCCGGAATGGTGCATCCGGGCTCGGTGTGAAGGGATGCGAGGTTGCCGGGGAACTCGTCATTGGCCTGTATGGGAGATGGGACCGGAACAAACATGAGCTTGGGCCAATCGTCTCTAGAAGGAAAGGCAGTATGTATGCGTGCGTTGATCTGATGACTCACGTTCTCTACGATGTCAATTTCGCCGCCCTTTGGCCATGCTCCAGTGTCGTATTCGGTGGTGACAGTCTGCAGGGGATCAAAAAGTGCGTCAGCCGACCAAGCACTTTCCGGAATCTCGGTGGCGAACATGGAAAGGGTGCGAGAATCACATACCCAGAACGCAGGCCAGACGGAGCATCCGTATGGGACGTGAGAGACATTCAGAACGTAGACGCCATCAGAATAGGCAGCCTTGGAGGTGATGCGAACGCTGTTCCGACCCTGAAGTGCAGTCGGGGTTGTGTCCACGCGCAAGTACAGGGATCCGCCACGGACCTCGGTCAGGTTGGAGGCGAGGGCTTGGCTTTGTGAAACGTAGCTGGAGCAGGTCAAAATGCGATCGGATGGTGGCGAGGATAGAAGAGGTAGGTGAGCAATGGGTTCTTCTTAGCAGCCGGTGACAATTTGCCCGTCAGGTTGGAATGCATGCGTGATTCTTACTTTACAAGGCCTTGGGCTGTCAAAGGAGAGAAGACGCCGTCGATGAGCTCCTCTGGCCCGCGCGCAAAACAGAAGAAGGGAAGCAGAGACTTGGACTCACTGGGATCTGGTTTGGTGTACCATTCAAAGTCGGAGAGGAAGTCGTTGGGCGCATAGTTCTTGTTGAGCGAGAACGAGGACACTGCGGCGGAGACGGTCTGGGTGGCGACGGTGAGGAGGACGGTGAGCGCTGTGGCTGCCGAGTGCGTTGGGGTCAGTCTCATGGTGTGTGAATGGATGCTATGTACTGGAGGATGTGGTCAAGAAGAAGAAGGAGGAGGAGGAGGAGCAGGATGGATTGCAGTGTGCTATGGCAGGATACATCATATACAAGTGCATGCTTTTGCTTCTATCGTCTACAAGGAGGACGGCTTCCCGCGTGAGGCTGTCAGCTGGCCAAGGGTCTCCGGCTCTGAGCGTGTCCTGCTGGACAACAGGGTTAGGAGGGACACGATCAGCTGAGCGAGGTCATTGGCACTCATCCCAAGCCTGCCTCGGCACGTCCCGCCTCTCTTAACGGCAAGGTCAACACGGCATGTCTGAAAATTGGACCACTTTCCAAAAGTGGAATATCCCAAAATTACACGCACCTCCACTCGCTTCATCACAGACCCTGGTCCGAGCTCGACCAAGAAGCCAAGGTCGAGGTCGAGGTCGAGGTCGAGCACAACTGGAAGCCAGCGATACAAAGCAAACAAGCAAGCAAGCACGCAATGCTCGTCCTTGTCATCGGGGATCTACATCTTCCATATCGGGCGCACGACCTACCTCAGCGCTTCAAGAAGCTCCTCGTCCCCGGCAAGATCCAACAGATCATCTGCACCGGCAACGTATGCGACAAGGAAACCTTTGATTACCTCCGGACGGTCGCCGGCGATGTCCACGTCGTCAAGGGCGACTTTGACGAAAACCCGCACTTCCCGCAGTCGCTCACCATCCATCACCCGCCCCTCCGCATCGGTGTTCTCCACGGTCATCAGGTCATCCCACTCGGAGACCCGGACGCCCTCGCCGCCCTCGCTCGAGCAATGGATGTCGACATCCTGTTGAGTGGAGGAACCCACCGCTTTGATGCCTTCGAGGTCGAGGGACGCTTCTTTGTCAACCCGGGAAGCGCCACTGGGGCATGGAATAGCGTCTGGCCCGTTGTCGATGAGAAGGCAGCCAAGGCGAGGAGGGAAGAGGAGGCTCTCAAGCAGCAGCAGCAGCAGCAAAAGGGTGAAGCCAGGGATGGTACAAAGGCTGAAACAGCGGCTGCTCAAGATTCTCAACATCAACCAGAATCCGATTCATCGGAAGAAGGCGCAGAGAAGCTGAAGGACGCAGATGGCGACGAACAGGAAGCGGCCGTAGCAGTTGGTCAGCCAAAAGAACACGATGCCGCAACAGCAACCTCAACAGCGCCAGCAGCACAGGACGCAGATAAGGAGGACGCACATCCAGACGACACAAAAGCAGACGTCAAGACAGAAGAGCAAGAAGATCCAGAGAAGGCCGCAGCTGCAAAACGGGCAGCGAGGGAAGCCCTTGTGTTGCCGCAGGCGCCGGAACCGATCCCTTCCTTTGCCCGTGAGTCTCACAGGTACCTTCCCGACTCAAGCCCTTCCTTTTCTCTTTCCTTCCTTTCGTCATCAGGATGTATGCGCTGACTTATCTCCGTTTCCCTTGTGGTCTGCGCAGTCCTCGACATACAAGGCTCAGTCGTCGTCACATACGTCTATCAGCTCATCAACGGCGAAGTTCGGGTAGACAAGCTCGAGTACAGGAAGCCAGTGCCGCCTGGCCAACAACAACCACAGCCGCAGAGATAGCATAATCGTTAGAGCTGCCCCCCGAGGGCCTGAATTTGCATCGATCACATATCTCATCGGCAGTCTGCCCCCATCAGCTATGAAAAGCGGAAGCTGTGCTGGTACAGTATGACGATAGTTCCATTTCCGATATGTTAGAGATCAGCTTGCTGGGCCGGGTGATGACATCTGAGAGGTCGGTGCCCCTGCTGTCGTCTCTCTCGAAGAAGGATCAGCAGGAGGTACGGCGCCAAAGATGCGCTCCCTCGCGATCCGGTATCTTTCCTCCCGCTCCTTCAGCGCCTGTGCACGCTCCTCTGGGGTCCGTGTCGCTGCTGATGGTGAGCTTGTGCCACCCGTGCCCGCATCCCGAGGGTTCCTCTGCAAGATGCGAGGATGGTTGGAGTTCAGGATTGCATATTGAACGCTTGCTGTCGCGCCTGCACCGCCTGCTGCAACCGGTCCGCTCCTGCTTGCTATACCCGGACCTGTCAGTGGACTGCTTCCCGTCCGACTGGACCCAGGCTCCTCTATTCGTCTCGCCAAGCCCATGCGAGGTGGAGGGCCAGAGTTTCTGAAGGGGGGGGGGGGTAACAGGATTTGTGGTACCAGCGTCAGAACACAGGTGGTGGTGGTGATCATCTTCCTGCTCACCCAAAAATCTCATTCAAAACACCAAAGCAAATGCGCGCCTGCGCGCCGCACGAAGCGCGCGGTGGAAGTGTTGCTGCTAATGCCTACAGTGTATCCATCTCATCACGGAAAATGCTGCACGAGCATGGTGCAGTGCAAAGTGACTCTGACCAACAGAGCATAAGTCTCGGGGGCAAATAGAAAGTCGAAGCCATTGTAGCTGACCCAGATGCGGCTGACCCCGTGCTGCGTCTAACAGCACACCATCGGGATGGGCGCTGTTGTGAATGAGTGCTACTGGGGATAAATGGTGCTAGAATGGGGAGGCTGTCCATAGGCGGCTTGACGGTGTGCGGCGGCCGAGCGAGTGGTGCTTCTGTCGCGTCCGAGTTTGCCAGATGAAGGCGGTAAGTTTGCAGGGGATAAGCAGGTCGAGATCGGGGCGAGCCATCAAACCTCCTTAACCTCCATCCTCAACCCCCCCTCCATCCTCACACCGTCTTCCGGCCTCCACACATCACCTCTTGATCATGACAGATTCAGCATCCAGCAGTCAGAGCGACATATTGGACCAACGCCTTCGAGGTGGGGAGGCCGACCTCCACATCACTATGGCTACTTCGAGCTTTCCATCGGCGCTTGAGGAATGGGCACTCTCGCCCGCTTCGGAATCCGACAGCACGACCACCTGGCTCGAGTCGGTAGAGGGCTTCATCGGTTCCAAGTCTTACGCAAAGGTCCCCATCTCAGTCCTGCCTGGAACTGGGCATAACTTCGTGCATCAGCTTGGCCCCAATCCCAGAGAGAATCCACCCAACAGGCTGTGCGCCGCTACCGCAAGACTGCTTCCCCTCCAGACCCTCCTCGAACTGCCTTTGGCCATACTGGGAATCCGATTGCAAAAAGAGCTAGGCGACTCCCAGCAACCATACTTGTGGCCTCACCGGGCCAAAGTCAATGACATCGAGGTTGTTCGCATTCCTCAAAATTGTACGGATACTTTCACCAGCAAACCGACTCAGCTCTCCTCTGCAGACCTCTCTCGATCGGTGTGGGATTTTGTGCAGCCAGAACGGAACATGACCGTCATCATTCACCTCAAAGCTGTTTCTACACAGCCGCGTCCGTCCACCCACAGAAGGTTGCAGCCGCTCATCGACCAAAATTGGCCACAAGGTCGCAAACGGGACAAAGCGAATACATCCAATCCGCCGCCGCCGTTGAGGCATTCAGAATTCAGAGACGAGGTCAGGCCTGAATGCTGTGTGATCACTCGCAGCTCCGACCTATTGGAAGTATCTCACATCATACCAAGAACTCTCAACCACAAGTCGGTGACAAAAGTCATGGAATTGCTGTTTGGCGCCTTATCACCTTTCCCTGATGAAACGCCAATTCCAGCGCTCTTTCACCATCGAAAGGAGGGCATACACGAGGGGCCTGACGATCCCCGGAACGGCATGTTCCTCAGCATAGCCATGCACAAAGTGTGAGTCTGATGTTTACGAGGAATCTCGACTGCTTACTTGTTCCTCACAAAGACTTACACTCCTCCTCACTTCTAGATTCGATATCCGTAGGACAATCTGGATTCTCTGGAGGCGGTGCTATCTCCTTGGCCCGCCGGTATGTTTTGAAGAGCTCAGCGCCTTCGACCCTCCCTGCCCGTCCACCAGTAAAATACGTAAGATCCGAACCGAGGCCGAAGAGCTCGAGCTCTGGAAAGAGCAGTTGTCGCATGAAGAGGTGGTGAAACCGCCTCGGTGCCCCGACCTCACGGATATCAAAGTATGCTTGCTACATCTGTCGGTGAGTTTGCGCATCCAAGCGCAAGGTTCTTCTCTGGAGCCTCTGGGTGCGAGCTGACTCACGCCCTGAACACTCATCTAGGCGCTGCTCTCCTTCTTCGACCTCTTCATGCTCAACCAAGAAGCTATGAAAGCGGCCTTAGTGAACTTAAGAAAGGGATGGTGCGACGATCGAAGATCGGACTTGGATGATCGACCCGGGTCCAACAAGAAGCAGAAGACAGGGACGACGGAGACAAATGGCGAGGCAGTGCGACAAGAGCGCACAGGCCCACCAGCAGCTGGAGGATCAGGCGGTGGCTCTGCGAGCGGATTGCACGATCAGCAACAGCCGGAGCGATCAAGTTACACATCGGAAAAAGGATTGTTCTCCCGAGATCGTCCCACCTCTCCTCCCCCATCAAATCCCCCGTCAAGTGAGGGCTCGCCCTCGTACAAACAGGGGCGGGTCAACGACAATATCGCAGCGCCGAAGACGATGGAATCTAGGCTGACGCCTCCCAACAGCGAAGACGAGACCGAGACTGGCTCTGATCTCGACTCCGACTCAAAGTCTCATCGTGGTCAGGAATCGGACTGGGACGAGGATGAAGAGAGGAGGAAGGAAATCCTGCGCAGCAACACTCTCGCTCTCTCATTCATTACACATGCCTTCAACTCAGAAATCGGACAGCTCTGCGTCTGAGAGCATTTCCAAAGCTTCATGCTTGTGGGAAGCACCTGAGGCTTGCTGATTTCAACTCGCTGTCGCACATTCCCCTGGTAACATCATTCATCTTGTACTCAGCCCCGCAATCCATATCACAACCTCGCAATCTCACAGCCTATTCGCGATCTCAAGCGCGGCTACCACTGTGGACGAGAAGGAGGCCAAAGCGTGCCACTGTTCGCAGGTATACAGGTCGACCTGGAGATGCCCCCAACGGCGATTTGCGCTTTGCTCTTTGCGCTTTGTCATATTTTGATTCTCTTTCTATTTGCCCCGAGAGCTGCCCCCCGAGGGCCTGAATTTGCATCGATCACATATCTCATCGGCAGTCTGCCTCCATCAGCTATGAAAAGCGGAAGCTGTGCTGGTACAGTATGACGATAGTTCCAATTTCCGATAAGTTAGAGATCAGCTTGCTGGGCCGGGTGATGACATCTGAGAGGTCGGTGACCCTGCTGTCGTCTCTCTCGAAGAAGGATCAGCAGGAGGAACGGCGCCAAAGATGCGCTCCCTCGCGATCCGGTATCTTTCCTCCCGCTCCTTCAGCGCCTGTGCACGCTCTTCTGGGGTCCGTGTCGCTGCTGATGGTGAGCTTGTGCCACCCGTGCCCGCATCCCGAGGGTTCCTCTGCAAGATGCGAGGATGGTTGGAGTTCAGGATTGCATATTGAACGCTTGCTGTCGCGCCTGCACCGCCTGCTGCGACCGGTCCGCTCCTGCTTGCTATACCCGGACCTGTCAGTGGACTGCTTCCCGTCCGACTGGACCCAGGCTCCTCTACTCGTCTCGCCAAGCCCATGCGAGGTGGAGGGCCAGAGTTTCTGAAAGGGGGGGGGGGGGTAACAGGATTTGTGGTACCAGCGTCAGAACACAGGTGGAATCCGCGCCTCGACAGAGCTTACAAGCCTCCAGCTCGGGACTCACGCTGAGGCCCAGTCATGCAGCGTCGCCGTTGACCGCGCACCAGTGAGCAGGCTTCTTGGACCCCTTTCATCGTCTGGATCATTGGCCCAGTCGTCGGCTTGTTCTCTTAGCACTGTATTTGCTACTGCAGTCGGAGCAGAGCGACGGGCTTTGGGTGCTGACGCATCACCACCTGCGCTGGAAAGACTGGTGTCGCCCCCGTCGTCATCGTCCTCCCAATCGCCCGCAACCTGTGAGCCCGATGTGGACGATGGGGAGGCTTGGCCAGGTCTGGAGGTCGGAGCGGAAGCAAGCCTTCTGGCGACCGCAGATGCGTAAGAAGTACTCCCGTGTGAGCTTGTCATTGTAGCTGCAGCAGAATCTTTGCACCTCCGTGGTTCTTCCTGGGCCTCTCCTCTCCCGACGCCTGACTGGCGGTCTTGGGTCCCAAGAGAACGCAGCTCGAGGAGGAGGGGGACTCTTGGTCTCTGAGGCAATGCGAAACGTGGTGAACCGATCTTTCCGGTTATCTCAGATCTTTCCGGCGGCGGCCACCTTCATCCCTTTTTAAAGCTGACAAGGTTGCCAAAACTTCCTCTCCTGCCTTGCTCCGAGAGGAACAACCACAGCGAGCACGAGAGAGAGAGAGAGAGCGAGAGAAGATGACAGTCGATGACCACGAATTCGCCAGCCTGAAGAGCAGCCTGCTCTCATCCGCCACTCCTCTCGACGCCCGCTTCCGCGCTCTCTTCGAGCTCCGCGGTCTCGCCTCCCAATCCGAACACGAAGCCCACCAGGCCATCGACATCATTGCCCAGGGCTTCCAGGATGACTCTGCGCTGCTCAAGCACGAGCTCGCCTACGTGCTCGGCCAGATCGCGGACCCATATGCCAATCACACACTCACCTCTGTCCTCGCCAATTTGAAGGAGGACCCCATGGTCCGGCACGAAGCCGCAGAGGCGTTGGGTGCCATCAGCTCCGTCGACAGTCTGCCCATCCTCGAGAAGTACATCACCGATTCCGACGTCAGTGTCCGGGAAACGTGCGAGCTTGCCATCGAGAAGATCAAGTACGACCACAGCGAGGAGGCTCAGCGGATCAAGGCGGCTCAGCGGGAAAAGGCACAAAGACAGGCAAATGTCGATCTCTCCTCCTCCGAAGCAGGCTTTGAACCAAATCCGCTGCACCATCATGACCAGGACGACGACGAGGCCTTTGCGCCTATCGATCCTGCGCCTGCTCTTTCCAGCGCAGCTCTAGGAGCATCTACATCGCAATCAGCACCCAGATCAGCGAAAGATGCAGAGGCAGCTGCCGCCCCCGTCCAATCCCTGACCTCTGACCCAGCCCACTCACGCTCTCTCCTCGTCTCGTACCGCTCCGCGCTTCTCGGTGGTGACTCGCTCTCTCTCTGGGAGCGATACAGGGCGATGTTCTCGCTCAGGAATGTCGTCCATGCTTCGGCTCGGGCTGCAGAGAAGGCTCGACTCTTGATTGCTACCTCGCCCGACCCAGCTGTCAGACAGATCCAGGCCGGGCTCGCGACCGAATGGGACAGGGTCGGAAAGGAAGCCGTCTTGGCGCTCGCCGATGGACTGCACGACAAGAGCGCTCTCTTCCGGTGAGTATACGGGTCAAGAGAGAAGCATGCACGCTTTGTGAACATCAACGCTGATCCATCTCCTCTCGCCCTGTCTTTTAATCAGACATGAGATCTGCTTCGTCTTTGGCGAATTGTCGCACAAGGCATCGATACCATCGATGCTCCGCGTTCTGGCTGATTCTGCAGAGCACGAGATGGTCAGACACGAGGCTGCCGAAGCGCTCGGCGGTATCGCTGAGGAAGCAGCGGAGGATGGCGAGGAACAAGGCGTCAAGACGGAGGATGAGGTCAGCATCGAGGACGTCATCAAAGAGCTCAAGCGCTGGGCCGAGGACCTCGATGCGCCTCGGGTAGTGAGAGAGAGCTGCATTGTTGCTCTGGACGAGATGGCCTGTGAGTCTTTCTTTCCACGTCACGGGTCATGCGTGTTGTCCATGTTGCAGTTCGCTGACACCTTCCTTCTTCTCAGACAACAACGATCCCACTCAATTCCAACGAGTCGATGGATCAGGGCTTGGCACAGACGTACCGTCCCTGCCTGCTGTTGCGGCGGCTTCATGATGGCGATCCTTTTTGTAAATCTGTCATCGAATATCGATCCTTGCTAATTCTCAGCACGCTCGAGCGCTTTGTCTACATGCCTGCATACTTTGCATTGGAGGCAATTCGTGGTGATGTCAGTCGACCCTCTCGCTGTTGGCCGCGTAGCCGACGTAACGGGGCATGTCGTCCCCTTTGAGTTCCACAGCGCGCCACGGACCCCAGAACTGATGATGATCCGGCGCGAACCACGTCGCAACCTGCAGCACGCTCCCCACATCTTGCCCGTTCTCCGCCGGCGGTCGGTCCAACGAGGTTGGCCAGAGGGTCCATTCGCGCTTGGCCTCGTTCCAGCTGCCCATGGGTGTGCCGCACTGTCTGCATCGGATCTTGTATTTCCGATTTGGAATCGTACAAAAGGTCTGCATTGAAGGGGGCAAACCAGGCTTGTTGGGCAAGAGGGTGTTCTGTTCGTGTTGCTGGGATGCGGCGATGGCTGTAGAGTCGGGCCCTCCGCGCCAGCTGACTGATCGCTCGGTCCAGTGCGTGGTCCAGACGTAGGGAGCTCCGTTGAGAATTTGACACTTTGAGCAGTGGCAATATGCCGACAGAGTCAGGTCGGACCGGCTGACTGGATGCAGATCATACTGCAGTGCTTTGCAGAAGCAGGCTCCACTCAGTGGCTTGATCGATCCGTCGGTCATGCTTGTTGGGCATGTAAAGCCTTTCAGATGGTGGAAGCAATGTTGGACAGCAAGCAGTGATGTGGTGGACGCAGTGGAGCGGGTGTCGTGTGCGGAGCCAGATCAATCGACCAACGCACTCGATCATGATTCTGCGTGAACGGAGCACTTGCATTCGGCCCCATGATCACTCCGCCCACATGCATTCAGTCCAAACAGGCGTGAGCAAGCTTCTGACATCCGATGCCTGCCAGGAGTGGAGATAGATTGACTGATCCCAGTGGGATTGATCACGTCTGGCCCGAACAACACAATGCCAAAGCGAGTGCTCATACATCTCCTCAAAGATCAGCACCGACAGCAGTCGCAGCCTACGCCACCGCAGCATTAGCAGCGACGGCAGCTGTGCTGCTCATCTTAGGGTCCGACTCGTCATGCACCACCCTGCGCGACGGATACGTGCTCCGTGGATTTGGCAAGGTTGCAAATGCACTATCAGAGCAGAACACCGGGCAGAGGACATTCAGCCAAGAAGGCGCTTGATATGAGAGGTCAGATCTTCATAGCCAAATCGAATAGGGACTCACTCGAGGGTGGGCAGTGGATCTTCAGATGTGAACCAGGGGTGCTCGAGTGCTTGAGCTGCTGTTAGTCGATTGGCTGGATCATACTGTAGCAAGGCTTCGAAAAGCGCAAGTCCAGCTCGACTCTTCGCGCGATGAGCATACCAGGCCGGCAGCGAGCATTGGAATCTGCGCAAAAGGGGTCGAATCGATTCTGGATTATGTGAGCCTTGAGATCGTTCGCAGTGCAGGGACTCCAAAGGTTTACAATCGCTCACTGTTCAACTTGAAGATGCGGCCACCACCCCTTGTACTCTGGCATCTCCACTAAGGCTGGCCACTGCTCCGAAGTCGGTGTTCCCAAAATCTCGACGATCCTTTTGAGCTGGTCGCTGGATGCAAGTCAATGGATCAGCTTTCGATCCGAGCAAGGCAGGCAGACCAGGCAAACTCACGCTTGGAAAGGGGCAGACTTGTTGTTCTTGGGGTCGATTTTGGCTTCTTCGCCCTTGAACATGGGTCTGAGTGCCAGCAGCTCGCCCCAAATACATCCGATGGCCCACATATCGATGGCCGGGGTATAATGTTTTGCTCCTAGTAAGAGTTCTGGTGCGCGGTACCAGATCGTGACCACGACCTTGTCGCCCGTATACAGCGGCTGGAGCGGAGCTGAATACAACCGCGCAAGACCCAGATCCCCAATCTTGACTCTTCCGGAGGAGGTGATCAGGATGTTCGCTGGCTTAAGGTCTCGATGTAAGACCCAGTTGGCGTGCAGATAAGCAACTCCATTGATGAGCTGCCACAGCAGAGATTTGAGAACAGGTGGAGCAATTGCACTCCGTAACACCGTCGAATGATGATGGATCAGTTGAAGGAAGTCGTGCTCTGCATATTCAAAGACCATATCTTCAAGCAAAGGTATCACAGTAAGGCTCTTGGAGACTCTCAGAATAATCTCGATCAATCCAGCTCACAGATCGCTTTATCTTCTAGCAGAACTTCACGAAGTGTTATCACATTTTCGTGGCTTAGCTCTCGATTTAGCTGTTCGCGACAATTGGAGGTCGTTCAGATTCCTGATCCCTCTTGAATCCAAGTGGGCTCTGATAAGTACTCACAGCAATTTCTCTCATCGCGCTTTGACTGATTCCAGTGTATATCAATTCGCTCTCCTTGTCAGGTTTGAATTTCTTGATCGCAAAGACCTCTGCATCATCTCGTTCCCGGCTGGCGTGCGCTTCGCCACCGCCATGAGCACCTCGTCTTGCGGCTGAGTTGGAACGAGTACCTGAAGGCTGCCGTAATCGCGCCTTGTAGACCCGACCGTATGTCCCGGAAGAGAGGAAGCCGAGGATGGTATATGTGTCCAGGATGGGTCTCCTGACTGCATCGCGCTGTGCTCGGTATGCTGCCATGGCAGCCGCGGGCGAGGAGCTCGTCGGCGCGAAGTCCCGCGATCGGAAAGAGGAGGCCGCATTGGGATGAGCCATGGCGCTGTCCGATCTGCTCACATGAGTGTCCGTTGTACTGTGGTGCATGAGTGGAACGGAAGCCAGTCAAGCTGAATGAAGCTTTGGAGGCAGTATTCCCACGCCGTCGGTGCAACGCTCCCTTTGTCATAGCCACAAAGGGAAGCGCAGTGCTGGTCCATCAGAACCTGCGAGTAGACCGGCAACGCAGGCACGATTCTGCCGGCATCCTGCATTCAGAATGTCTGCATCTACGCCGGACCACGTATTGGGCAGTCTCCTTGCTGTGATTGGCCATGGAGAAGATTCTCGAGAACTGCAAGAACTACTGCAAGTTTTGGGTCCATCGACCTTGAACGACGCTGGAGTTGAGCGGAAACAGTATCCAGACATCACATACCTCAACCTCTACAAGGTCGGAATCTCGCTCCAGCTCGAGACAGACGCACAGCCCGCCCGGGTAGTGACCGCCATAGACATCTACAACCATCATCCAAACATCCTCGGCGATGAAGCTAAGGCAACGAAAAGGCCTAAAACAACGTACAAGCCGTTCCCAGCACTGCCGCTTCCCATCGCCATTGCACCCAGAGGCGAAGATCAGACGCTTGCGGTTCTCGTCCTCCATCTGGAGACAAGTGGTACAGAGTTTGTCAAAGCATGGGGCGAACCTAAGCGCAAAGGAGGAGGCACAGGCCCAATCGGCAGGGGACCTGCCGCTTGGATGGAATGGTCGCTCTGTGTCCCACCAGATCCAGCAAAGACAAGTCGTTCTCCGACTCCATTGAATGTGAATGTAATGGTCGAACTCGGCGGAGAGGGATCACGGGGACCTCGTGTGTGGGAGTCGGACAGCGCAGGTGCGTCGCCCTGGAAGGTCCTCACCTTTTCTGCGCCAGCTTCGGAATCCCATTGATCCGAGCGCTTCTGGCACTTTAAAGTCCGGTCTTCGTATCATGAGATCTTCAGCTGGTCTGAGGCTACGAAGCTCCGTTCGAGCAGTCAGAAGGCATGCTGTTTGAGTCGTAATAATGTAGTGAAAAACAGTGCCAGTGCAAGGGCAAAGCTCCAGGCCCTGGTTGAGTTATTGGGTGGGGAGCTTCGACATAACGAGCCTGCAGCGTCGTTGCATCTTCGTGGGTGAGACCGTGATCAGGAGCGGTGGAAGCTTTGGACCGCACATGTAAGACTGGCCGCGTCGACTGATGACCATTGTTCATTCGCGCGTGTGTGTGAGAAACTGGGAGCATCGCCAGAGCCACGGACCTCCACGCACCGGTCCTAGCGCCTTCGTCTGACGCTTTCACCACGTTCACCCTTGGGAAGCATCTCCTACTACCCCACCCTCGACTGGATAGGCCACATCCCCCGAAGTAAGTATGCCAGACGCTGCGAAGGACTTGACACTCGTCTTGTACGACCTTACCAACGAACCCGGGGGAACATCCGAGTTCTCACCCCATGTAAGTCTGTCTGATCCACGCTGAGCTGCAGCACCAGGCGTCTCTGACAAACCCTGGTGTTCGTCTCAGTGCGTGAAGACGATTGTAGACCTCAAGCTCGTCGGACTGCCCTACACTCGGGAGCGACTTTCCTTCATTCAGATCCGGAACGATCTTGCCACCAAGTTCGATTCGCCTGACATCACGGTGCCGACTATCGCCGCCAAAGGATTGTCTGAGATCCACTTGACCGACTCCTGGCTCATTGCTGAGTGGCTGAGCGAGAACGCGGGACCTCATGCACACAAGATTTTCGGCCCCAACCCAGAAGAAGGCAGGCGAATCGCTGCATTTGTGAACGACTATGTCAGGTCGGTGATCTCTGCGGGCAGTCTCGCCATGTTGTCAATGCCGAGCATCTGCGAGACCCTGGATCAAGCCTCCAAAGACGTGGGTGCTATGTGATCTCTTCTCTCAAGGTCTGACGTTGTCTGCCCACCTGCGTCTCGCTCTCACCGGCTGGCAAGACGACTGGATCCGGTGCTGGTCTGCCTTCTTTGAACTGACGCGATACTCTGCCTCCACCAGTACTTTGTCAAGGACAAGATCGGCCAAGCCCGCTTCGATCAGTTCACTTCACTTGGTCAAGAGCAAAAGAAGGAAAAGATTGAATACGCCATCAAGCATCTGGCACCCTTCAACACCATGCTGTCCGCGGGCAAATCTCCATCGAAGTGGCTGGCGGGCGGAGCGGAGCCCACCCACGCCGACGCGTGCCTCTTTGGCTTCTATGTCTTCTCCAGAGGTGCAGGAGATAGCTGCAAGGCAATCTGGCACTCGGAACAGACACCGCCCAGGGTCAAGCAGTGGGTCGAAGACATGCTCGCCTGGTTGGGCGAAGACCTGGTCCAGGACTTTATGCCGCTACCTTAGGAATAACCTCTCTCGCCCTCACCAAAATTTTACCTATCGAAGCTGGTTGGATGTTCTGGGTGGTGAGACCTCGGGTCAGATCAGTAACATTCAAGGTTGGATGCTGATTGCTGTGAGAAAGTAATGGAACGGAGCAACACCAGCCAAGAAGACAGAGGGAAGCAAAAGGTGGAGAGCCAGTCATGACGAGGGAACAGAGGGGAGGTGACGGGGCACAAACAACGAGGTGTGAGAGAAATGTGCGCAGGGACGCCAACAAATCACAATGACTCCATCTGTGCGACAACCTCCTCGAGCTCGGACTTGGATTGTCGGTACTTGGCCTCTGCCTCCTCGTACTTCTTCTCCCAGGCATCACGCTCTTGCTCGGCCGAGGCGACTTGACGCTCAAAGTGCTCTGCCTTGACATCTGTTTGGCGGAGCCTGTTGATGATCAGATGCAAAGAGAGGTTGCATTCAAGCAGGTCAGTAAAGAGGGCCAACCTGGGAACCGCCTTGCCATCATCACAGCAGCGAAGGGTGAAGGCACTCACTTCTCAGTAGTGTCCCGCAGGTTCTTTTCAGCAGCATCCAGTTCGCTCTCGAGCAGACTGATCTTGCGCTGAAGGTTGTCCTGGTTCGATCGGGAGGACTCGTGGTCCTCAGCACCTTTCTTGGCATCAGCGAGCTTGCCCTCTACCTTGTCGAGATCGGCTTCAAGGAGGCTGATCTTGTGCTGAAGAGAAGCGATTTCCTGCTCCTTTCTTAGGTTGTCCTGCTTGAGGTTCTTGACCTCAGACTCGGCTGCATCGGCGCGCTCGATGTGCATATCCGCCTCGCTGCGGAGCGATGTAAGTTTCTGATGGAGGGGCAATGCGCGGTGCGAGTCAGCGGATGGCCACCAGCGCCAGAAGGACAGGCATGACGAGAGCCACTCACCTCCTTGATTCGGTCCTGTTGGAGGAGAACGTTTGTGAAGAGTGCATGGGGAGCGCAGTTGGATGAGGTGAGATACCCGCAGTGTACAGACGGGGACCAAGCGAAGGATAGAGCAGAGAAGGATGTCAGCGTCCATCTGCCTTTCCAGCAACAGCGAGGAGCTGCAACCAGATCATCAAGCCGCATGAGAACTGACCATGGTTGTGTCCTGTTCGGGGCTGTTGTTGCTGTCTGCGAGTTGGGGGTTGTCGAGGAGCAAAGGTGTGAGTGAGAGCGAGAACAAAGTGCTTGTGCGCTGGATGCCGCCGCGCTTTTGTGCGTCGCCGCCTCTCTCTCCCCCCCTCTGAGGGGTTCGCCCCTCCAAAAGCGAGCTCTATTCTTTCGGCCGAGTCGGGCCACGTGTAAACCATACTCTCTCGGCACTCAATCCTCACCTCACTGAAGAGACAGCTCAACGGAATAGGTCTATTGGTGGCAAGGTCTGATATGGGTGACAGGTCCTCATCAAGGTGGAAAGGACGCAAGATGCGAGAAAGAGTGGTTGTCAAGTGGGAGTGCGCATACTTGCCAGAACGATTAAAAGCGGAGGGGTCATGCTTGCCGGGCAAAGATGCGATGTCGGTATGTAGACAGCTGAGACCGCGCGGCCAAGGTCGCGTGAACGTACAGTCGTGAAGGTACAGTGAGTTCATCAATAGCTCAATTGGGTTTCTTTGGAAGCGCGTCCTGTTGTCCATCCTGCTCCATCTTCCGCTTGATCTCCTCCTGAGCCCTCCGATCACGCTCGAGGATCTCCCTCTCAGCCTCCACGACTTCCTGCGCAACCGCTTTGGCTTCCGCCAGAACTCCGCCTGATCCAGGAGGAGAGGTAGTGGCGGAAGCTTCCTGCGATGCATTGGGAAGGGAGGACCGGTGAACTGGTGTGGAATCGTAGAGGCGTAGAGGAAGCTGCAGCAGCTCCGACGCAGAAGGCGCCGGGGCGCCATGGGCGGGCCGTGTTTCTCCAAGCCAAGTCCGTAATGCTGCAAATTCGACAGAAAGATGAGATGATTGATTGACCCAAAGGCTACTTAGCTTGTTCAAGCGTTGACTCGCTCACCTTCGCTCATAGTCACACTATCTACCCCGCTCGCTCTCAAACCACGCTCTGAACATGCGCGCGTCAATCCATCTACGTCTTGCGGTACCTCATCCGCAACGGACGTCGAGCCTGTCCCTCCATTCGCCCCGTCCGGCGCCACACCTGCCATAAGCGCATCATCTTCCCGCAGATACAAGAGATGCGAGCTGAGTCGCTTCCGTTGCATGAATGAGCCTCCCCAAGTCGCGAGTTTGAATGTTCTGCGGGAAAGATGACGGGTGCATGGTCTTAAGTGTGAGGCGTATTGCAGACTCGCAGCTATCTCACTTCGTGCATGAGCTTCGTCCGTACTCACAAAGCCAGATCTTTGACAGCGGATGGGTTCAATGCGCTGACAGCCTGCTTGACTTCCTCCTCCCACGTATTGGCAGATCCTTGGACAGCAGCCCCGTCAGCCGCAGCTGGCGCGATCGTCAAAGAAGAAGAGAGCTCCCTCAATCTCCGCACAGCCTCTTTCCTTCTGTCCTCCTCCTTGCCTCTGATCTTGGTCAATTGAGACGGCAAGATGCATGTCGAGGGCAAGAGACCCGGCGCGTAGATGACGACTAGCGGGAGGAGCTCTTCGAGGATGAGTACGATAGCGAGGAAAAGGGGCAGCTTGCGCATATCGCTGTTGTGCATGCGGCTGTTGGCAGCAACGCATCAAGTAGAAATTTGAGATGAGGAGACTCCGGAAAGTCGCGATTTTTCTTTGCTGCAATGCTCACATCAGTTGAGACTCTTCTCTGCTGAGAGCCCTGCCATCAGGCTTGGCCACTCTGGCTTGGATTTCCTTCACTCTTGTCCGGTTCCGGAAGATCTGCTTGACGCCGTTCCAGTAGAACAAAAACAGGAACTTGAGAGTTTCGTACGCCGATTTGGCACGCGACCAGAGCGTGACGGGTGCTTTCGGTGTTGAGGCTCCTTCCGCCGGAGGTGAAGTTGAAGAGACATATGAAGGCAAGGGGGCCTTGCCAGCGGGCGGAAGCTCCGAAGAGGTATTAGAAAGGAGTGTGTTGGGTTGCAAAGCCGGTGCAAACTTGGCGCTGTTTGTTTCTATTTGGGCGGCAGAATCCGAAGCAAGATTAGAAGTTGAGGGGGCAGGGGTCGACTTCGGAGAAGGAGAAGCAGATCGAGGAGCGCTTGGTTTGGCTGCTTTGGATGCTGTTGAGCTGGAAGAAGGGGCAGAAGCGAGCGACCTTAGAACCTTTGGTGGAGGTGCGCCATTCGTAATATAAGGAGGAGGTTCGTGATCTCTCGATGATGATGAGCTTCTGCTGCTGGCCGCGGGGGTGGAAGAAGCTGCATTACCGTTGCCTGACGAAGATGAAGAGGAGGCATATCTTCTACATGACGTGGGCGCCGTGTATGCTGTTGCTGATGTTGTGAGAAGATGGCATGATCTGTTCGCCGATGCTGAGGCCGCAGCTGCTGAGGCTGCCGTTTGGACGAGATGCCGTCTCAAGATCATCATTTCTGTCGCTGAGAACGTAGGAGCTCCCGCCTTCGCCTGTCTCTGCCTGGTATCGAGGGAGGTGGTTGCTGCCTCTTACTTCGATTTCCCCGTTGCCGTTCTACTCGTACAAGTGCGTGAAGGGCACCGGGCTGCGGGCTGCGGGCTGCGGGCATCTGCCAAAGGGTCCTCAACCTTCCGCTAGTCGCGCTTTAAGTTCGTTCGGCCGAGACAACAATCAAGCTCTCGGCCGAGACGCTGTTAGGTCCCTCCGCTGGAGGCACCTTGCGCGCCGCCCACAGGCCTGTGTCGTTCCAGCGCTCTCCCTGGCTCCAGCATCTTCCCTGCTCCCTTGTCCGACTCGAGCCTGTGTTTGAAATATCAAGTGAAGGTGGATTCGGGCCGAATGAGAGCGGTCGGGTTGTGTTTGCCAACAAAAAGGGAGAGGAGGGCGAAAGCTTGATGGGTCCGCGCTCGGGGCAGCCACGTGGGAATAACCGGCCTGTCCCCAACCGGTTTCAGCTGTCGTTCTCGATGCTCTTCTTCGTGAACCTCACAATCCCGTAATCCGGTCCGATCCCCCAACACTCTTGCGCCGAGCGCCCAGCTGCGTTCCTGATCACCTAGCTTGCAATGCTCCTCCAGCTTCAGTGCAGACACTGCATCACCGCGCATCTTTGTGCTGTTTCGGGGAGGAATGCCGCCAGCTTTCTTGTTTGTGTTCTCTCCCAGACAGGCGAAAAGATAGCGAGGTTACGAACTCGCGAGCGCGTTCGACCCATCAAAAAAGAGGTTGAGAGGACTGACGCGCAGCAAGATCCGCTTGTTTCTCATCTCACTCCTCCGCGGCTGGCCACTTGCTCACGCTCGCTCGGGCCTCTGCTGTCTGCCTGTTGGTGCTGCTGACCCTTTCTTTCTCATCTTCTCCCCGCTTGGGCCAACAAATAATTTCTGGCAGGTTGTCTCTGAGAGCGGCAACGAGGAACCAGGCTTGCCTGGATGACACCTCATCATCTCATCTCGTCACTCGTGCTGCCGGCTGTTCAGTCCTTCCCCACCTCAACAGAATGGAAGCGTGATCAATCACTTTTATAGGCTGACCTTTTGCCGCAATCGCCCCCTTCCCCCATCCCCTCGCGTCCTCACCACGACATCCTTCCATCACGCTCCTCCAGGTAGCGCTCGAATCACGCTACGTGCACTCGAATCTCTGACGACACACACAACGAACCCGTTGCTTAGCATCTCAAAACTTCACGTCACCCAACCTGTATTACACACACGCATTCACCCCCATTTAGTGAGTGTTCGCAACAAATGCTGTCAGAGAGGTTCGTTAGCTGACTCAAAGCGTTTGGTTCTGACCTTCAGGATTGCCCTCTGCCAACCCCTGTACTCCACAGCAATCAGCATACATCGTCACCCTGGGCTCCGTATCATCTTTCATCGAACACCATCAAGATGTCTACTGCTAGTTCCCATGCAACGACAGACTATGTCGCCATCGACAGCGGCAATCAGTCTCCCGCCTCTCGCTCCCACTCTGGAACGACGACTCCAGCAACCAGCACCGCCACCCACTCGTCTGGTGCGGCAGCATACACCCTCACTCGGCCTCTCACCATCAGTGCCAACGGTGTCCATGTCAAGGTACAGGTCCCGTCCCACCAAGATGGTTGGCTTGCCTCTCAGCTTCTGCGAGAGGGCTTCGAATCTTCGTACAAGAAGCAGCCTCAAGAAGGAGCCACGGCCGCTCCTGCCGAGGCTGACGCGGAAGAGAACGGCGAACAGGCCAACGCCCCTACTCTTCCAAACGGCGCAAACCCTGCGCATATTTCGCTTACTGCTGCCTTCCTCGGCTTTGCGGCACGTAAGGCGGATGAGGAACCTCAAGACCGACCTCTGCTCGACTGCGTTCAGGCACTCTGGAACTTTTTCCACATTGAATATCTGACCACCACCACTCGCAGCGTGCAGAGCAGCCAAAGCTCCAAGTCGTCGACAGGTTCCTTCAAGAGCAGCAACAAATCCGAGATTGACATCCACTCCATCGCCACAGATGCAGCAAACTTCGACGAGCAGACCCGCACCTCTTTGCTGCGCAATTACTACGCTGCGTACGTCACCTTGGAGAAGGGTGGTAAGGCTCCTCAGCTTCCAGCGCCGAAGCTCTTCCAGCTCGCTGGTGAAGGCAAGGCCGGTCTCTTTGCGCTGTTCGGGGGGCAAGGCACCAACGAGGTGAGTCAACACCAACACACACGCGCTCCCAACGCTATCTTATTAGTAACATGACTGACTTCATGCTTACCTGCGCATATATCTTTCTAGGTCTACTTCAACGAACTCCAGCTCCTCTTCGACACCTACCGTCCGCTCGTAGAGCCGCTCTTGAGGACTGCCACACAAAAGCTTCAAGAACTCGTCGAACAGGCCACCATCGAAGGCTTCAGCAGCTTCTACCTTCCAGGCCTCGACATATACAGCTGGTTGACCGGCGCTCAACCAAAGCCATCCACTGCATACCTCGGCAGCATCCCTGTATCCCTTCCCCTGATCGGTCTGACGCAACTGTCTCAATACCTCGTCAGCCTCAGGGCTAGCGGACTTCCCGCTCGGCACTTCCGAGATCGCTTCCAAGGCGCAACGGGACACAGTCAAGGGATAGTCAGCGCGGTTGTTGTGGCGACTAGCGACTCTCTCGAATCCTTCGAGTCCAATGTCATCAAGGGCCTCGAGCTGCTCTTCCACATCGGTAAATGCGGACAAGAAGCCTTCCCCGCTTACTCGATTGAACCGGCCGTTATCGGGGACGCCATGACTGGCGGCGAAGGCGTGCCGACCCCCATGCTGGCCGTGAGCGGTCTCGACGAGAAAGCTCTCAACAGGTACATTGAGGCTACGAACGCGCACCTCGAGGAAGGGGACCGAGTCGGCATCAGTCTGTACAACGGTACACATCGCTACGTCATAACGGGACAACCTCGAGCCCTCTGCGGCCTGGTCACCAGTCTGCGTGCTGTCCGCGCCGACCCCGACGCCAACCAAGGTCGAGTGCCGTTCAGTCAGCGCAAGCCCAACTTCACCATGCGCTTCCTGCCGGTCAACCTGCCCTTTCACTCACCATACCTTCGAGGCGTTTCGGACAAAGTTGCCAAGCAGTACTACGCTGACGACGGTGGCAAAACGCTTTGGTCAGTGGAGGACCTCGCCATTGAGGTCCGAGACACATACGACGGATCTGACCTCCGTGCGCATGCAGAAGAAGGCATACTTGGCTCCATCCTCCGCCAAATTTTCGACCGACCCGTTCACTGGAGCAAGGCCACGAATGTACCTTCGACCATTACTCACTGTGTCGACTTTGGCACGGGAGGACTGTCTGGCATCGGCGGTTTGACTGCATCCAATCTGCAGGGCCGAGGCGTTCGCGTCGTCATCGCCAGCGGCGTCCACCGCGAAGCTGCAGAGTTGTACGACCTGCAGCGGGTCAGAGTCGAGGAGCGATGGACATCCGCGTTTGGGCCCAAGCTGGTCAAGACAGAAGACGGCATCTTGCACATCGACACTCGCTTCTCGCGCCTTCTCGGCCGCGCTCCAATCATGGTCCCCGGCATGACACCTTCCACAGTTGGGGCCGGATTCAATGCTGCCGTTCTCAATGCGGGCTATCACATCGAGTTGGCTGGCGGTGGCCACTATAACGCCAAGGCTCTGCGAGCCAAGGTCGCGGAAATCCAAGCTGCAACGGAACCGGGACAGGGCCTGACACTCAACGCACTCTTCATCAACCCCCGCCAGTGGGCGTTCCAGTTGCCCCTCTGGCAAGAGATGCGCCGCGAGGGTCTACCGCTCCAGGGATTCTGTGTCGCCGCAGGCATTCCTTCCAACGACAACGCCAAGGAGATCATCGCTGGGCTCCGATCGGCCGGAATCGAGCACGTCGCATTCAAGCCTGCTTCAGCCGATGCTATCCGCCAAGTCTGCAGCATCGCTGCTGCGAACCCTGATTTCCCCATCATTCTCCAGTGGACCGGGGGACGTGCTGGTGGCCATCACTCTGCCGAGGACTTCCACGCGCCCATCCTCGCAACCTATGGTCGCATTCGCCAACAGCCCAACATCTCTCTCGTTGCTGGCAGTGGCTTTGGCAGCGCTGATGACTTCTGGCCGTACCTCAGCGGTGACTGGAGCGTCGAGAAGTTTGGAGTAGAGCCGATGCCGTTCGACGGTGTGCTTTTCGGTAGCTGGGTCATGATCGCCAAGGAAGCGCATACAAGCACGTCCGTCAAGCAGCTCATTGTAGACGCGCCAGGAGTGGATGATGCGGCGTGGGACGGCACTTACGAAAAGGAGACGGGAGGCATCATCACTGTCACCTCCGAGCTCGGCGAGCCCATCCACAAGATTGCCACAAGGGGTGTCAAGCTTTGGGCCGAGCTCGACAAGAAGCTGTTCAGTCTGCCGACCAAGGAAAAGAAATTGGCATGGCTGGCCGAGAATCGAGATTGGTTGATCGGAAAACTGAATGCCGACTTCCAGAAGCCATGGTTCCCTGCTCACCTTGATGGCAGTGTCGCAAACAACGTCGCTGACCTCACGTACGAAGAAGTGACTCGTCGTATGCTCCGGCTACTCTTCGTCGCTCACCAAGCTCGCTGGATCGATCCTTCCCTTCAACGTCTCATGGGCGACTGGCTGCGTCGTGTTGAGGAGCGCTTCGCAGGCATCGAGTCAGCGGGACGCAAGCTGTCCATGCTGCAATCTTACTCCATCTTGGATAAGGAACCAGCCGCTTTCCTCGACAAGTTCTTCGCCGAGTTCAAAGACGCCACCAAGATCCTCCTGGCCGCTGAGGATGTCTCCTTCTTCCTTGCTTTGTGCCAGCGTCCAGGCCAAAAGCCGGTCCCCTTCATTCCCGTCCTCTGCGAGAACTTCCAGACTTGGTTCAAGAAGGACTCTCTCTGGCAAGCGGAGGATATCGATGCGGTATTCGATCAAGATCCACAACGTGTATGCGTGCTCCAAGGCCCCATGGCTGCTCGTCATGCCACCAGAGTCGACGAGCCAATCAAGGACATGCTCGGCGGCGTTGAGCGGCAACTCATCAAGCTCCTCCTCGACCGACTCTATGATGGAGACTCCAGCAAGGTTCCCACGGTCCAGTACCTTAGCCGCGAGGAGGCGATTGAGAACCCTACTCAACTGTGCGCAGCCTCCGGTATCGAGTACACGGAGGTGTGCGATGAGAGTACAAAGGTGCTCACCCGACGCTTCTTTGTCGGATCGGATCTGCCTGATCACGACCAATGGCTCGCAGCTTTGGCTGGCCCTCAAGCGACCTGGCTGTCGGCCATCCTCCGCAAGGTCAGCGTCGTCCAAGGTCGCAACTACATCCACAACCCAGTCAAGAGGATGTTTGCGCCACGAGTGGGACAAGTTGCGGAGGTGGTCTTCGACCGTGTGACAATGGAGCCAGTGTCCATTCAGTTGAGCGGTGCTGCTCGCTCGTTTGGCAAGCACGACTCAGACTTTGTCGCTGTCCATCTCAGCAAGAGCCCCGAGTCCAAGGTCATTCACATGACTGTGAGCGAGGAGCGTCGCGGCGAGTCGATCCCTCTCCAGCTCGAGTACCTATACCGAACAGACCAGCCTTTCGCACCTATCCACGAGGTCATGGATGGTCGAAACGACCGCATCAAGGCCTTCTATAGCCAGCTGTGGTTCGGAGACGCGGAAGCCTACAAGCGCAACGTGGTCAACGGCGAGCACCGAGGCCCTCTCAAGACGCTGGATGCCGCGGCCATCAAGCGATTCTGCCAGATTGTCGACAATCGCAATGTCAGCTACCATCTCCATGGACAGGCTCCAATCGACTTTGCGATGGTCGCTGGTTGGGAGGCGCTGATGCAGGCTCTCATGGGGAGTGCCGATGCGGACCTCTTGACGTTGGTCCACCTCAACAACACTTTCAAGATGGTCAAGGGAGCGAAGCCTCTTCAAATTGGAGACACATGCACTGCCACTGCTCAGACGAAGAGTATCCGAATCTCCGACACTGGCAAGAGCGTCTCCGTCACGGGTCTTGTCCTGCGCAAGGAGGAAGATGAGTTTCGCCCAGTCATCGAAGTGACTTCGAGCTTCTTCTACCGGGGTCGATACACCGATTTCAACACCTGTTTCGACCGCACCGAGGACACCTACAAGGTCACACTCAGCAACGATGTCGACATCCTCGTAATGCTCGGAAAAGATTGGCTCGATTGGACGGGCAGCATCAAGCCTGAGAGCGGAATGAAGTTCGAGTTTGAGGTGAACAGCGAGGTTCGCTTCAAGAGCAACACTTCGTTCTCGGCGGTCAGTGTTCGGGGTGGTGTCTACCACCGAGACACCAGGGGCGAACGGACAAAGACAGCAAGCATTGAATACGATGCCGACTCCGTCAGCTACGGCAACCCCGTCGTCGAGTATATCAAGAGGATCGGAGGCAGCACACGAGGTCCGGTACCACTCGAGAATGGATACTCGATCAATCCTCCATCGACCTCTCCATCATTTGTGGCACCGGCCTCCAACGAAGCTTACTCCATCCAGAGTGGCGACTTCAACCCGATTCACGTGGTGAGTGGAGGTGTTATCCAATGAAGAAGTAGATTCGACTTTTCTGACATTCCCGCTGCTGCAGAACCCTTATTTTGCTGACTTCGCAGCACTGCCCGGTACCATCACTCACGGAATGTTCTTGTCCGCCGCCACACGCAAGTACGTCGAGGAGATCGCAGCGGAAGGTCACCCAGAACGCTGCTTGTCTTTCGAGGCTAACTTCCTCGGCATGGTCCTGCCCGGCGATGTCCTGACCGTTCGTCTGCGCCACGTTGCTATGCGCTCCGGCCACAAGGTGGTCAAGGTGGAGACGTTCAATCAGCGCGACGAAAAGGTGCTCGAAGGATCCGCAGAAATTATGCAGCCTCCCACGACCTTCGTTTTCACCGGTCAAGGATCGCAAGAGCCGGGTATGGGCATGGATCTTTACAATGCTAGTGCGACCTCCAAGGCATTGTGGGACGAGGCTGACGGGCACCTGCGAGAAACCATGGGCATCGGATTGCTCGAAATCGTCAACAAGAACCCCATGTCCAAGACGGTCTACTTCGGAGGTGTCAAAGGACATGCCATTCGCGAGCGATACATGTCTATGGTTTACGATGCGATCGACGAGCAAGGCAAGGCGGTCAATCTTCCCCTCTTCCCCGAGATCACCAATCAAAGCCAGAGCTACACCTTCCAATCGCCCAAGGGATTGCTGTATGCCACCCAATTCAGTCAGATCTCCATCTGTATGGTCGAACTGTCAGCCTTCCGCGACATGCAAGAGCGCGGCCTCATCCCGGAGGACGCGGCATTTGCAGGTCACTCCCTCGGAGAGTATGCGGCGCTGGCATCTATGGCCGGAGTCCTGCAGGTGAAGGACCTTGTGGATGTCGTTCTCTACCGTGGTCTCACCATGCAGCGAGCCGTGCAGCGTGACGAGGAAGGACGAAGCAACTACGGTATGATGGCGTGTAATCCGAGCCGCATCAGTCCTACTTTCACCGAAGCGGCGCTGCACGAGGTGATCGAGGCTGTCAGCAAGGTTTCAGGCCGACTCCTTCAGACGGTCAACATGAACGTCTACAACCAGCAATACGTTGTCGCCGGAGAGCTCGTCACTCTTCTCACCACCACCAACGTTCTCAACTTCATCAAGGTCAAGAAGATTGACCTCCCTGCCTTGCTCAAGCAGATGACTCCGGAGGAAGTGAGAGAGAAGCTAATCGAGATCGTGACGGAGATCTTCAAGGCCGCTCTCGAGGAGGAACAGAACGGGCCCATCAATCTTCAAAGAGGTTTTGCCACCATCCCGTTGGCCGGAATCGATGTCCCCTTCCACAGGTCAGTCATAGTGTAGGCAAGCAACATTTTGCAGGATCACCACTGACTTTTGGCAATCTGTCCACAGTGCATATCTGACTGGCGGTGTGACTCCTTTCCGCGCATACTTGTCCAAGCGTATCAGCGTCGAGAACCTCGATCCGGCTAAGCTCCGCCTCAGGTACATTCCCAACTTGGTCGCAGCTCCATTCGAGACGACCAAGGCTTACGCGGAACTGATATTCGCCCAAACCGACTCTTCTCGCCTGGGCAAGGCTCTCGCCAACTGGGAACGCGACGGCTGGGCTACTCCCGAAAAGGAGCAGCAGCTCACGGCACTGCTCTTGATCGAGCTCCTTGCCTACCAATTTGCATCTCCGGTCAGATGGATCGAGACCCAGGATCTATTGTTCTCGCCGCCTTACGACTTCGAACGCCTGGTTGAATTCGGACCCTCTCCCACCCTCGTCGGCATGGCGCAGCGCACACACAAGCTCAAGTACGCCAAGGCCGACCTGGCTCGTGGCAAACGTCGCGTCATGCTCTGTCACGGTAAAGACCAAGAGGCCATCTACTACGCCTACGCCGACATGGAGCAAGATGGCGTGGCCGAATCGGCAAGTGCCCCAGAGACCACAGCGCCTTCACCTGCTGCCGTCGCGGCTGCGCCAGCTGCGATAGCTCCTTCGGCTCCTCAAGCTGCAGCAGCTAGTGTTGCAGACGAACCTTTGAAAGCCACTGATACTGTCCGCGCCATCCTGGCGCAAAAACTCAAGAAGCCGATCTCAGAGATCCCGCTGGGCAAGGCAATCAAGGACATGGTCGGTGGCAAGTCGACACTGCAGAACGAGCTTATCGGTGATCTACAACTGGGTGAGTTCTTATGCAACTTCATGCTTGTTTTATGCATGCGGACATTGACATCGCCCCCTTTCGAACACATAGAGTTCGGCTCGCTCCCTGAGCGCGGAGAGGAGATGCCTCTGGAAGAATTGGGCGCGACACTGAACTCTGGCTACAGCGGCGCGTTGGGCAAGCACACCACCGGCCTGGTATCACGAGTCATCGGAGCCAAGCTGCCTGGTGGCTTCAACATGTCATCTGTCAAGGCTCACTTGTCCAAAGCATGGGGTCTCGGTGCCGGTCGTACGGATGGGGTTCTGCTCATAGCCCTTACCCAAGAACCGCCAAAGCGACTGGCTGCGGAAGGCGAAGCCAAGATGTGGCTCGATTCTGTAGTCGCCACATACTCGAATCTCAACGGCCTCAACTTGCAGCAGGGTGGAGCGGCATCAGCTGGCGCAGGTGGCGCCGGAGGTGCGGTCATAAGCAGCGAAGAGCTCGACAAGCTGCGCGCGCATGAGCAGGCCCATGCTCGTCGCCAAATCAAGATTCTCGAGCGCTACCTAGATGAAGATCGCCGTGCATCGGGACGGGCAGCTGATGACTTGCGACTGGAGCTAAAGGCTGCTCAAGATCAGCTTGACAGCATCGCTTCGGAACATGGAGAGGTCTACACCAAGGGCATCCTGCCACGCTTCGAACCCCTCAAGGCCCGACACTTCTCGAGCTACTGGAATTGGTCCCGTCAAGACGCCATGTTGGCATACTACGACATCATCCACGGTGTGCTTACCACGGTCGATCGCGAGATCACTGCGCGCTGCCTGAACATCATGAATCGAGCGGATCCTGCCATGGTCAACTACATGCAGTTCTACGTGGACAACACCGATCCCTCCCTGGGCCCTACCTACGAGCTCGCGAAGACCTTCGGTCAGCAGCTGATCGACAACTGCAAGGAGGCCATGGTCGAATCTGCTAGGTATAAGGAAGTGCACGCCCCTACCGCTCCTCACACGGAGATCGATGCCAAGGGCAACATCATCTACGTCGAGGCAAAGCGCAATGGTGTTCGCAAGCTCGAAGCCTACGTGAGGGAAATGATGGTCGGAACTCGCGTTGGACCCCAGGTCAACGTTGAAAAGGCACAAGAGAATATCGCCAAGCTTTGGGTTCTGATCAAGAACGAACCCAGCATGAGCAAGCTCAGCAAGGCTACCCTTAAGTCCTTGTACACTGAGGCCGTCCGATCTTTGGGTACTCCTTCACCTCGCTCCCGCAACCTTGCAGTGCGTCCATCAAGAACTCGTCGAACGAGCGCCAACACAGCTCGACCTGCCAATGTGGACTCCTTCGGCATACAAGATGATCGTCAGCCATTCCTCAACATCCAGCGCAAAGTCGCAGGAAAGTGGCAGACCAGTCAGAAACTCACCTCAGTGTACTTCAGTCTACTGGAAGAGATGGCAAGCAATGGTGTCACCTTCAAGGGACAGAACGCTCTGGTAAGCACATTTGTCTCGAACCTTGTCTTCGGTCGTATGCAGCTCCTGACCATTTACTCGGTTTTTCTGGGCAGCTTACCGGCGTCGGCAAAGGCTCCATCGGTCTCGCCATCGTCCGTGGCCTCCTTGCCGGTGGAGCGCGTGTCATCATCACCACCAGCAGCTACTCCCGCGCCACGGTCGAATACTACCAGCGCATCTACCAAGAAGTCGGAGCTCGAGGCTCCACTCTGACAGTAGTCCCCTTGAATGCCGGATCCCGTCAAGATATCGACAGTCTTGTGAATTACATCTACGATACTATGCAGCTCGATCTTGATTTCGTCCTCCCGTTCGCCGCCATCCCAGAGAATGGCCGACAGATTGACGGCATCGACGACAAATCCGAGCTTGCTCATCGCATCATGCTGACGAACGTGATTCGACTCCTTGGTGCGATCAAAACCAAGAAGGCGGCCCGTGGTATCGAGACTCGTCCTACCCTCGTTGTGTTGCCTCTCAGCCCCAACCATGGAGTCTTCGGCTCAGATGGTCTGTACTCTGAGTCCAAGATCTCGCTCGAAACTCTGGCTCAACGTTGGTCGTCAGAGGGCTGGTCGACATACCTTTCCATCAGTGGGGCAGTCATCGGCTGGGTCCGTGGCACTGGTCTTATGGAACAAAGCAACATTGTCGCCGAAGCCCTCGAGAAGATGGGTCTCCGTACCTTCTCACCGGTCGAGATGGCCTTCAACATCCTGGGTCTTCTCAGCCCCGTCATGTCGTCCTTCGCTCAGATTGAGCCGATTCAAGTGAGTGACACCGTCCTACCTCCCGAGTCCCGTTCACGCTGCTGACCACATCCCTTTCTCTCAGGCTGACCTTGGTGGCGGGTTTGACCGTGTGCCTGAGCTCGCGGAGAAGACCACGGAGATTCGCACGACTCTTCGCGCGGAGGCTGAAAAGCGCCGCGCACTCGCACTCGAGAATTCTGCCGACTTCCGCATTATTCATGGTGCCGCAGCCGAAGCTCTGTAAGCGCAGCAATCTTATTCGCAGAGTCGAGGATCCAGCTGACAGCGTCTTCTTGCACTCCAAACAGCCACCAAAAAGTTCATGTTCAGCCTCGAAGCAGTTTCCGATTCGAGCAGCCCAAGATTGGGACTGACACCGAGCTCAAATCGGTTGCGAAGATGGAGGGACCCCTTGACCCCACCAAGGTTGTTGTGGTCACAGGTTTCGCCGAGGTAGGGTAAGTACTAGTGATGACAGTGCATGCATGCGCTCCATATTGAGCGCATTTTTTTTATCTCTTGCACCTGCAGTCCTTGGGGCAGCGCCCGCACCCGATGGGAGCAGGAAGCCCGTGGTGAGCTCACGATCGAAGGCATCATCGAGATGGCCTGGATGATGGGCATGATCCGCCACGTCAACGGAAAGCTCAAGAACGGCAAGCCCTACGTCGGCTGGGTCGACATAGCAAGCGATGAGCCGGTCGAGGACAAGGACATGCGCGCACGGTACGAGAAGGACATCATCTCTCATGCGGGTGTTCGCTTCATTGAGCCTGAGTTGTTCAAGGGCTACGACCCCAAGCGAAAGGGTTTCTCGCAGGAGATTGAGCTGTCTCACGATCTCGAGCCCCTGGAAGTGTCCGGCGCTGAGGCTGAGAAGTACAAGCGCGAGCACGGCGACAAGGTCGATGCATGGGAGATCGCACCCGGTAGCGACTCGTGGCTCGTCGTCCTCAAGAAGGGTGCTCGCATCTTTGTGCCCAAGGCCATCTCCTTCAATCGTCTGGTCGCTGGTCAGATCCCCACCGGATGGTCTGGTAGCCGTTACGGTATTCCAGAGGACATCGTATCTCAAGTCGACCGCACCACACTCTGGGTCCTCGTCTGTGTGGCCGAAGCCCTGGTCATGTCCGGCATCAGCGACCCGTACGAACTGTACGAACACGTTCACATTTCCGATGTCGGTATCTCGATCGGATCTGGCATGGGCGGTATGCAGAGCCTTTCAGCCATGTTCCGCGATCGCCGCAACGACATGGACGTGCAGAAGGACATTTTGCAAGAGACCTTTATCAACGTGGCGTGAGTGTATGCTGTCCTTGAGCGTGCTGCGGCACCACCTGAACTGACGTACGCCTTGCTTTGGTCAGGTCTGGTTGGGTCAACCTGCTGCTCATGTCCAGTGCTGGACCGATCAAGACGCCAGTCGGTGCCTGCGCCACTGCTCTTCAGTCCGTCGAGATCGCTGCGGAGACCATCCTTTCAGGGAAGGCCAAGGTGATGCTCGCCGGTGGCTTCGACGACCTCAGTGAGGAAGGCTCGGTCGAATTCGCCAACATGAACGCCACCTCCAACGCCCAACAAGAGCTTGCTGCTGGTCGCGAACCTTCGGAGATGTCGCGTCCGACAACGACGACTCGGGCCGGCTTCATGGAATCTCAGGGCAGTGGTGTGCAAGTGCTGATGAGCCTTGCGACTGCTTTGGAAATGGGCTGCCCCATCCAAGCTGTTGTGGCATACTCGAGCACCCACACGGACAAGCAAGGCCGCAGTGTGCCCGCTCCTGGACACGGTGCCATGGCCGCTGCTCTTCCCCTGCAACGCGCACTCGCCAGCTGGGGTCTAACGGCGGACGACATCGGAGCTGTGTCCATGCACGGTACCTCGACGGCGGCCAACGACAAGAATGAGAGCCACGTCTATCATGAGATCTTCAAGGCCATCGGGCGATCGCCTGGTCATGCGGTGCCTGCGATGGCTCAGAAGTGGCTGTGCGGTCATTCCAAGGGAGGCGCCGCTGCGTGGGCGCTCAACGAGGTGATCCAGTCCCTGCAGAGCTCCGTTGTGGCCGGCAATCGCAACGCAGACGACATCTCGCCGGAGCTGCGCAACTATTCGTACCTGCTCTATGCCTCGACCTCGATCCAGCGCACTGTGCAAGACTTGAACGCGGCGTTGCTCACGTCCTTCGGGTTCGGCCAAGTGGGCGGCATCTTGCTCATCCTCCACCCCGCTCATGTCCTCGCCCGTCTGGGAGTGGATGGACTGGAGACGTACAGACGCAAGGCGGCGAAGCGCCAGGGAATCACATACACGCGCATGCACTCTGCGCTGACGCACGAGAACCTGGTTCAAGTCAAGGACGCTCCGCCGTACCCGGCCGAGCTTGAGGATGCGGTGCTACAGAATGTCAATGCGCGCGCCTCGCCGACGTCTGCAGGCTCGTGGGTGTACAAGACTCCGCTTGCGCCCATGCCTGCTTTGGCGGAACGCCGGGTGGTGGCCAAGTCTGACTCGGCGGCGGAGCAAGAGGCCGGGGTCAGCAAGATGATGGCTGGTGTGCAAGGTGTGGGAGTGGACGTCGAAGACGTTGCTGCTTTCCCTGCTGACAACCAGACCTTCATCGAGCGAAAGTGAGTAAAAAGGAAGAAGAAACGCAAAAGGAGTCGCACGCTCTGCCCCTCTCTGTCTCTCAAAAGGGATTTTGGAATATTGACGTATGCCCCTCCCCCCTTCTCCCCTCCTTCACCCCTGTGCGATTTACAGCTTCACCGCCGCCGAGATTGCTTACTGCCAAGCCCAAGCTGACGCTCGTGCTTCGTTCTGTGGCCGATTCGCCGCCAAGGAGGCCGTGTTCAAAGCGATGGGTGTCGCTTCGAAGGGGGCGGCTGCACCGATGCGGGAGATTGAGATTGTGGCGAGCCCGACGGGACCGAAGGTGGTGTTGAGCGGCGAGGCGCTCGAGGCTGTGGGTTCTTCTTCGCCTTTCAATTTCCTGCTCAGCATCAGTCATGCGGACAAGGTTGCGATTGCGGTCGCTCACAAGATTGGAGCTTGATGGAGAGCGATTAAGGCTTTCATTACTCTCTCTTCTGTGGCGCCCCGTTCACTTCCAAGTGCTTCCCCATTTCGGGCTCCTCTACCTTTCTCATGTCACTTGAATGCTTGCTACGTTTCTCGTCTGCTTTTACGTTTGTCATTCTTCGTTCTCCTGCACGCCCTTCTCGCTTCGCTGTTTCTAGAGGGTCGATTGTCAAAGCTTTTCTTTTCTCTCTTCCTCGAAAAGCCTCAACAAATTCAACAAGCCCGTTCCTTGTGCCCGCTTCATCAGTGCGCGTGCAACACTTGTTTGGGTAACCGTTCCCGTTTGGCACCGTTCAGCCGGGTTATCGTTGTTCGTGGTGGGCCCCTGCAGAGGGATGGGTGAGCATGTGGACCTAGCAGTGTATCTTTGCGCACGGGTTCTCAGTATCAACCGCGGATCACCACTCGTCTACTCCAACACTAGGCTTGCATTGTGCGGTGAAACGTGACGGGAGAGACGATGCGGGAAAACCTCCTTTTTGCCTTGCTTGATATTGCATGAAAAAGGGGGGGGGGGGAAGAGAGAGAGAGAGATGGTTCAGAGGATGGGGCCGAGAAGCCGCTTTAGATGTCTGGCAGTCTGTCCGGGAGGAGTGACTGCCATTCCTCGTAGCCGGGACCGTCTGAGGGAGGACATGTGTGAGTTGAGATGAGACTTGCCAGCCTGTTTGTTCCGAGCAGCAAGAACAGAAAGAGAGAGAGAGAGAGAGAGAGAGAGAGAGAAGAAAAGGGATTCGCGAGGAGGAGAGAGGGGATGAAGAAGAAAAGCAATGGAAGTCAGCTCAAATTGGGTTGCTGGCTTTTTAATAGGGAAAGGAAAAGAGGGGGGAGGGATCACCGCTGCGGCATAGGCGAAAAACTCACGTGGGCGTGCTTGAACATGCCGTCGATACTGCCGACGGGCTGGAAGCGTTTCTTGGTTCCCTTGTGCGTCTTGAGTTTCCCACCGCCGAGCGAGCCGACGGTTCCGGAGACGGGTGCTGAGGTGCTGAGTGCTGCACGTTGGCAGTATGATGAGCATGGGATGGACGCTGAGGCTGTGAGGTGCGCTGCTGCTGCTGCTGCTGCTGGTGGTGGTGTTGCTGTTGGTGTGATTGTTCTGGAGGAGCTGGCGAGTGCTTGTGCGTGACGAGCGAAGATCCTTGAGCCCATCATGATCGAGACCAGTGTGAGCGCGGGGGGCCGAGGGTGGGAGTGGTGTTGTGGGACCCGAAGATGCTGTTTTCAAAGAGTTGACGTTGGTGGAAGGAGAGGCGGGAAGAAAGGATAGAGTTACCTGGTGTTGCTATGCGACAGGCTCCCTTTATTTCATGGAGTTCCTTGTCACTTTGGATTTCCCAAGGCACTGGACGATCGACAAGAATGTGCGATGACAAGCTTACAGTATCTAGTACATGTTGTCGACACTCCGCTAGGGAGCGCAAGACACTCGTCAAAGTGTCCGGAGAAGTGCTCGAGGGTAGCACGGGCGACCCCCCAGTCCTGCGGGGGACACTCTGCCTGGGAAGCACCCATCACTCATGGATGTTAGCAGCTCTGGCCTTACGAGCGATCTCGCAGGGGTTTCACAGGGGATCTGAGGTTGGAAGAAGGGGAGGGAGGATGGGGCAAAAGGCCCGACGGGGAAAGGGTAGACGTTGTCGACAGAGGATGAGGAGGCTGGAGGGTGCTGGGGCTCATCAATGCTATAGATCATACGGCGGAGTCAATGCAATGTTCGACATTCACAATGATGTGTGGTTGAAGGACAGGGGAGGCGAGGCGGGAGCGCGCCCAAGGGTACTCACCAACATTGGTCCGACATCTGTCGGAGCGGCTCTAGGCCTGTTGCCGGCACCGATGAGCATGCCGACCTTGGGTTTGCTGCATGCTGTGGATGAGAGGAAGGAATGTGGGTATGTCAGTGCCAGGCGGTGCCGGTCGTGAGATCAAACATTGGACACTCACGTAGCAGCAGGAGAAGGATGGGAGAGAGGGTTCACGATGCCAGGGTTGAATGATGAGGAGAGCTTCTTCCGATGGACACGAACTGCCTCCGGCCTGTGGGAGCGTCAAGACAGGATGTATATGTCAGTTGCTGCTCGTGTCGAGAACATGTATGCGTAGAAGTACCCACAGGACACTCTCGGCATGCGAGCAGGACTTTGTCGACGGTTGGGATGCTTGTCGACGACGGGGATGAGTCGGAGGAGAGTGTGGCTGAGATGCAAGAGGGGAGGCAGAAGGTCAGCTTCTAGGGGGGAAGTTGGGAAGAAGGAGAGGCACACCTACCAGGTGACCAGTTCCGGCCCGGCCGTGAAGGAAGAAGGATGTGCGTAGATGATGAGAGGGAGGTTGGGGGTGAGAGAAAAGGAGTGTGAACTGGTGAAGAGGGGAGGAAAGGGGGACAAAGAGCGGGAGAGGTTGAGCTTATATGCCTTTCAGGTCTCCACCTTCTTCCTCCTCTTTGCCACTGTAGTTCAGAAGGCCCGCCACATGAGTCATCGAAGACCGAAGAAGAACAGAGATTTCCAGAGTGACTCACCGGGTCGATGGTTCTGCCGCAGAATCCATGCGTGGACTTGGTCCAAATTGGGTGCACGCCCTACCTGAAATGAGGTATGTTTACCGATGAGGTGACCACGGCCATTGTGCGCGAATTATCGAACACGTTTTGCGACACCGTGGGGCCCAACATTCACCTTGCTTGAGCCGTGTGCCAGGGGCAAGAGGAGGTAAGGGATGGCCTGGACTCTTCTTTGGAGAGGTAGCAATATTATGTTGTCAGTTCCTTCCCACTGTGCTGCCCGCTACCTGTACTTGAGATGGCAAGAGTTAGCGCAAAGAGGCATCTCATGTCAGCTGTCTACGCGCAGGCTGTTCGCTGGTCCGGACCCCAAAACACGTGTGGTGACTGGTTCCCCTGCCGCCACGCGCGGGAAGTCTCTTCATCTCAGCGACGGCGGTTTGAGCGCGTGTTCGCCTTGCATGTCTCACTCGAAGACTGTTCTTGGGCTCGACGCGGGAGAGCGTCCGATCCTCTGCGGGAGCGTCATTAGTCCTGTGAGACTTGATCGTCAGTGTATTGCAATCATAGAATGCCTTTTCCCACACCCGCAAGTCAGTGAATCTGGAAGAGAAGGTGGAGCTGCTCAGATGCCATCGCTCATGATTGACCAGCTGTGTTGCACAGTAACAGCATGCTGGGACCAAGCGGCCGCTGACAATGCCACTGAAAGCAGACCTTCTCCTCAGGCAGCCATCTTGTTCGTCACTCTGTTCAGTTCTGTATTGATGATGGGACCAATTGCAGAAAGCCCTTCCTTCGCGCGTCTGACATTGACTTGGCACACCACAAAGGGAAATTATTGTGTGGTACCGATCGGGGATGATGCGCAAGCCCACCACCAAGTTGAGTTTGGACAGCTGAGGAGTTGGGAACGAGGAAAGCTGAGCCGCGCAGGACGAGGCTCGATCCTGTCATTAGTGCGTCCGGCCGATGATGGAACAGCTTCCGACGTCACCGGATCAACGACGCATTCGAGTAAGCGGTGACAGGAGTATTAAGCCAGTCAAGGATGCGATAGAGCGGAGGGCCTGCTCATCGTGAAAGTATCCATCATGGCACCTCTTCCTAGCACAACCAAGGCGGTAGTTACCGAGGAGGACCTCACAGTAGAGGTCCGGGAGACTCCTCTCACGGCAGCCAACAGCGGCTTACCCGAGGGTCAGATCCTGGTCAAGATCGCGGCAATGGGCATCAATCCGACCGATGAGCACAGTGTTCCGCGCGCTGCGGCTCTTTAGGAGCAAGTGTGCTTTCTTCCCTCCTGTGTAAAAGATTGGAAGCACGCCTTTGTGCCACAGCTGCAGTTCCCTAACCGCGTCACGGGATGCGACGCATCCGGCACAGTCGTCGCGGTCGGAGACAATGTCACCAAGTTCAAAGTCGGCGATCGCATCGGTGCGGTCACCCACGGAAGTGCGCGCGAAGACAACGGAAGTTTTGCAGAGTACACTCTCTACAAGCAGAACAATGCGTTCCTCCTTCCCGATGGCATGACTTTTGAGGTAGGCGCGGCGTGGCCGGTGCCCGATTTCACCTATCTGCAAGCAGCAACTTGTTGGCAAGGCTTGGCCCTACCTTCGTCTGACAACCCAGCGCGGGACGAGGCCGTGTTGATGTGGGGCGGCGCGACCTCGATCGTTTGGCACGGGGTCCTGATCTCAGCGTCGATTCGTAACAACCTTTGAGTCCGTCAGCGAGCAGCCCCTCTAGCAACCCGACAGGCGGCGGTAGTCGCATAAAAGGAATGTCCTCAACATCTCCGCCAGGGTCAGGGATCGGTTCAGGATTGGGCCTCAACACCGTGTCGGATGTCGAGCATCTGGAACGGAGGAGGAAGAGTGTGGAAAGGGGCCGGGCGAGGCAGCTTACCAGATCCGACAGTATGGCCTCTGAAGGGTGGCACGATGCCGACTCTGACGACCAATCTAACAGCCTTCGACCCTCGAACGTGGATTCCCGCATACAAGGGAGCTCTCGCACCACTTCATTGCCCAAGAGCATCCGTCAGAACAGCGGTCTAGGCGTCTCAGTTCCTTCCGGTCTTTCGCCGTCGGTGGCTGGCACAGCTCGCCGTCTCAAACCAGGAAGCTCCAGCGCCACACCCTCCTCTTCAGCTCTGCCCTCGCCTGCCCTCTCGGCTCCATCAGACATGCTGCGCATAAACAGCACTTCCTCATCGAATAGCGGACTCGTCTCGCCTTCGAGCATGTCGGCCGCGGGCACTCACTTTGGAGCAGGCGGCACTCATTCGCCCAATACCCAATCATCGCCCGGCATTCTCTGCAATTCATCCTGTTTCAACCTGGTTCCAGCGACGTCGAACTCTGGTGTATCCTCCTCGACAGACGGGCTCCACGGCGGCTTTGATTCACGGAGTCAATTGACGCCTGCCAGTATTGGGGAAGAGACGCGATTTTTCACATCGCCAGAGGATCGGAACGGATTTTTCGCAGCGGACGGCCGTCAACTAAAGGACTCACGGCCTTCGGCTTTGCAGGGCTCGGGACCACCGGGAGATTCGCGTTCGCCAGCAGACGTGAGGACCGCCAGCTCCTCGGACGTTCGACCTGACGCGGGCGGAACCGCGTCAAGGCAGGGGCAGTCCACCAGTGGCAGTTCCAGCGGGCTGGCTTCAGGGTCTGGGCCTCGCACAGATAGGGATCCGCAACGGTAAGGTCCAAATACCAGGTCGAGCGCGTTCTTGCCCCGTCCCACAGTGATGGAACGCTCGGGAAGCGCAGAGACGAAGGCGTCTCGGGATTCCCATCACCACACGTCATCTGCTGCAGCTGCGATAAGTGGGTTGCGTTCCCGCCTGTCCGGATTCAAGTCCAGCAGCAGAAAGAAGTCGAGCGGTTCTTTGGGAAGTCATGGAGGAGGATGAGGATTGACAAGCGGAGAGGTCACGGAGACTGAGAACAACAGCGCCAACTCGAGTAATGCAGTGACGCCAATGCACAGCACGCACCCGAGTCCGCGCAGGCCCTCGGCGCCGCTCCCAATGGTAGCTGGTTTCACGCCTTTGGAATCTGACGGCGCGAACGCGAAACTGGAACACTTCTCATTGTCGTTGCCAAGTCGGGCAGGTGGTACTGGGTTTGCCAGCGCGAGTACCGCCTCATCTCAGGCACCCTCCTCCCGAACATCGTTCTCATCTTTGATTGGCGGAAAGAGTCGGCAGACGAGTGAGACGGGTCACCGCAGTGACCTCGATTCGCTTCCTGTTTTACCGGAGATCAGCCGGACAGATGATTCGTCGTTGATGCCGTCATTCTTGAAGCGGCAGTCAATGCAGTCTCCGCCTTCAGCTTCTGCCGGGCGACAATCAGGAGATGTGCAGCAAGTGCGCGGTCTGGGACAAGCGCCTCGCGACGCAAGTGGATCATCCCTTCTGCCTCACCAACGTTCATTGAATATTCCTCCAGAACTCAACGCCGCGGACATGGTCTTCCCTGCTGTGCCGGCCTCCCAGCCTGCTGGCGCAGACATTGAGGCTGTGGCTGCCCCGAATGGCGCGCCGTCGCCTCAGTAGACTTCACGCGCAGTGCGAACAGGTGACAAGGTCTCGCCTCACTCCGGTTGAAGTTGAGTCCTGTCTCCAGCAGCACGTCTGCCTCCACTCCCACAGCATCTCGTTCACCCAATTTGCGGGCAGGGTTCTCGAACAAGAATAGACCAGCCCAGCTACCAGCGCCAACTCAGCCTTTGCCTCCTCCGCCTGTTCCTGGGCTCCCTTCGCCGACAAGTCCAGGACGAGTTCCCACAAGTTTGGCCGGCACAGCTGCTTCCTCTGCCGCCAGCATTCCGATCTCGTTTCCTGCTTCTCCATCAGCCTCAAACGGCAATACGGCACCCACCGGAACACCTCCAGTCATACCGCCACGCATGAGGCCAGTTCGAAACCCTCTGCGAAGCTCCGTCGGGCTCGTACCAGGTCAAAGCGGTGTGCCACCTGTGCCGAATGTGCCCTCAAGTTCGGTGGTGCCGCGAGGTACAGTGCAGGGCGCGCTACAAAAGTTGGATCCCACAGGATATGCAGGAGGTCCACATGTGACTTCGGAACCTGCAACAAAGGATTTGCCACCCACACCACCTATGGTCGACCTTCTGAACGTTGATCTGCCCAAGACATCGGCCACAGCGGCCGGAATCCGAAGCTCCTCCACTGCCGGAAGTATACAGGGCGACAAATTGCTCACCGGAACCGCCGTGATCTCCGATATTTCCCGCGCTAGCACCGACACCGATGATTCTCTCGTCGAGCCTGCCTACCCGGAGACGGATAGCGGTAAAGTGACCGCCGTCACTTCGCGCGAGCCGTCAGTCTATGTGAGAGGAGCTGTGCGTGAAGACCAGGAGCACCGCCTACAGAACGGCCAACAAGATCGACAGGTCTGGACCTCACGAGATGACGAGCTCATCGCGGCACGCACCTTTGCCCCATCCAGTGCGAGCGCTTGGATGACAGGTGAGGGTGTTCTAGGAGAACATCTCCTTGAGGGAGCGCTCAGCACCAACAGCAAGCAGCGTCCGAGCTTGACCGGCGAGCAAGCTGGTGACGTTTCGCTTGCTTCTAGCTCAACAGAGCACTCTTCGACGAGTTATCACGGGCAGCAGAAGCAGCCTGGCAGCTACGCTAATGCAAAGGCGAACGCCAGCACTACCTCACTTGGAACGATGAAGCGCAGCCGACTTGGTTTGGGTGGTGCCTTCCGTAGCAAGAAAGACAAAGATGGAGAGCGAGGGCGAGGCACCGATGCGGAAGATCATGGAGTGGAACCCATTGGAGAGGACGGAGAGACTCACAGTCCGATGGGCACCTTGAGCAAGCGCAAAGGTCGAAAGTGGCCTTTTGGTAAGGAGGCATCCTCAGGACCAAGTGGAAGCGGAGCCGCCTCCGACGCTGAAGAAGGTGATTTCCTCGGTCGGACCCGCCGCAAGAGTAAATGAGAAGGCTCAACGTCTAGCCGTTCCAACATCCGGCGACTCTTGGCTGAGGACGACCTGCCTAATCCCGTCAATGTAGACATACCGATACGGCGTGGCTCGGTCGAAGGAGACACGATTGAGGCTTTGCCCAGCGTCGGCAACTTGGGTCAGAGGAGCGGTGCAGGCCTCAGCGGACGGCAAAACAGTATCAGCGGCCCGCAAAATTAATCCGACCCAAACTCTGAGGGGCCATAGGCCCTCACTACCTTCTCTGAGGCGTCAACCATCTCACGACAGCTACGGGTCTCAGTACGGTCCCAACTCTCACTCCCCAAGCTCGTACACTCACATTCGTCGGGTGTCCACATCAGGTGTCGACTCCGAGGATGGCAAAAGCCAGCGATGGCCGTCGACTTCTCAAACGATTGTGCAGGACCACGGCTCCGCCTCAGACCACGGCTTCAGCGTGGGCGGAAGCCTCTCCATGCACACTGTGACGCAGGGACTGCAGCCAAATGCGTCGGCGGAGACCAAGCGACTCTATAAGCGAGCCAACGTGATCCGCAAATTGATCGAAACGGAGCGCAGATACGCTGCAGATCTGCGCGTCATCCGCGATATCTATCTCGTCCCGGCCCGGATGGCTGCGGGTCTGCCTAGCACGCCGGTGATGCCCCTGTCCGCCCTCTCAATGACCTCGGGCTTCATGGGACCAGGCGGGTCCTCCATTCTTAACCCTCCGTCTCTGCAGTCATTGCAGCGGGGTGGAAGCACCACGAGTTTGCCAATGTCTGGGTCTCTGCAAGTCTCACGCAAGCCTTCTCTGGACGCAGCGGGCTTCCACTCCATTCTCGGGGTTCGTGCTAGCTCCGGCAACATGTCCGCTCAAGCTGGCTTAGGTGTCGGGCTGCCCGTCAGTACAGACACTCCAGCTGCTCCGTTGTCGTCTCCAGGGCCATCCGCTTCCATCGCTACGACAAGTCAAGACACGAACAACCGATCTTCTCTTTACACCGTGTCTTCGCAGAGCTCCGCGACGTCGCAGTCGACAGTCCCACCTGTACCCCCAATGCCTAATTCTGCCCACTCCGGTTCGTCTACACCCTCCGGAGAAGATCTAACGCGACTACCATCTCAGCAGCCGACCTCGAAAGCATCAATGTTGCCACCACTTGCTCTCGGCGCGATCAAGATGGTCTCCTCTACACAAGAAAGACAGCGACTGGATATCAAAGTAGACCGAGCCGTCGGCTGATATGTACGAGGCAGGAAAGAAGACCTTTGTACTGACCGCGCTCGGATCAACAGCTTCCTCCCTGATCGCATGTTTGACCGTCCAGAGCACGTCTTCCTCCCCCACAGAGCGAGATGGCCTCTCGCTTCTTTCTAGCTGCCTCGCTCATCTCGCTCAGCATTATGCCGTTCACCGCTGCGGTCATGCTGCCCAACATCAACCCGCTGATCGCAACTCGGGATCGCATCCTACCATACTGAAAGGCGCCGAAACTGAGCAGGCTCCTCAAGACATTCAAATCTGGAAGTGACAGAACCTTGCGCGCATGACTCTCGGCTTTGTCTCTATGGCTCTGGGATCCGTTGGGGTAGCCTTGCTTCTTCACTGAACCTCTCCTGCTCTTCGAAATGATATTTTGCTTCCATTTGATGTACCAAACGAGCCGTCTGCTTCCTAGCCTCATCGCGAATTCTGGGACTGATCTTGCACAGTGTGTGAGATTGCAGTCGCACATGGAGGTCTCTCATACAATCGTTCGAGCTTCTCCTCGACCTCTTTGAGGCCCGCTGACTGCCCGATAGGATGACCTCACCACTAGGATCAAAACCTGCGCCGCGAGGGAACTCATCTTGAACCTGCAATTTTCATCCACAGTCTTTGGTGTCCACAGCATCACTACTGGCTTCGATTGACATGTCACGTCCTCGCTCTCAATCCGCCTCGTCCACGAGTAGTCTTGGTGTCAAAGTGGAGCGCACTGTCCAGAAAGGATGGCTGTCATCCGTGATTCGAAGCAATGGCGACCACCTTTCCAAAGCGCAAATTCAACAGAACGTGGACGCTCTGACTCAGGAAATGTCCCGGCTAGTGTCCATCGCTTCTTTGCTGCACAAGTACGTGCTTCTTCAAGAATTTTATCGGCTGCCCGTATCCAAGGCCATCCGACGTTTCCGCGATCCACCGCATCTTGGCCTCAATGAGCTCCTCGGCACCGATGACAGCCCCCTGTTCCTGAGCTGCCTCCAATACTTCAACGAAGGCACGATTCTGACAAAACGACAGGGTGAGCTCGCGCAGCGACAGCACAACACTGTTCAAAAATGGGCCCTGCAATTTCGGAATGACGATGAACGCCTGCCAGCCCTTCCTCGGGCCGAAAAAGCTGTCAGTGTCGCAACCCTTCGAGCCGAAGCTAAAAAGTGGCGGGAAGGTTTCTTGACTATCATCCAAGAGAACGGCTGGAGCCGCCTGATGACTCTCGTCAACGGTCTCGGCAATGCTGCGGATGCTCGAGCTAGGTCAAAGAATCCCCGAACGTCATCAGAAAAGGAAGCAGCCGAGGCAACTCTGCGTGCTTTACGTACCTACAAGAATCTTCTTGACACTCGGCGCGTATTCGAAGAGGATTCGGGACAAGATAGCGAGGAGTTTCGAACGTTGGTCGATGAGGACCCGGCCATCCGGCAGGTCGACTGCATTGTCCGACCTCTCATCCGGAACTACATCGCCACCCCCGGACAAGTCCGGCAGCTACAACGAGGGCAAGGAAGCCAAGGCGAGGGGTTGACGGTACGCCAAGCCATTGGGCGCTTCCCGCAAGAGCATCTCACGCTCTGGATTGCGGTACACGTTGCGTTCGACGAGGACCCTAAACGTTTCACAAGAGGACGGCAAGTAGTCCCGATTCGTCGCAGTCAAATACCAAAGTTTGTTTGGCTGGATAGAACAGGATTTGGTCAGGATGCTGCTCGCTTGCCACGCAGCCAAATCCCGAGCGGCTCACATCTCGAGTCGCTGAGGTTTTGGGACAACTACTTCTTACTCGACCAAGGTGCGTTCCGGAACGCTGGGGACAAGAAGTTCAGTCACAGCCTTGCAACGGACGGCATCAGTGTTGCGGTTCAAAAGCAGGATCTAGAGGAGGTCACCCGTTCAGCCAAGTCTCGCGGTGCGGCACGATCTCGTCGGGCGCGTCAGCACGTTGAGAACTATCATGAGATTCCCGACATTACGGAGCTTGCTCCAGAGCTCGTCCTGGCAAAGAAGGGTAAAGCAGTTTTCATCGACCCCGGCCAGATCAGCATCATGTTTGCGATGCATGAGACGGGAAACGGCAGACGTGGAGACGAATTGCGAGCAGAATATTCCAAAATTCAGAGAATGGAAGAGCGAGGCCTACGTCAAGCCGAGGATCGTATTCGCAAGTATCGTTCGAAGCTCGATGTCTTGACTCTGATGCAGCTCGAGGCGTACGAAGAGGCGATCGCTAAATGTGATGCCAATTCGGCTCTGCTTGGAGACGTGGAATCGTACATAGACGCCTATTACTCATTCGCCCCGACCATTCACAGCGTGTACGCAGCGCCTCTCTTCCGTCATCTTCGAATGGAGGCATTTGGACGTGACATGAGGGAAATCTATCGGGTCGTCGCAAATTTCCGAATCAAGTTCCAGCAAGACGCCCTTCTCGTCTTCGGAAATTCGGGCGCTTTGCGTCAATCATCCGTAAGTGGGTCTCATTGACAACACCTAGTCACTCCTGACGTTTTGTGTTGGCATCTGTTCAGACGAAGTATTTTCCACCTAGGCGCGCCGTGCTCACATGGGCAAGGATTTTTCGAGCCTACGGCTTTGAGGTCGCGCTCGTAGACGAGTTCAGAACGTCCAAGATGTGTCATGGCTGCCACGGACAACTGAGCCCTGTGACGGAAAAGATGCTGTTCCGCACTAGTGGACGTCCCACTGCGAACCCTGACAAAGTATATCCACCTCGCGGCCTTGTGCAATGCAACAGCGCAGCTTGTACTGCAAGCCTGTCCGCCGGGCAGGTCCGATACTGGCATCGCGACGCCAATGCATGTGCAAACATGAGGGCGGTCTGGAACGAGGTGGTCAGAGCCGCCGAACGTGGCACGGAGTTCCAGCGTCCCAGCTATCTTGCTCGTCCTCGTCCGCTAGATTGATTTAAGACTCTTCCAACATATACAAAGTCACAATCCAACCTATACATACAAAGTTACGATGGTGGCAAACCTCATGCGCGACGATCCTGATGCATTGACTCGGCCGAGTGGACCGCTGACTCGCATGCGGGAGTGGTGAGCACTGAGCAACAGCTTCGCTGCCTCCAAGTCGAACGCATGCAACACACCAGATCGACAGCAAGTCCCAGATTCGCACATGCGCCGCTTGTGTGGAATTGTTCGATCAGGCTGTCCACTTGTGTCTGTGCTCAGAAGACTTGGCTCAGCCCTGCCCATGCTGCCCCTCCTCTGGCTGTGCTCGAATGTGCTGTCTAGGTCTGATGCTGACTATTGTTGTGTCTCCATCTCCTTCGTTCCTGACGCCCATGTTGTGTCATTGATGTTCTCGACATGTGCTCCGCCTGAACATCGTCGCGGCTGCGTACATTCCTTGTCGACTTCCCATTTGAACCTCGGCCTTTGCGAAATGCGCGTCTCCCACTCGTCCTGATTGCGGCATTTCTTTACCCCCCCCCCATCTCACCCTTCACTTCGCTGGACGACTGCGGGACGGTCACACATTTTCCACAGCTATAGCATTTATTCACGATGCAAGTCTCGTTCTCCCTCGCCGCCGTGCTGCTCTCTCTGGCCACCAGCGCCCTGGCCGGCTCTCACCACGGCCTCGCCCCCGCGTCGCCTGCACACCGGTCCCTTGTCAAGCGTGCGGCAGCGGCAGCCGGCGTTGTCCCCACTGCTCCCGGTCCTGGTGATATCTACAAGGTCGGAAGCAACATCCCTATCCAATGGGACGCTGACACCTCCGGTTCCAGCAAGTGGAAGCAGACCACAATCCGTCTCATGACCGGCTCCAACTCCAGATGTCCGAGCTCGGAGTTGTCGCCGTCATCGATGGCACAGACTCCTCCAACACCACCCTCAACTGGCTCGCCCCCGCTGTCGACCCGTACTCGGCCATCTACTTCTTCCAATTCGACCACGGCGGAGACGCCCAGAAGGACCCCACTTGGACCACCCGCTTCGCCATCGCTGACGCGAATGGCCAAACGACCACCCCTCCCAACGCGACACAGCCCGGTAGCAACGACGCCATTCCTTGGGGCACCGGTCGTCTCACCTCGTCAAGCTCTACAGGCAACGACTCATCATCATCGTCATCATCTGCAGATGCCGCGCCAGCATCGACTGCTGCTTCATCGACCGTGGACGCCCCTGCTTCTACCACTGCTGCCTCTACTACTACTACCGCCGACTCAAAGACTAGTCCTGCATCTGCCTCCCAAACCGGCGCTGCCTCACCTCCATTGCTCGCCCGACCGATCGGCATGGCTCTCACCGGTGCCGGTGTTGGCTTGGCAGCTGCCTTCATTCTGTAAGAGCACTCTTTACCAAGGACAATTCATTCTGCACGGCGAATACACACGAGGTTCCACATCGATTCGAGGTTCCTCGACAGAAGGCCGTCCACTTCCGCATTCAAGGGTCAATCGACCTGCTAGACGAACGCACCCAATTCTCTGACCAGCCATATCTTTTTTCTCCCCCAATCCCCATCACACCTCCGAATGTTCTATTGGACCGATCCGATCATCCAACCTCTCGACAAACAGAATCATCTCGACCCGGTGGTGCATCCGACGAAGATCTGAGCGCGACGTCGAGGACGCCAGATACCAACCTCAGGATGATGATCCATACAGCAAAGTTGGCGCTCTAAGACCCTCATCCTCCTTCAGCACCACTCCTCTGCGAGTGCCGCCACCGTCTCGATGGTGAACGGTAGCTCACTGTTCCATGATTGTTGTGAAACGGGAAATACATTCGTATGCTTACATCCAGTCTTCACTCTTCACGCTTGCCCAGCGGCATCCTTGCTTTTTTGCTGTGAGGAGAGCGCGAAAAAGGCTCCGAGTGTCACATAAGAGAAGGTGTTGAACGAGCAGGTGGTGTTGGATCGATCACCACTCATGAGCTGATGAGCACAGCTACAGGATGTCGGCAGCAGCAGCGGTAGCCTCAACAGGTGTGTCGATACCAGTCACCTCTGCCAGAGCAGCGGCGCTTCGCTCTGCGGCTGTGGCCTCTCACCGTGCCTCTGAGGCACTAGCCACCCGATCTCCACCTTTGCATCGTACCCGCAGACCTCAGAGAATCTTGAGAGTCCCAGGAGCGTCTGGAGGGTCCAGTGAAGGGTCGAGTAGCGCCTATCCTCTTTCAAACGAATCCACGGTGTCCGACCCTGACTTTGAGGATGAGTACAGCGGAGGCGCATTCGCGAGACGATCGCGCGCAGCTCGGTACGGCAGCAAGAGAATCGGCACGGACCAAGTACCCAAGCTGATGCGCTGGGCCGTACAAGAGATGATCAACGGTGAGCAACCTTTGGGCGAGGCGCATCAGGTACTCAGTCCAGCTCAACGTCGCTCTGACTCTAACAGTATCGAACAAGAACGTGCTACGGCAGGACTTCCTCAAGACCAAAGGCGAAGCCCGGCCGGAGCTCTTACCTCGCACGTAGGCAAAGGAATGGCCCCGGCGCGGCTGGCTTTGACCCATCTGGCAGTGTCCTCGCCGGCTCGGTATGCGGTCCTCTACAACATTCTCTCCGAAGTGCGCCGCCGCTTGGAACTGCCCATCGCTGCTGGTCCAGGCGCCAGCGCTGAAGACGGAGATGGACGCGACGATCTTCCAGCGTCACATGCCGAAGGCTGGCTTCCCAGCAGGATCATTGAATGGAATTGCGCGGCCGCGGAGGGCCTCTGGGCTGCAGCAGAGGCATTCAATGTTGGATCGAACGAGGGTGACGATGGCACTGACATCACAGAGCAAAGTCAAGAGCCAAGAAAAGGTCCTCTGCGCGCATACGAAGGCTATGATGACCGACTGCCTCTGCTCAGAGCGGGAATGGAGATCACCGCCTGGGCTCAATCACAGGACCGAAGGCTCAGCAAGCAAAGCAATGCCGAGTCGGATCAGTCGGCGTCTATTCGGGCTGCAGCGGCTGAGGGCGTTGCGGAGGAGCCTCAAGAGGACGTGAGCGCAGAGACAACAAGCACGGACTCAGATACATGGCTGGATCCTGCTTCCTTGGAGGCTGTCACTGCCGCGTTCCGCTCGGCTGTCGGACGAGAGCCAGTACTACCAGACAAGGCATCCCCTTTCCAGCTCCGGGAACCATCAACAGACGAAAAGGAGGACATTCTAATGCTGGACGGCTCACACACGCTGGCCTTCAGCTCCTTTGCGCTGAGCGAACTGGCTACGGACAAGGACAGACAAGAACAGACAAGAGCATGTGCGGCACATGTGGAAAAGTGCAGCCGAAGTCATCGTGATTGTGGATCATGCGACCAAACGTGGGTTCGCCAGCATTGCGTCCGCAAGAGCTTTCCTTCTGGAACTCGGCCAATCTACATTCTCAAAGGGCCAATCACGGAACAGTGCGGGCATTGACGAAGATGCAGAGCGCCTACTTATTGGTGACCACGTGTTCATCGCCGACGGCGCCAAGTACACTGAAGCGATGGAAGAAGACGATTCCAACGCGACAAACCAACCTGTCGGGTCCCATGTCGTAGCGCCGTGCCCGCTGCTCAACCCTTTCAAGCCTCTGCAGAGCCACGTCGAGAAAATGCCGAATCGGACATTACCAGCCTCAATTCCCGTATGCTCCTTTTCCCAGCGCATATAGGCGCCTGCGTATCTACGCAAGACAAAGCACTCCAAGCGGGAGGCAGAGGATATCCACTACAGCTATGTTGTTGTCCGACGTGGCCCTCGTCCTGCTATGACTTCGATTGCGCCGCTCGTCCAGGGCTCAAGACGCTTAGAACCAGACCTTTGTTCATGCCCTCCTCTTGATTTCCAAGTCGTATAGACCTCAAAGCACAGCTTCTTCCTTCTGATCTATCAGCGCGAGACTGTTGCAAATCTTAAGAAGAAAGAAGAAACGTGTTTTATTTGTGAGAATCGTTCAGGAACTTAATTGTGGAGACAGAAGATACATGTATCGGTGACGGACCACTATTGAGCATCGGACATCATGCGCTGAGAAGTCAAGCATCCACACCTTCCCAGTCTGATCTCTGTCGGACCCGGGCCCACTTTCCTCGCTCCTCGTTTTCTGTTTGCTCTCGCTCACTCCTCGTCGCTGGGTGCATGGGGATCCATCTGGCTGGACCCTTCATCATCCAGATCGTACCATGTAGCCTGATCGCCCTCTTCGCCCACAAAGGCCGCAATACACGTGGCGGCATCGTTTCGCCGCTCAAAGCGGAGAGTAACGTCCCTTCTGTGGCCAGAATTTTTGACGAAAGCGGCGGTGATAGGCCCAAAGCGTCGCTGTTGCTGCGTCGCAAAGCGGAGGAGTTCCGTATCGGCACCAACATCTCGGATGATCACCGTGCGCCACCCCGGACGAGACTGTGCGAGCACCAGCTCAACCCGGGCGGTGTTGGGGAAGGCAAACGTTGCATCTTGGTGACGTGCGATCCGTACAGCGATTCTCTTGCCCTCAATCACGTGTTCGGTGTTGACACATGCTTCCGCTCCGGCCTGCGTCCGAAAGGCAATCATTCCCTCCCCGGTGAGCGTCCCAAGCCGTCTGGAAGCCCTCTTCCCCTCGCCCTGCCTCGTTTGCTGCTGGCGGGCTGCGCCGCCGCCGCCTTTGTAGTGCCCACGCAGGTGCTGATAGTCCTCTAGCGCCCTGAAATGGGCAATGAGTCTATCAATAGTGAGGCCTTGGGCTTCTCCGTACCAGACCTTGTACGTGCGGTCGACTTCCACCACTTTGCGTCCTGTCCCACTGCGGGTTGTCGCTGGCCTCTCTGTCTCTTCGTTCTCCCGCCGGTGGCTGGCGTCGTTTTTTCTGTTATCGGCTCGACCTGTGCGTGTGCGTTTCTGGCGAGGACCTGATTCCGGAGGGCTGGTGGCCTTGCGAGTGCGGTCTCCGTCCACGCGCGCGTCATGAGCGGGCACTGCAACGGGACTGGAACCAGTACGTTCCGGGCGGTTCTCCTCCTCAAAGGTCCTGCAACCTTGAGCTGTGGCGACTGCGTTCCAGGCTGGAGCTAGGACCGCTTGGATGACCCGGCGTGCCAAAACTCCGGCATCGGGAAGGAGCGTCGCAAGCGACTGAAGAGACCCGTGGAAGAGCAGCGATGTGTTGAAAACGCTCAGAGGCCCGCAGTTGCATCCATCCTGCTGTAACGGACAGACAGGTATGTAAAGGTCGATCTGGGTCCGCTCGACGGCAGCTACGATTGCCATTGCGTCGTAAAGAAAAGAAAGCAGAGCTTGCGCGTGTGTGTTGTCCTTCAGCGAATCGAGCCAGACGACAGTCCAACGTCCCCGTCGGTGAAAGCTGTTGAGGTTGCGACGAAGTATACGGGATCTGAATGCGGCGTCTGGCCCAATGACGACAGCGGCCAACCAATGCCCTCCTCCTTCTTGGACTCCCGTGTCAGGCAGGCCCTGGCGAACATGCTCTCGACGGGAGAGGTAGGCGTCGTTGATTGGCACGACGAGGACGGAGTCCGTTTGGAGCGAAAAGTATGTTGAAATGGCCACCCTGATTTGATCCCTTGACCTAACCTCGACGTGGCCCAGCACGTTAGGAAGTCCGTGGTCGTTCCATGACCTAACGTCTTCGCATAAAGGACCCCCAAATATTGACGCCGGTATGACCGAGATTTGGCAGCTGTAAAGAACACTGATGTATGTTTGTAGGACTGTAAACATGTACGAGAGGGCTCCGTCGTCAAGCCATTCCCCACGCATAGTCGTACGTGCGTTGGCGGCGGTAAGAGCAATGTCTCCTAGACGATCTACATCCGTGTTGTCGGGCATTCGAGGAAGGTGACTATGATCGGATGCGGGTTCAGCAGTCGTAGGGTCCAGTTCCTGGACAAGAGATAAGTGGGAGCAATCAGCGAACTATCCTGCACTGCGTGTCCTGTATGCCAGCTCACGCCTCTGAGGGAACCCTCCAAAGCCTCAAAGAACCGATGTGCTGATGGGTCGGCATCTGCAAAGTCGTCGGAGAGGTCCATGTTCGGTCTTGCGTCAGGAGATGCACCTAGAGCCGCACTTGGGTTTGAGTCGAGTGCTTCGGGGGGGGGTGTAGCATGAATGAAGTATGTAAATGTCGGCTGGTAACTGCAGATCCTCAACCCGTGTCTGAAGGCAGACGACGTCACATCTCATTTCACCTTCCGGCCGCCAACAACAATGCACGCGGCGGCTAATCCGTACACCACGACACCTCCGGGCGCGCGCGTTGTTCATGTCATGAATTGCAGGGTAGAATGTGTGCCTCTCACGTTATGCAGTCACATCTATGCCATCATCAAAGGCTCTCAAACAACATTGGCAGAAGTAAGAGGGAGGTTGGGTGACGTTCATCTGTCCTCAACAAAGGGAAAGCAATTTGTTTCAGTGTTGGTCTTGGAGGTTTGATGGTTTACGCTACAAGTGGCGGTAGCCAGCAGTAGGACTCGTGGGGGCGAACCGTATCTTACCATCTGCCGATCTCTATGCAAACTTGCTCAGCTCTAGCTCGACATCATCATCCAATCGTCAGACCAAGTGGTTCAAGACGGCTCGCGCGGCTGCAATAGCAGCTTCTCATTATGGTCTGGGAATGATTCGTGCAAGCTGGTCTTCTCCGTGCCTCTGCCACTTGTATGCGTGGTCTGCGGATGGCTGTAGCGGCGCAGGTGCAGACCACACAGCTCTTCGCGATGAGACTGTCCAGCTCATCTCTTATCTCCTTCACTCGCTCTTCGTCTCCCGCTTTGAGCACAACCCCACTCGTCCTCGTCGATTTGACACATTCCCAGATGCTCCCCAATCCTCCGCCGTAAGCCGGGACAGGTTTGTGCACGAGATCATCCGACACGAGGTCAAGCCTGACTGCACTGCCGCACGCATACAAGGCGGTTCTTGCCGAATACTACCCAAAACTAGGATCTGACGGCCGATCTGCGCTTCGACACGTCGGAAGCTTTCATACGCAATCTGGACACCTTCTTCCACATCTTCTGGGAATATGATGGCTACGAGAGCTTCGACAAGTGTGAAACAGTATATCACGAGAGTGACGCGAGTATGACCAGGAGCTGCGCCGTGTCTTTCTGGAACATCGAAGACTGGCAGCCTCCCTTTGTCATCTTCGCACATCGGACAAGAGAAGCAACGGGAGGAGCTGTATGACAAGCTCAGGCCATTCCTCAAGGCCCGATCATCATGGCTCAGCCAACAGTTCTCCTTCTGGCCCACCAGTCGTCCACACAATACAAATGACGGCATCTATGAGCTCCGTACTTACCACCTCAAGCCAGGTCACTTGCTCGAGTGGGCACAGTACGTTTCAGCTGACACTCGGCTCTTGCCCGCGCGGAATGAACCTCGACCGGATTTAATGCTGACACTTTTGCCAAAAGCAGACACTCTACACGCCCATCGTCGAAGCGGTTGCCCAGACAGACACATCCCAGAAGACGAAGATGTAGAACTTCATCGGCGTCATCGTGTCTTTTCGACTGCCTACGAGTCAACCTATGGCTCTGGTGGTGGGTTTTCTCACCGTCTATCAGGAGCATGAGCGGACCAGCGCTGAGCGCTCACCTTCATCTTCACAGTTCACACGATGAATCTGAACATCGTCGACCCCGGATGCTTTACCGCGGATGACCGCCTATCACTGAACTTATTAGAATGCTGCTCGGCCGCGGGCAGATGTCACCTCGCTCGGCAGCTGCCTTGACAGATTCGAGAGCCTCCTTACAGTCCTCAACGGTGATGTTGCCGACCCACTCGTATCCGATGTGCTTCTTATCCTTTTTGAAGAAGGCTCGGCGCAAGCTGCGCATGTGGGACTTGAGGTTGGGGCTGGCCGCATCGTGTTGGTCGCCGAAACATGTCGCGAATTGACCATTGGTGGCGAGAATCCGTCTCGAAGCATCGTAGATGCGGCGTCCGCCAACAGTGTCAACGACCTGTACCACGGTGGGAGAGTGTCAGCTTTGATTGAGAGGCGTATGCAAGCTTCCCGAAGACTCACCAAGTCGAAGCTTGACTCATGAAGGGAATTGATTGCCCACAGCGGTTCTCCCACCACGACTTCGTGGGCGCCATTGGCTCGACACACAGCGACACCGTCAGCGACAGCAGTCGGACATTGAGCAACGATGATCAGGCCGAGCTCGATGCTTTGCTGCATCACCAGCAGTCCGATTCCGTCGTGCGCGTTCAAATTAGGACACGAGATCCGCGCTCGAGTTGGTTACTGTAGGTAGCCACGATTTCGTAGGAGAGAAGACCAGCGGCTGGCAATGCAGATATCTGCTCGGTAGTGAGGCAATCCTCTGGCGCCTTGCACACGTACACTGAGTCGATGGTCATGAATTCGGCAAGCGCTCCGCACTTTCAAGAAGCAACGTGTAACTGTCAGTGATGAGTGCCCTGCTGGCTCACATCGTAGTGAGGAAGATACTCACCTTAGCACCATCCTGCATTCCGAAGACGATGTCATTTTTGCGGAATCGCTTGAGCTTCCAGCCACACTTCATGACACGGCCACAGAAGCTCCGGCCAGGCACAAAGCCGAGTCCTTTGCCCTGCCTGATGCGGTCCTGCACGATCAGCCTGTCCATCTCATCGATTGCCACTGCAATGACCTGAACCGGAACCTGAAATGTGCCCACCTTGCGAGGCGGGGCCGTGTGCGCAGACAGCGCCATTGTCGTGTGTGCGAGCTCCTCTCGAAGGCTGGAGGTCATTTCTCCACTGCTTCGGATGGAGGCATTGTCCCTGGTGGTACCGTGTCCACGCTTCGACTTTGTCCGTGCTGGACCGCTCGTGATGAAGACAGTCTGCATTGTGGTCCCGCCATACAGACCCTCGTCAATCTTGACAATGAGCTTGGAAGGATCCTTTACAGGTCGGTAGAAGGAAGGCGTCGAGGTCAGGGGAAGACCGACAGCAGACTGTGTCGCGCTTGTTGCGTACGAAGAGCCAGCGATCGAAGGCGCATTGACGGGGAGGCGCTCTCTGAGGGCGAAATGACTGCAGAGCTTGGTTGGGTCCTTGACAGGTCGGTACACGGAAGGCACTCTCCGAGGAGTGATGGCCCCGGCTTTGCTCTTGGCTTTCGCACACGGCTGTGCAGGAGAAGTGCAACTGGTCTCGTTACCTTGGGGAGATTTGTTGAGGCGAATAGGGCGGTCAGCTCAAAGAAGGGTTTTCTGACGTGGTCGCTCCCCTACGACTTGCTCAACCTCTGACGTCTCATAGACAGACCGGAACATAGCGGGTTAGCTATCACCAAGGTCATGCGTGCTCTCGGGCCCGCACGTGTACCTCAGTCCCGGCGCGAGCTCTCGGGAACGCGGACATGGTTGCTTTCTGGTTCAGAGACGTCGAGGATTGCGGAAGCAGGCAGGGAGCGACGAAGAGGAAAGGAAAGGAGCAGAACCCCCTTTTTCGAGATTGCGGCCTCTTCTTAAACGTGCCTGTCTCTGGACATGATGGGAGTTCCCGTCGTGGCCCAATTAACTTGACTTGATCTAGACCCTGGTTCCTGAATCTGGGCGCTTCAAATGCCGAAGTCGGACGTTCTGCGTCTGGTCTCAGGTGAGACATCCATACACCACAAGCCAGTCAGATATTCGAATGCCGACAGCAACCAAAGTCTGGACTGTTTGATCAAAGGTTTCACCTCGCTGTACTGTATGCACAGCCTGCCTTGGGCGACGTGACTTCAGTTGACAAAGTTCTTGGGTCTACCTATATAAGATGTACACATGCGCGAGTGCCTTTGCAGGCCCGACAGAAAACATCATGTATCCGAACGGGATGGACGTAGATCATCCCGTGGTCAATGTTGCCCATCCAAGCATCGGCAACGCTCCCGACTACGACAATCACGGTCTTGACCAGTACCTCGCCTCCGCCTACGACCCGCCCCCCCTGTACTCGCCTCCTCCTCCAAATTTCGTCTGGTTTCAATCAGACTATTATCGCGGACAAGATGACCTTTCACAGGACCTTTCCCCCTTCATCGATCCTCAGTACTATCCAGTCTTCAATGATCTTCCACATGCACGCAGTGACACGGAGAACTGCGCAGTCAGGCGTTGCACTGATTGGAACGAACGGACGAACATGTTTACGGTGAGTAAGAATACATTACATCTGTCCAATGGCGTTCAGCTGACGTCTTCGCGCTCGTGTTCCACTCAGACTGCGTGGATGGAGACCGAGGTCCATGGTGACGATTTCACTGACAGGGCATTTCTTGATGGCCAAAGGAAACGGATCCTTGCACAAAAGGCAAAGAAGGCACTTCAAGCTGAAGGCAAGAAGCTCAGCGCAAATCAGTCACGGAACCTCCGTCGATCGGATGCGTCTTGGCAGAAGAGACAGGCCAAGAAACGCAAGTCGCTTGCTGCCTCCCGCAAGAGACACAAGGAAGAAAATCGCATCAAAAGTCTTGCAGAGTCGTCAGGCAGTTCCATGCTGCCCACACGAAGATCGACACGCATCTCGCATCGACCAATGATATGTGACTGAAGGGTAGTCCATAGCTTTTACAATGTTACAACGTGCGTTCTGATCCAGCAACCAGGCTTCCGCCTCGTGAGTCGTCTTGAGCGCATCGCTCCATGTCAAGCATCGTGCAGGAAAGTCGTGAATTGCAGTCTCGAGCTTCGACAGCTCTGAGACGAGCGAACAATACATGTCCTGAGGTTCGGGAACCAGCAGAGACATACCGACCCCTCTAGCGGCTGTGCGAGTCGCCTTGCCATTTTCTTTCTCAATCTTCTTGCGAGCCTTCCGTCATTTCTGTCCTGCTAGGGAGCTGTACGAGCGATCGCGCTTGGGATCTGCCGGGCGGACAGTAGACGCGTCTTTTGATGGAAGGTTTGCATCGTCACCTGAAATCCGCGTGGATGTAAGGGGCGAAAGATTGGTCGAAGTCCGACTCGCGTTCCTGCGTATCACTTGCTGCGCTTTGTCCACAAAACTATTGAGCATTGCCGTTGGACTTGTTACGATGGGGGTACACCGGGCGGTGGAACTAAACCGACTGCGCCGCGGTCCCTTCCTTTACGCAATACGCCCGTGTCCTTGCCTACGTCCGTTCTTCCGGCGGATCCGTTGCGCGAGCTTGGTTTGATACCCGCCTTCCGAAGCTGTTCTTGTCGTTCGTGTTCGAGACTGCTAGGCAGACCGACACGCGCGTTCAAGCTGGGTCGTCGCCCGGACCGGTTGGGGTTTAGAGGGCTTTGGCCTGGCGGAGGTTTGATGCCTGGTACGGTCTGTCCAGAAATGGCTGCTGGCTTGGGACCGAGACCCGCCACGGCGCTTTCCGACTCTTGACGCATGGTTTGCAAATTGACATCGGATTGCTGTCGCAGGACGCGAATATGCTCCGGTTTCATCCAGGAGGAGTAAGCAAAGTTCATCGCAGGACACGCGAGCAGCATCGCGATGGGGTTGGGCAGGAGGGGTATCATGGCGTGAGCGCCGTGCGAACGATTCTGGCCATGTTTTGACGCTGCAAGCTCTTCGCATGCGGCCTTGATGTGTGGCTGAGGGTATTCGGTAATCTTCATCATTACGCCAGTCGCCAAGTTCCAACCAACACTGTCTCCGCTCAGGATGATTCGCAAATCCTTTTCCAGCGCAAGAGTGTCCTGGGCTCCGTTATTTGAGTTCAGATCGAAGTGTTGGCCTGGTGACAAAGTGCAAACCCTGCCCATACGAATGACTGATCCTCGGGTTTCGTACAGGGTTCGGTAGGCATCGTAACACTCCTCGAGGGCGAACGAGTATGGGAATTCGGGCGCCTTGCAATAGTTGAGATCGAGGACGGGTCTTCCGGTCTGCTTGGCGAGGGCGCGGAGTCGCTCCTCGCGGTGACGCGGATCCATGCAGATGAAACCTCCTCCGGGAACATCGAGGAGGAGCTCGGTCTGGGTGCGCAAGGCGCGCTCGTCGCCGTCGAAATAGAGCCAGGCGACGGTGGGCCGGGAAGCATGTTTGCCGACGCTTGGTCGGGGGAGCAGGACTTCCTTTGCGATATTGATTGAGGGTCGATGAATCCAGGGGGCAATTCAGATGTATGGGTTCGTCGTCTTTTGCCCAGTCTCGCGCAGCATCTCTACGGCGCAGAAGGCGCGATACTTGCGGAGCTTCTCATCGGCATCATTGGCGTAGATGAGGTAGTAGGCGGAGAAGAGGAGGGCGAGGATGTGCTTCAACCAGAGGGGCCGGATGTTCATCGAGATGGCAAAGCCGGCGTCGAGAGCGGTGTTGATCCAGGGGTGCGGTAGAAGGCCCTGGAGTACATGCGAGCGAGGGGCTCGGGGGCTCCAAAGCCGAGGAGATGGTCGAGGTTGCGGGTCGCATACACGGTGGTGATGGTGCAGATTACGATGTGCCAGGGGGAGAAGGAGCGGGCAACCATGCTGTTCCGCTCGTGAACGGGCGGCAAAACACTTGATCCTGCAGGCGATTTGGATCCAGCTGCAAGCGAAATGTGATTGCAAGCTGACACACGAATTAGACGAAGGAGGTGAGGCGGAGGTGAGGCGGACTCTCACCTGCTGCGGTGTGCCAGCTGCCACATCCACCTGCGTGCAGGACTGTTGCATGCGTTCGACTTGGAGGCTGCGATGGACAGCGAAGTTGCTGCTCAGTGCTCATCATTCCCCCATGCGAGTCAGCGGTCCACTCGGCCGAGCTAATGCATCAGGGTCGTCGCGCATGAGGTTTGCCACCGTTGTGACTTTGTATATGTTTGATGTGAGGCGACACAAACGATGCCGTTGGCCTGGGATCGAAGATTAGCGATCAGAGAGGCGGACTTGGTGCCTTCTTCCTTGCGTGCATGCATACGATACGGTAACTAAAGCAAATGATGCAAGGAGGGTGCCCTGATTACCCTGACTACGGATGAAGGAGAGTGAGACAAAGAACCCGTGAGCGACGGGGAAAGGATCCCTGCGTCTTTGGTCGGGAGCGACGCTCGGGCTCAGGTCAGCTTTGGTGAGGTGGGTTTCGGCATGGAGAGTGGGTTTGGAGTCGGCCGACACGGGCGGGACAGTTGACCCGCTCTCTCCTCCTTGCTCGCTGATGAGAGAGATTGCCTGATCCACCCCCAAGCAAGGCCCGTTCTTTGGAGAAGCAGCCTGCTTGATGCTTCCTTGTTAAAAGGCCGGGGCTCATAGGTAAGAGGGAGATAAAGTTTAGACTGGATGAATGACGCCCGCCTTCGATAGTGTCGACAATTTCACACTGATATTATTCTGGCATCAAGGCACCGCCGGGGGATTGACGATGGGCGTGGGGTGGGAGAGGGAGAAACATGGAAGGGGAGGCTGTGAGACAGGAGCCGACGATGGGGCCAGCAGGAATCTGTCTGGTCCTTGCTTCAGTCCGGTTGGTTGGTTGGCTGGCTGGTTGGCTGGTTGGACTGCGAGTTTCAGTTGTGAAATGGGACGCGTTTCGGAAAATTAGAGAGGCCAAACAACATCTTCACATACAGACGCCGGCCTCTTAAAAAAAGTGACAGTCGCTAGGAGCTCGCAGCGCTGCCGGTGAACAACCCAACACACACACACACACACGCTTCCATCATCGACGGGTGTATGCAGTCAGGCGTGTCCCACTGTCTCGTTCCTTCCTTTCTTCTTCCTTCCTTCCTTCCTTCCGTTCTCTCTCTGCTCCACGACCTTCCATCCAGCAGCACCCTCACAGATCCTCAAGGTTTGCTGTTTCGGGGAGGGGACGATTACATAGGAAGATCCAAGACCACGCCTGCCTCACTCAAACGGCCCGGCCTCCAGTCGCTATCCTGAACGATTCACCCACCCACCCTGCCTCTCGATGGTCTCCTGCTAACCGATAGCTCATCCACATCCATCCCTCTCTCTTCCTCTCAACAGGAGACGATCGGAGGGCCCACCACGATTGCGCAGTCTTCGCTTCCCCACCGTGCTCCCCTCACACCCACCTCCTCGCCCAATTACATGATTGGCCTGCCTCTCTGCTGCTCCCCTTTCACAGCATCACACGCAGCCCGCAGCCATGGGATCAAGACGGAACACCATCACACGCGCCTCTTCTGAGGAGCGGCAGCAGCAGCAACAACAACAACAACAAGCAGCATCCTCTTCATCATCATCATCATCATCATCCCCCGCTCCTGCTCAGCCTCTCACCCCTCACAGTACCCATCTGCTCGGAGTCGAGATCCCCTTCGAGCTCTGGCAGGGCGAGGACATGGTCAAAGTCACCCCAAAAAAATCTAGATCTTGTCGGTTCAGACTCGATCTCGATCAGGGTCGGATCGTGTGGGACAGCAAGCGGAAGAATGCTAGTAAGTCCGCATACATCCCATCATGATCCAAACCGAATCCTCATCTCCACATTCTCCTCCCCACAGTCGATGTCGACTTGATCAGCGAACTCAGAGTCGGGGACGATGCCCTCCAGGCTCGTCGAGAATGCGGCGGTGCCAAGTTTGAAAACTATGCTGCGCGCTGGATGTCCATCCACTATAAGCGCATGGGCCAGTACAAGACCGTGCATGTCATCACACATTCCAAAGAGTCTCTACAGCGCTGGAGAGATACCCTCTCCCAACTCCAGCGCGTACGCAACGAGATCCTCGGCGGCATCAGTGGAGACCCAACCAGCGCCTGGAAGACCTTTGCCCAGCGAGACCAGATCTGGCTCCGACAGCATTGGCACACCTCGGGCACCAAACCCGATGGCAAGCGAGGATTCGATGAGATTGTCAAGCTCTGTCGCAACCTCGGCATAAACGCGCCCAAACCTGACCTCAAGGCCCACTTCATCGCTGCCGACATCACCCAGACTGGCACCCTCGACTATGATCAGTTTGTCCGTTTTGTCAAATTCTTGACCAGGAGGCGCTGTGTCGAGTCCGTCTTTATTCAGTGGGCCGACCGGGAAGTCGACCCGATCCAGAGCGTCTGGGAGCTCCCCGTCTCTGGTTATCAAGGACATGGAATCAGACGCAGGCGCAGTGCTTCCGCCCCCTATCCTAAAAACAGAAGACTACGTCCCACCGGCGACCTCATGATTCGCACCGATGACACTCTCGACTTCAATAGACCCGTTCAAATGCAGGCCATGGTGCAGTCTCCGGCCCTGGACGAAGGGCCGGAGACGTTTGAATCGGCAGAAGCCCCACCTACAGCAACACAAGCACATTTCAGCAGACCCTGGGAGGACAATCAAGGTACGATCCGCCGACGTGGCCGGAAAGCGTCCCTCGGCGGGATCTTGTATCAATCCTCCCCGACCGGGGCTGCGCTTTCCGCAGAGAGCATGCAGCAGAGTAGCATTGGCGGAGCCATCGCAAACGGCGGGCCTTCTGCGTCGTCTGGCACGCCTGCCGGATCCCATTCACAACATCCTCCTGCTGCCGCTGCCACTGCCTCCTCCTCCTCCTCCTCAAATCACTACTCGAGATTTCTTGCTACTGCTGCGCACCGCCCAGAGGTCGACTGTTCCCGGTTAGGAATCAGCCTCGATGCCTTTGCCGAGTTTCTCCGAGTCGAACAAAAGTTTCTCGACTTGCCCGAGCACGAGCTCGGGACGCTCTTCAACAAGTACAGCAGCCCGCACTCGGGCGCCATCCATCTGGAAATGTTTACTGCCTTTCTGATGTCACCGGACAATGCGCTCATCGTGGACCAGAATCCGTTCTTGATCGCTGCTGCGAGACGGACGGAGAAACCTGCTTTAGGCATAGGATTCTCCTCTCTGGTTGCGTGCCTGCCTCAATCTTCTTGTTCCGATATTCACCCACCGCCCTACGAATCTCACGAGGAGTCTGATCATCGTGTGCCTCCTGGCAGCCGGTCGGACTCCACGTCCGACAACGACTCGGTACCAGGACCCTCCCACAGCCAACGCATCGCCGCAACGACGGCAGATGAAGGCGAAAAGCAACTAGACTCGTCCAGCATTGCATCACTGAGCATTCGTTCATCTGCGACTTCCCTTACTGCTGTCGAGGACCGGGGTGCGATCGCAGATCCGCCCCCTACACAGGCGCTCACCATGGACCTGCCCCACAATGTGCTCGTATACCACGACATGACGCGGCCTCTGAGCGAATACTTTGTGTCGAGCAGCCACAACACCTACCTCCTCGGCAATCAGTGGAAGGGAGACAGCACAATCGAAGGCTACGCCCGAGCACTTCGGCGTGGTGCCCGAAGTGTAGAAATTGACTGCTGGCAGGTCGATAACGAGATCGTGGTCAAGCACGGCCACACCTGGACGGCAGCCATACCAATCGTGGACGTGATCGATACCATTGCACGCTATGCGTTTGAGAGCTCTCCCTACCCTCTCATCTTGTCGCTAGAGATTCATCTAGATGTGCCGCAACAGGACCGACTGGCGCACATCTTGCGTGAGCGCTTGGGCCCGTTATTACTTTCGGAGGCGCTGGTGAATCGGCATCAGACAGAGTCTTTGCCGAGCCCTGAGGATCTGAAGGGGAAGATCTTGATCAAGGTGAGCTCTCTTTTCCTTGTATGCGTGTGTGTTCCCTGGGGAAATGAGCCTATCCACTGACGTGTGTGTGTGTGTGTGGGTCATCTTACCTTCATCCAGGCGAAGAATCTGCATGTATCGGAACAAGACCGGCGCAAGGCAGAGAAGGGAGAGAAATCGGAAATTCCAGCCATGGAATTCGTCGACCCAGAAGGCTATACGACGACTGGTACGGATCCGAACGAGTCCGAGGGAGGAGGGGCAGCGGGAGGGGAGTCGCTCAGTGGGTGCACCATCATCTCTCCGTTCGGTGACTCCTGCTCTGATTCCTCCTCCTCCTCCTCCGGATGCTTTTCGGTCCTCTTTCGCACTGCAGTGGCTAACGCTCGGGCTATAGTACGGAACATTGGCCGACGAAACGCCAAAAAGGTGGCCTACGGAAGCGGAGTGGCCCAAAAGAAGAATCTCTCGACGAATCTGGCGAGCCTGTTGATCTACACGATTGGCGTGGTGTCGCGAGGGTTTGAAGACGAAAGTGCGTACAGGATTGAACACATGATCTCCTTTGGGGATCAGGCGGCTGTCAAGACGATGAAGGAAAACAGGGAGGCCCTGATCCGCCACAACATCACGCACCTCACCCGGATCTATCCGAGACTGAACACTCTTGCCAAGCTGTCGAGTGCGAATTTCGCACCGCATTCGATGTGGTCGGCCGGTTGCCAATTGGCGGCGCTCAACTGGCAGACACCGGATCTCGGCTTGCAGTTAAACGATGCCATGTTTGCGCGTAATGGCACGTGTGGCTACGTGCTCAAGCCAGAGGGCTTACGTTTCGAAGAGCTTTGCAAGGATGCGGGCGAACGAGTTCGGTTCGCGTTTGATGTGACCATCATTTCGGCGCAACAGCTACCCCGCTTCAATGACGTGTCGCGCGACAAGGACAAGGACAGCGACGTGATCGATCCCTATGTGACACTCACGCTGCATGCTCCGGAGCCGTGGGGTCCACAGCCTCCGTCGAACGAGTTGACGCGATCCTTTTTAGGCAACGCGTCTCCAGCCATCGGCACTCCCACCGGTCTCAACACGAACGGGTTCGACTTTGAAGCGACTCCGCCTCGCAAGTCCTCGACCTCGCTTTCGTTTGCAGCCTCGACGGCCGGGAGCTCATTATCGGCCCCTGGCTCGTTGCTCGAATCACGCCGCATGCGTCGATCCGACTCGGTCTCGTCGGTCTCCTCTGTCACGGGTACAGGCGCGAGCAAGCGGAACCGATTACGAACCCCGACAATAAAAGGGAACGGCTTCAACCCGACGTGGAATCACACCCTGACTGTGGTCGTCGATGTGCCTGCGGGTGACAGCACAATCGCACGCGCGTCGGACCTGCTTGGGGACTCTGACTCGGGCAAGCCCGACGATATCCGAGGACTGAGCCGGGGACTGCTCGATCTCTGCTTTCTCAAGTTTGAGGTGCGGGAAGACACCCAGCTCGACACGACGACGTATGCGACATCGTGCATCTGCATCGGCAGTCTGCTCCAAGGATACAAGCATGTGCCGCTCCATGACGCCCTCCTGTCTCGGTACCCCTTCTCGACGCTCTTCATCCATGTCAACTCGCGCTACATCGGAATCGTCTCCGGGAAGTGAAAACAACGCACAGATGCAACAAAAATTCAATCCGTCACCGAACGCTCTCTGTGCCTCCAACCTCTTCAAATCATGACACACACACACACACACAAAATTTGTAAACAAAACGGGAAGCACAATCTACGGACACATCGACCTACATCAAACGGTGTGGGCGCCGCGGCCGCTTGTATATACTGTAAAACCCACCGACGAACAAGGAGCTTCGGCCAGCATGCTTCCATAGCCTACACAACTCTTCATCTCTTCCTGTCCTCGCAATCACAAAAACAGGGCCAGGGAAACGTGTTCCCAACAACCGTCCTGACAACCATAACAAGCCTGCCTCTTCGCCTTACCACCCAAAACACCCGCCTCAATGTTTTTTCCCCGCCGCGTCCAATCTACTGGCAACGCCCCTACCCTGCCCTCGTCTTCAACAGGTCCCGTCCCAGCTCGGCCCGGCGCTTCCTATCGAACTTGTCGCCGAATGCTGCGCTTACGGGAACCGTCCCCCAACCGTCACGAAACGAATCAGAAAGGAACATATCTTCCCTCTTCTACTTCATATCTCAGGTCCCCCCCTTCCCTCTTCTCCTTTTTACGGCTTCTTTCCCATTTTCACGTCCATAACTTTCGTCTTGTTCTGTTTCGGCCAAAACGACTCGCTCTCTCTCTCTCTCTCTCTCTCTCTCTCTCTCACACGCACAACTTCCCAAGCACGGACTTTGGGTTTCTCTCTTCCTCTCAAATCACTCTCTAGAGATGCAGGAAAGCATCAACTCCTATCACACATCCACACACACACACACTTCAAGTCCTTGTTTCTGGGGTTTCCATCCTCATTTCTGTGCATGTCTGTTCCAGTCATGCCTCTCAGATCGCTCTTTCGAACAGTCAACGGATGGAAAATTGTATAAGAGCGAGGAAGGGGGTGGCGGGTGGAGAATATGTGTCACTCATGCTTGTTCCTCCGAGCCTGCCGTGTCTCTCAGGGCCAAAGCTTGCTGTGTCGAGTGTGGAAGCACGAAGTCAACAAGAAGAGGGAAAAAAAAAAAACCAACCAAAGGTGCGGGAATTGTGAGCCATCGGCGAGAGGGTGAGGTAAGCGTACGTTGGGGAGCGCAGATGGAGAAATTGTACTGACCTCGAGCAGTTCTCTCGTTGCCTTTTCTAACGCCTTGAGTCGTGCCGCTCTAGATCGATCCGTCTTGAGCAGGCCGAGCTTCTCGCGAGCGAGTGTCCGGCGCTCCTCTTCCAATCTGTTGTGGGGAGAGGGGGGGGGGGGGGGAAGGTGACGAGCGATCAACCATCCGATTTTCAGCGAAAGCAAGGTAGGTATTCAGCGGAGGAAATCAGCATAATCTTTTCTTTTGTCATGGAGCATGTGTGAAAAAGAACCCAGGAAGGAAGTTTGCTGGAAAAAAACGCACCTTTGCCGCTCAGCAAGCTCGTGTTGCAACCTGTTCAGCGTCAGTTGATGTTCGTCTGCCAAGATGGTCTCTGTCCGCATCTCTTCCGGTGCGGAAGCCTGAAATTCTTCCAACGATGCCAAGTCGACATCTTGATAGATCGATCTTGAGGGACCCAAGAAGAATAAGCACAACGGGTGGGAAACCGAGGCAGCACACAGGAAAAAGAAAAGATGAGAGGTCAGAGAAGAAGAAAGAGCAGTCGCCTCCTTGATGAAAGGGTGTGGTGGGGGGGGGGGGGGGAGGGTCCCCATTCTGGGAGCGAACATAATAATAAGAAGGGGAGCATGGCCCTGTTTTTTGTCCTCTCACCTGAGTTCTCGTGTTCTCCAAATCTCTTCGGCCAGCATAGCGCGCTCGTATCTGAGATTGTCCAATCTGAGCCGTCTTTCATCGACTTCGTTCTTCACAGTTGCCACCTCATTCTTGCCCTGTCGGACCTGATCGGACAGGGTCCTCAGCTCGGCCCGGATCGCAGAGATGGAGGGAAGGAAGTCGTATACAAAGCTGGCGAGTTCGGGTGAGTCGGGTTGAAGGGTTGAAAAGGTAGATGAGGACAGGAGAGAGTGGATCACGCTGACGAGCTGTTCGATTTGGGATTGGATGGCGGCGACGCTCGAGGGCGGTGACGTTGACATGGATGCAGTTCCCTGGAGACAATGGATGGGTTCACAGGCAGAGGGTTCAGACCGTCGGTATTGTACGACTCTTCAGCACCGGATTGATGCTCACCGTCATACAGGCAACAGCGTAGTGATTCTGTGGAAGTTCAGGCGTTGGTCGAGACGAAGTTAGATGTGCAAAATGTTCAGTTCAGAAAAGTCGCTTCCACACTTCTGCCATTTTCGATGGTCAATTGCTACGGTCACACCCAAGGACGAGGATGATGAGCCCCGCACTCTGGGCGGTGGATGCAGGACAGTCCAGGCAGGGTACCATTCGGGCGTTGAGACCGTGGGTGTATCAGATTGCAAGATCAAAGTACAAACAAGAACCAAGACAAACGAGAGACCGGACAAAGGAAACAGAAGGGGAAAGGGAAAGGGGAAGGAGCAGGGGGGCCTGGCTGACCAGTCAAGCAGAGCCCAATCGCTCAAGTACAGCCGGGCGCGAGCGAAGTCCATCATCAGACCTTTGTGATGGTGCGAGATCAGTTGGGGCCGAGAGTGACGCATGTCTCCTTGACTTGACTTCGACGGTGTCGACATCCGTGATAGAACTTGAATCCAAAAGTAGAGGTATCCGGGGGGGAGGGGAAAAGAGGTGGGAGGCATCGAGCCCTGTCCAATATTCGAGCTTTCCTAGCACCAGGCTGGGCAAACAGTTCCGTCCTGCAGAGCATCTGAGGAAGAAGAAGGCACATACGGAGTCCGCTTCACCAGGAATGCGCATGTATTGACCGTCGTGCGCGAACAATTGATCGACCCTTTCAGAAAACATTATCGCCGTCTTGGTCGCCGCTCTCGACGGCTTTGTTTTCATCCCTATCGGCGCCGTTTTGAGCAAGATTGTCATAGGTAACATCCCCATCGTTGTCGAAATCAGCGTCTTGATCTTCGTCACCGTCGATATCGCGACGGCTGACCCCAACCCGACTGGCTTTGCCGCCGGCATACTTCATAATTGCCGACTTGTACACGCGTCCACTCTCTGTCAGCGTCTTGGTGCCTTGAACGGTAAGTCTCCACTGGTCTGCAAGGCCTATACCCGTCGAGTATTGGTACACCTTGACCCGGTCGTCGCTCTCGAAATAGTCGACGACATCGCGGATGTACTTGTTGATCACGCCCTGGTCAGTGACGGGCCTCCACGGGTTTGTCGATACGCATGCAAACTCGGTGACGTAGATGGGTTTCTTGTACTTGTTCCAGTAGTAGTCAATCTCCCGCTTGACGTCGTCGACATTGTCCTGGTTGACGTGCACATTGGTCACGTCCCACTTGACAGAGATCTCGTCCTCGAAGGGGGTCAGGTAGGTCTCGTCGGTCTGTTTGCACATCGAGGGAGAGACCAGGATGGTGCCTTCTTGCTTGAGAGGGCCGATGAGCGTATTCCACGCTTTCGCAGCGACGCTGACGGGAGTGCCCGCAGATCCATGGCCTGGTGGGCAGTCTGGCTCCTCGAAGCCGATGACGACTTTGGGAGGTGCGACACGGCGAGAGCTGTGTGCGCTGAAGAGGGAGCGAAACGTGCGGAGGAGCTCTCCGTCGTGCGCGGTTGCATGGCCTGCACCCCAGAGCATGGGCATGAAGAGGACCTTCTCGGGGGGAACGGGTGACCAGGGCTGAGGCTTCCAGTTGGAGTAGGAGCCGATGTAGGGATGGAGATGGACAAGACCGTCTTCGCCCTGTGTTGGGTCACAGAAGGAGGCGCATGACCAGTGTGAGTGATGCAACAGAAGGGGGCCACGAGATCGAAAACAAAGGCGACTTACAGTGATGCCCGCCTTGAGGCCGTAAGGAATGAGGTTGTCAGTCGATCCTGAGCCTCCACCGCTGCTGGTGTGGGTTCCCTTGTGGTGGTGGCGGTGCTTGGCCTTGCCCGTGCCCTTGCCCTTGCTCTTGTGGTGGTGGGGCTTTGTAGTGTTGTGGATGGACTGGTGCTGGTGCTGGTGCTGGTGCTGGTGATGATGGTGTTTGTGGTGAAGGTGGTGCTTATGGTGGTGGTGACGGTGCTTTGTGGTCCTGGAGATCACCTTGGCATTGGCGCCCACATCTGCTGCACCGGGCAGGAGGGTGAGCGCGGTGAGGAGGAGAGTGAGGGTAAGACTGAAGTTCTTGATAAGAGACACCATCTTGTATCCTGAAGGGAGTGGGTTGCAGTTGACTGTGGTGCTGAGCGTGCGCGTGTGTACGCGTGCGCAGGTGAGGGAGAGTGAGGTCTATCTAGAGGACTGAAGTCGGAGAGGAGTAAGCGGTCAGAATGCCAGTTCCTGCCCGTTGATTCCGTGGGAGAGAGAGAGAGAGAGAGGGGGGGGGGGGGGGAGATGCTGCACGCTGAATAAAGACAGTGCAGTGCGCACGAGGGAGAAAAGACTGTTGGAGAGAGAAGGATGAAATCCGGGAGAGAGGGGGCGAATGGATGGGAGAGAGAGAGAGAGAGAGAAAGGAGAAGAGATGGTGGTTGGGTGCATGGTTACCATCCACGAGAAGGTGCCACTCCCTGCAGGTGTTCCCTTGTCGCACTCAGCACTTCACACACAGGATCGGACTTGCAACAGTCTGGAAGAATACACCGCACCCAAAGACGATCTATGCACCCGCGCACATGCATGCTCGATCTCTGTGCCGAACCTGGTTGTATGATTTGCGGGACGGGATCGCGTTGCTGGCACTTTAGCGCGTCGCCGCCAGACGGGACGGGAAGAATCGAGGAAGGAGATGGAGAACAAAGGGAAGCACCATGCCCGTCTCAGTCAATAACTTCAGCTTCAGGGGCAGGTGTATATCCAGTACAGCGCAGATGATATAATACATTCATAGATCCATGTCAAGGAAGGAAAGGAGAAAGGAGTCATCCAAAGACTTCGTTCAGGAAGTGGAATCTCACATCCACCTTGTCCGCACGCGCCCTCGCCGTCAACAGCCCACACTGATCCGCCAGCAGTCTTCCAATCACAGGCGCTCCACAGAAGAACACTCCGACGTTGCCTCGGAACCCTTCTTCCGCTCGAACATCGGCATAGAACGCATCCAACATCGCCTCCAGGTCAGGTCGTCCGAACGAAGACTCGACCTTGAGTCCAGTCAAGGCAGACACCGGCGAAGCTTCGGTCCGGTACCGATCGAGAAGGATTCTGAACACGTGAGTAGAGATATTCTTACGCTTCGCAGTGATGAACGTGTTCACCCGCACATCGATCGGCACCTTCCCACCCGACCCCGAGCTCGATGAGGATTCTCTTCGGCGGCGGCTCAGATCAAGTGCGTACTCGGTGACTCGGTTCAGTAGGTCGGAGAACCAGAGCAGATGCGTTCGGTCGCGCACGAGCCAGACAAAGTCCACTCGCCGCTCGGCGATAAGAGGTCGGGCGTTGCTCTTCTCCGCTTCCGCATCGACTCCGCCATGCTGCACGACCGTAGCTTCGTCATCGCCCGGCCGTTTCTGGGAATCCCGGAGGGCAGCAGCAGCAGAGAAAAGCGCCCCACTCCCTCCGTTCTCACCCGACATCGAGGAACTTCGTGATCGGACCCGGCTTGCTACTTGAGATGGGATAGAGGCTGTCCGGCTCAGTGCTCGCTGCAGCTTACCGCCGCGACGACGCCAAGGATTGATCCCGTCCTGAAGCGCCTTTTGTTCAATGTCGTTCAGAACAGCGACAAAGGGTGTTATTCCGATGCCCTGGCGAGACGGAAGAACAAGAAGGGGGGGATTTAGACAGTGAAAACCTCCAGATCGCAGTACACACATATCCTTGCGGATCAGTACACTCACGCTCCCGACAATGATGGCCTTCTGATAGTCATAAAACCGCTGAGCAGGTGCGCCGAACGGCCCATCAATCCCAATCCTCACGTCCTGATCCGGGCCCATTTCCAACGCGAGCTCCCTCAGCCCCGCCGTCCAGTCTCCCTCCGAAGTCTTGATGTGCACCTGCAAGCAGTCGTCGATGCATGCCGAGATGGTGAATGGGTGGAACTGGAAGGAGGACAGACGGGGGATCTGGAGGAGAATGTATTGTCCCGCGGAATAGTGCCAGTCTTTGCCACGGGGATGCTGGGCGGTCACGCAGACGGTGTCGTCGTCCAGTACTTCAAGTCTTGCCTGGATCGGCCTCAAACTCCGGTAGACGCGGTGCAGCCGTTCGAGCACGACCAAGATTGTGGGGAACACGAGCCAGTAGCCCAGCATCGGCGCCTGGAGTAGCTTCGCAGTCCCGTGCGCGGCCAGGAATCCGATCATGGGGAACATGAGCAAGTGTCCGATCTGAAACACCTCAAAATTCCACCGTCTGACTGCGGGTGCGGACAGGAGCGCGATCAGCCAGAACAGGCCCAAGGACACGATGCCGCTCCAGCCGGGCAATGTCGCCACATAGTCTCGATACGACCGTACCGGTTTCCCCGCCCGCAGCACATCCTCTGCCTGGGCGGGCCGCGAAGAGTACAAGAATGTGCCCGTCAGATGCCCGATTGCGTGCAAGGTGGCCAGACAGAGGCCGACGATGGACATGCGGATGTGGAAGCTCTGGTGGAAGTCAATGTTGATGAAGCGTGAGATGAGGTAAGAGCGGCGCAGGATGGTGGCGGTCCAGCGGCTCATGGAAAGCAGCATGAAGAACAGGGTTGGATAAAGGGCTCCCGCGGAGAATTTGGCTACGATGACGCCCCAGCCCAGTGCCTTGGGGGTTTGTCAGGGATGCGGTCAGCTATCTGGACTCTCCCTCTTTGCCGGGTTGCTTTCGAGCAAAGCTTGCAATGCATATATGAGGGAAAGCTCACCTGTCGGATGGGCTGGTTTTGGATATAAATCACCCCTTGCCAAATCCCAAACGCCAACTGAAGCGCGATCACGAACCCACAAAACAGATAGTTTGGTCCTTCGACTGACCAATGCGCCGCCACTTTGCGCCGGAAGGGCAGTCGTTTCTCGTACTCGAGGGCATCGGCCTCTTCAGCTTGTGCATCCGTCCGGTGTGCTGATTGGTCGGGGGAAGGGATGTTCCATTTCTGTACTTCTTCTGCAAAGTCGGCGCGGGAGATTTGGAAGGAGGCGTCGATCTCGTGCTGCTGCTGCTGCTGTTCTTGTTCCTGGTCTTGGTCTTGTTCTGCGCCGCCTTGTGTCCTGGTGGTGGGAGAAATGTCGGGCAGGAGGTTGACGAGGAAGGCATGCAGGCCGTTTCCGCCCTCGAGCTCGGCCCGTGTGGGGTGGTGAAGGTGGTGCTTCTTGGGGTGGGGGGCGAGTTCCTCGTGGACGTCGTGGAGCTTGGCTTCTAGCTGGGCAAAGGTGACGTGGGAGGCCGAGTCGGATCCAGCAATGTCGTTGAAGAAGGCTTGGATGTCATCCTCGGTGAGCGGGCGAGGAGCTGGTTGTTTGGAAGTTACCATGGTTTGGTGACCTGTTCAGAACTGGCTGTGCAAAAGGGGGGGGGGGGGGGTAAAACGATGAGATGGAAGCAAGGGTCAGGACAGCCATTTATGAGAGTGTCCCCGGCGCAGGATTTGTGCTGGACGATGAGCAGATGGCAGGTGCTGACGAAGTTCTTGAATTGCCTTGGCAATCAGCAGCATGTATGCCACTGCTGCCCTCTCCCAGCCCAGCCCAGCCCGTCCACGAGCTCGAGCTCCTCCGTTTCTTCCAACGATGTCGTCATCCTGAGCTCCAAGAAGGGAGGTCCCAAAATTTAATAAGGCTGCTGTGGTGCCAAGACGGGTGCGGAGGCCCAGCTTACATATCAAGAATTCTTCCAGAAACTCGACGTCAGAAGATCTGCAGACGGGCTCCAGCTCTGAGGAAGTCAAAGCAGGAAGCGCGATGCTATCTCCGGGACTGGGTGGTACAGAGCACGAGGACAAGCCGCGGCATCCCACAGCCATGACACGGGCAGGTCTGATACATTGTGGACTGTCTTTCAAACAATGGAGCTTCGACATCCGTCACCATCGACCACCGCCGTACCCACTGTTGCCCTGACCGCCTCCACCACCACCGCCGGCTCCGCCAGCCCCAGCACCCCACCGTCGCAGACCGCCCGGCGGAGGCGCCCGATTCGCACCAGACGCAGCCATTGGCGGAGGCGGAGGTCCACCACCCGTCAAGGACGACGACATCCCCGGCATTGGCGCATGATACCCGCCATTCATGCCCGACATACCCTGCATAGACGGTGGTGGGCCACTGCTCCGGCCCAGTCCGGGGGGCAGGAAACTGTTTGAGTCGGGCTGGGATCCAAAGTCGACCTTGGATGACGGCATGTTGGAGGTAAAACCGGGGATGAAGTCTTCTGTAGCTGCATTCACCGCCAAGAAGTAAGAGTGGTCAGCACAAATACCTCAATACTGGCCAGCGAGCTCAACTCACCACCCCATTCTCCCGGTCGCTTCGCACCGACGGCCATCCCGCCCATCGCCATTCCACCTTCCTCCCTGATTTCCTCTTCCGTCGCACCATCCCCTCCTCCGGGTCGAGCTCGAGACCAGAACTTGGTATTGAAGTCAGCCGAGCCAGTCACAAGGATGTGTCCCATCGGATTCCATGCCATCGTCCAGATTCCCGCATCGTGTGCATTCTCAATCGTGTGTAGCGCAGTCTCGGGCGTGTTGGAGGATGTAGACCAGAAGTGCAGCGAGCCGTCAAAGCCGCCGCTTACAAGCAAGTCGCGTTGCACCGGGTGCCAATCGACGGCTAGGGGGGTGGCATGTAGACCCACGGTCAGCAACAGTCTCGAGTGCGAGGGAAAGTTGGGGGTGACGGAGCTACTCACAGCAAACGTCCTTCTTGTGTCCCTTCATCGTGTAGATATCACTTAGAGCCCGCAAGTCGTAGATTTTGACCATTTGATCTCTCGACCCAGTCGCAACATAATTGCCGTCAGGGCTCCATTTGCATGTCTGCACCGAGTTCTTATGCCCATGACTGCATGCATCAAACAGCAAGAAGAAATGAGAAAAAGCCCAGCAATTGAGAAGGCATGAACGTGTGCACTCACAAGGTACCGATGTTTGACCCCGACCTGGGATCCCAGAACTTGACAAGATTGTCCTTGCTTCCTGTTGCGATCAGACCTTTGCTTGGGTGCCAGTCGCAGCATATGACGTCCCAGCCGTGGCCGGTCATCACCCTCTCCTCGCGCGCCTGATCGAAGACCCAGATCTTCACCGACTGATCATCGCTCACACTGCAGAATCTCCCATCATCTGGACTGAAACTGAGCCCACGAATGCTCTCCCGATGACCCTCAAAGAGCTGCACGTTGTTCATGTTCGGCTGGAAGTACTTGATCTGCCCGTTCTGGTCCGATGAAATCAGCCATATGCCAGAATGCGCCCATTGCATGGATCGGATCGGCGAGTCGTGCGCTTGTAAAATTGTTTCAAAGTTGAAGGTGAAGCCGTTCCAGATGGTGAATTCTCCGCTGCTTGAGCCGGTCAGGACTCTTCGTCCGTCTGGCATCCACTGCAGACGTCACCACAAAGCAGCAAATTTGTTCAAATTTGTTGAACGAACACGGCAGGAACACGTCCTCTGAACACTTACTCTGGCGACATTGACAGCGCATCTGATCTTGTTCACAGCGCTCTGTGCGCAAATGGAGGTGATGCTGCATGAAGGGTCCCTGTATGCAGCAGGGGGAAGAAGCTGCCGGTGTCGAGCAGGACGAGATTGTCAGCCCTCTAGCCCCGACAAATATGGATGCGATCATCTCTCACAAGCTCACCTCTGCGCAATAGTGTGGACTTGGTTTCAAAAAGTTTGTCGGTCGAGAATTAGTTGCTGTAGCTCGTTGCTGAAGAGATGCGAAAGGGCGGACAGCGGTTGGTTAGGCTTACTCAGTGAGCCACTGGAACGCTTCGCGGAGATCCCCCTCCCGCACTTACCAGATTCCACAGCGCTACCGAGCCAAAGTAGTCCACTGTCCTACGCTGAGAAAACTTACGCAACCGCTTTGGTTCCAGACCTGCTTCAAACGCAGCTTGGTGGAAAGAAGCTTCTTGCTCGACGCCTCGGTTGTACGGCGGTGGAGGGGTGGGAGATTCGAGATACCTTCGAGGAGCCCATCGAGCGCGCTTCCGGGGTGGCAAAAGGTGCTTGACCTCATCGTTTGCTTCGCCTTCTTCTGCTTCGTCTTGTGGGTGTGGTCTTTGGTCGGGCTTGGTGTCCTCTTCGTGATCGTCGATGCGCTCCTTCTTGGATGGGGGGTAAGTGCTGGACTTAGAATCTTCTGTCGCAGCAGATGCGACTGGTGCCATTGCGTTCCGAAGCTGCTACCACGCCTGACCTTCGCTTGTTGAGAGGCTACTCGGTCTGCCGTAGATGTGCACGAGTAGCTCATCAGGCCGCGAAGTTGTCGACAAGAAGGAGCTGACCTGTTGCTAGGCAGTCTGCCCGAGTATGCAAATCCCGGAGCCTTTTGGGGAGACTGTTGAATCGGGCAGAAGACGCGTTGGACGCGTCGCGTCTCCTTCGAAGCTATGGTTCTCGAGCTTTCACCACCGACATCTTACCCAGACCCGCGGGAACAAGAAAGACCTTCGTACAGCGCAGGACGGCCGGTGCTTACGCAAATATCATGCGCAGAGAGGCTGCCGGTCCAGCACAAGGGGCATCATCCCGCACGGCTGGTGGTGACTTGCTCGCTACGCGTCGCCCCAAACGCAAAGCTGCTGAGGTAGCTACCATCAGTGAGTGACAAGGATCGGTCGGGAGCTTTGCGGAAAGTAGAGAGTACTCACACGCATATTGTACAGGTTTCTACGGATCTGCTCCAGACAACGGAAAGAAGAGCAGATCTGCAAGCGGAGCAAGTCTGATTGCGAAACCCAGTCCCCAAAGCTCCAGCTCTTCCCGACCGCGACGGACAGCTTCAACTGCGACAAGACGCGTATCTGCGCCCACAAATGGAGCAGACAGCGACTCAAACGAAGAATCAGAACCAGAAGGCGCGTCAATGAGCAAGAAACCGACCCGTCGTGTCGCTACTGCTGCCAAAAACGCGTCTGCACCCAAATCTCGCCCAACGGCTTCCCAGAAAATTGCCGCAAGACGCGAGGTGTCCAGTGATGAGGACAACAGCGATGTCAACGAAAGTGAAGATGACAATGATGAGGAAGAAGAGGAGGCCAGCAAATCACGATTCTCAAAGCGCGGCACTAAGCCTCAACTCAAGCGTGCTGCAGCCAATCGACTTGCTCCCAAACCGGCAGCGAAGAAACGCGCGGCGCAGTCAGCCGCGTCAAGTGATACGGAACAGGGGAAAGACGAAGACACATTCACCTCTTCGTCATCTGAAGACGTTGATGATGAGGACCGAACTGATGGTGACTTTGTAGGCGCGAAGAAGGGCAAAATTTCCAAACCGGGACCACCTCGAAAGCCGGCCCCTGCGAAGAAGAGTGCGGCGGCTGCATCTGCCAAGAAGCGCGCTGCAGCAGACGCTAGTGCCGCGCCTCGGGTGAAAGGAGCTGGCAAGACACGTGCTGTGGCAGGAGGAGCTGGTCGGCAGGGTCAAGGTGCTAAGGCTGTTTCTCGTAACAAGGAGGACTTGCCTATCAAGGACGACAATGTCATGTTCAGTGGGTATTATGTTGCAGGGTCTTTCTGATAGAACATCTAAGATCTGACTTTTGCAAATTCTGACACCATTCTCATAGACACTGTCAAAGATGCCGACACGTCTTTAGAGACTGCTGCTGAGGATTGGGTTGCAATGTACCACGATGTCAAGTCTCCAGCCCTCGCACAACTGGTCACATTCTTGCTTCGCGTGAGTGATCCTGCTAAATTTCGTGCAACGAAATCTAGGTATTGACGATCCATGACTCCCTGTGCAGAGCGCTGCTTGCAACAGTGAAGCCAACGAGGATACGGTGTCCGATGTAGACGAGATCGTCAGCCAGCTCGAGGAATTCCAAGACGATGCGAAGAAAGTGAGTTTTCGAGGTGTGGCACCGGACACCGGGAAGGATGTGACTGACATCGGAATGTGACACACTGAGCAGGAAACTATGCCGTCATACCCCATCATGTCGAAAGCGGCCGACTTCAAGAGATTCAGACATTCGCTTTCCGAATTCCTGGGGCATCTGCTTTCCAGCGCCTACGAGGCCGAGTCCCTGTTCGACGACACATTCTTCGACACTTTGAAGACATGGACCGTCGCCATGTCAGGCTCTCCTCTCCGTCCGTTTCGACACACTGCTACCCTGTTCGGCCTATACCTAATCTCCTCACTCAACGACGTGCTTGAGCAGATTCGACACGCTCTAGGAGCGGCTGTTCGGCAACGAGACACGGAGAAAAAGAAGGCCAGGAACGATAAGGCACGATTGAAGGAGATGGAGAAGAAGGTGCAGGAGCAAAAGGATTTCGAGGCCATCCTCAAAGGTCACAAGGAGGACTTGTTCTCGAGGTACGTTGTGTCTACATTCACACACCGTTTGAGAACCTGTGAAGCCGATGATGTTGATCTCGATATGACTTCCCACAGCGTTTTCGTGCACCGCTACAGAGACGCGGATCAGAACATTCGTTGTGATTGTGTCTCTGAGCTTGGTCTCTGGATGAAAAAATTCCCAGACCAATACATGAGCGGGACTTACTTCACGTATCTTGGCTGGGTCCTTTCTGATGCGGTAAGCTTTGCATGTTGGCTGCATAACATTACTTCTGGCAAATGCTAATCCTTACTGCTTGCAGGAACCTTCTGTCCGACTCTCGGCCGTCCAGGCTATTGGTGCTCTGTATGGCAAAGGCACGCTACCTGCACCACTCAGGCACTTCACTCAGCGTTTCAAAGGCCGTCTGGTCGACATGGCTGTGGGCGAAACGGACATTCCGGTCCGATGCGCCACGTTCTCGGTCCTCACCGGTCTCGATCATCTGGCATCTGGAGCAGATAACGAGGGCGATGATCTCCTTCAAGACGAACAGCGGGATATTCTCGGAATGCAAATTTTCGACATGGAGGCGAGAGTTCGCAAGGCTTGTGCACCTTTTGTGGCTGGTGTCCTAGACCGTGAGGTCGCATCAGAACTCGCCACACTTGATGGTGGCAGGGACGACGATAACGAGGGTGGTGAACATGAAGCACATCCTGACGAAGCAAAGATGCAGTTCAAGTCGCTGGCAGGAATGCTGGTCAAGTACGGTTCTTTGCTCAACGAGCGCCTGCGACCCGAGCAAGATGCGAGTGACAATGACCACCTAGAAATCACTCAGCCAATCTCCTTGATCAGGGACGCTTCGCGGCGGACACGAGTGGCTCTGGCCGTCAATTCCCTATGTGACGTCAAAGCTGAGCTGCAGAATGTGCAACAGCTCATTGAGCTGCTCAGTTTGGATCACTCTTACGTCGAAGGCGGGGCTCCGCAGTTGGGTGGCAATGCAGGCGCTCTGCCTCCTGCCGGCGCCCATCTGAAATTGTCTACACAAGAGGAGACTGTACTCGTGGAGGTCCTGCTCACCATACTCCGGAAACGAAGTGACGAAGCGGAATCCGCCTCTGATGGCGTTGAAGAGCAGCAAGAAATTGGTCGTGTGGTGACCGAAGCGTTGCCCCGTTTCTTTGCCAAGTACAAGACGGATGCGACGCGGATTGCCGAGATCTTGCTGGTGCCTCAAGTGATCAAGCTGGACGTCTACCTCGAATCGAACGGGATGACCGAATTTGCCACACTGTGGGACAACATAGTCGACCAGTTTGTCCGACATACCGAGATTGGACTGCTCAAGAATGCGACGGATACGATGCGCAGTTTGAACGCAGTCAAGGGATTTGGCGAGACCAACTCTGTCAAGCTCGACGGTCTGGTAGATCAGGTGTTGGCGTCCTTCCGAGATGCAGCACAGGGCCTCGACGTCGAGCAAGATTTACTGAGTGATCGCCAGGTTTACGCGTTTTCGGCTTGCGTCCTCCGTCTGAACTTCCTCGGTGCTGCTTTCGACAACGTTCAGCTCATGGAGCAGGACGAAGGTGGCAAACTTTCGACCGGCTGGGAACTAGCACTCGCTCTGGCTTCGCGTGGCCGAGTCGGACGCGGGCGCGAGGTGGAGGGTGCCATGGTGCAGGACGCGCTCGTCACGCTGCGCTGCTACGTCGTCTGGAAAGCTCATCAACTGCGTGCGATGGTCGTATCTGGCGGTGTCCAGCAGCCTGTCCTGGAAGCATTCCTGGAGAAGCGCAAGGTGCTGATCACGCTGATGAGCGAGCTTGTAGGTTCTGCTCCTGGTGCAGAGGTCTCTGCCAGCGTTCAACGAGCGGTGAGCATTGAGATGGATCTACACGAAGGAATAGCGTATTCAAACTGACAGCCACTTCGTTCATATTGACTAGGCCTTTGAGCAACTCGTGCGTCTGTACATCTTGTTCCTCCCGCGCGACACCTCGCCGAGCGAAGGCGAAGAAGCAGCTGCGAAGGCGCAGCTGTCTGCCGCGCTCGAGCTGGTGTGTGACTCAGATCTGCAACAACGGTGCGCCAAATTTGTAGAGGGCGAGATCTGGCGGTTCAGCTTTAGCTTGGGACAAGAACAAGATGCGTATGATTCTGCGCATCGCAGAGGTGGCAAAGACGGAGACGAGCACGAACGTAGCAGTGTTCGCGACGGAAATAGCAGCGATGTCGATGACGCGTCCGTTGCGGAGAGAAGGAGCAAGAAGCAGGGCAAGACCACGAAGGCACAGGGCCAGGTTCGAAAGGAAGATTCGGCACCATCACTCTTCCAACCCAGTCGTGCTCTGGTCAAACGTGAGCTCGAATTTGGATCTGTCGTCGCGGCACTGGTCAGTGCCTTGCGTCTGGGCGTCTTTGACGTCAAGCATGCGGAACTGCTTCTCAAGCACCACGGCCGACTCGGCCAGGTGTTCGATGCGTGCTTGAAGATCCTGGTCGACGTGTTGCGCGAGGCTGCGCTCAAGTTTGGACTGGCGACTGAAGTGTGCGAGATGTCTCTTCGCGCTTTGAAACAGGTGTGTCCTGTGTCCACGTTTCTTTTTTCCCTTTTGGCATCAATTTGCTATGGAACACTGACAAATCGAGCATCATCAATGACAGTCCTTCGAGCTATATCTGGCGGACGGCAAGCTTTCTTCAGAGCGCAACTTCCTGGCGCTCGCTCGTGCCATATCCTCCGTCCTGGTCCTGCGTGGGCCGAATTTGACAATCCTACGCGCTGTCTCGTCCAATGCGCTCACTCAACTCCACATCAACGCAATCACCTATGCAGTTCAGCGTACCAAGGACGGTGTCGACGAGGACTTGGACTTGATCGCCAAAAGGGCTCCAGGCTTCTTCCGTGCGCTCATCTACATGTTGCCGAGCATGAGGGCGGGTGATGCACTGAAGGTGTGAGTAGAGAGAAGTTCTGGTTTTGGGAACGGCTCCTGAATGTATGCGTGCTGACGATCTTTCTGATTTCGGTATTCTCAAAAAGGAAAATGGCAATGGACAAAGCTATCCGGGAAGCCGGAGTCGATACAGAGCCGAGGGGCTGGGATGGTCAACGGACGTACGAAAAGCGCATCCTCGGCATCATTGCGAAGAATCAAGAAGCACGACTAGCAGGCACGGCCAATGTGCAGGCAAAGAAGGACAAGCCTCGCGATGCCACTGCTTCGGATGATGGTAATGAGGAGAACATACCACCGGCACCCATCTCGGACGATGGTTCTCGAGCGGCGGACGTAGATGCGGACGGAGACACTGTAATTAGTGGGGAGGTTGCTGAGCCACGTGATGTGGCTCGCCCTCAACCGCGTCCGCTGGTCAGACCTGCGAAGCGAACAGTCGCGAATCGCTCTGACGACGACGAGAGCGACAGCGACTTGGACATCGGCAGTCCTAGCCCATCAGCTCGTCGAAGCAGTGCAGCTCATGCAACTGCGTTTAGCTCTGGGGCGGGACCGCTGAGTATCCTCGCGGACGAAGAGGACGAAGAGAATGTCCGGATGAGCTCTCCTGTGTCATCGCAGAGTGAGGTGTCCCTGGGCCAGGTGGCGCGGAAGAAGAGACAGCGAGTGGTGAGTCCTTTGTTCCCTCATAGAAGCACGCGTCTTGCGTTCAAAACGAGCTGACAACCTATTTAACCCCCCCCCCCCCCCCCTCTCTCTCTCTCTCCTCCTCCCGGCGCGCGCTCCTGCTTCTGCACACCTGTTCCATCTTTTGGAAACAGGCTTGAGTGTCCTTTATCCAGTCACTGTTTCTCCCGACTTGGGAGCAGCGCTCTTGCCACTCTTCCTCATTCTTGCCTTTGGTCAACTCTCTCTCATGTACCTCACTGTTGAGTCAATCTATTGCCTATTCTTCTTTGGGTTCCTGGGTCTGGAAGGGTCATAATCAACTGCTGAGCTGATGTTCTGGGGTTGGGCGGAGCAGGGTGAAGGAGGTTGAGGAAGGCGCTTGCCTGCAAAGCAGCACAGCCATGGACACATGCACGCAGACCAGCTCACGCTGATGAGCTCCGAAAAATGATTGAATAAAGTAAATTGGAGGTTTTGGGGTACGGATAGGAGGGTTGCAGTCTATTCAGGTAGAAGAGGGGAAGGGGCTGTCCATGCTGAGAGGGGTCCGAGGAAGGCTCACACAGAGACAGAGGGAGAAAAGAGGAGAGACCGTCTAGTAAGAGCACTTGACGAAGTTGTTGCCACTGGCACCAGTGTGGGTGATGGCTAATCATCCAAAGCAAAATCAAAAGGGAAAAGAGGGGGGGGAGGGGGGCACAAGTGAATTGTAAGGTCAGAACGGCAATTCTGCCTCATATCAAGCCAAAACAGGAGTACGCGACGTACCACCACAGAAGGTGCCGGACGAGCGGCCGACGACGACGCGGTCGGGGCCGGGAGAGCCGCCGGTGTAACCGTTAGTGGTCAGAGGGTACTCGTCGTAGGTGGAGTCGGAGCAGTAGCTGCGGAAGTTGAAGCCCTCGTAGTTCTGCACCCAAAAAAGAAGATGAGGGGAAAGGGGGGTTTGGTCAGTCCGGGAGGAAGCAGGAGAGAGAATAGAAATATCGGATTCTGGGCTGGGAGATTCTGTGGGTGAGACTCACGTTGTACTGGTGAGGGTAGGTGGTGCTGGGCGCAGCGTCTTCGTTGGAGTAGTCGACGGCGGTAGCGACCTGGCCGGAAGAGTATCGCTTGCCACCGCAGCTCACAGAGGGCTCACGCTTCTCGATAGGAGAGGCCACTACGACGGCGGCGAGGGAAAGGACGGCGAGAGTAGCGAACTTCATGACTGGGAGCTGGAGGGAGGGCAGCGGTGAGCAGAAAGATGAGACAGTAGAGAAGGAGGAGAACAGAGGAAGAGACTGTGTGAGGGAGAAGGTCACGGGGAAAGGAGAGGAAGGAGGAGGACGGGGGTGTGAAGGATGACAACAACAGAGTCAGCAATTGGTCACGAGCAGGGATTATTTATACCCTTGTCGGACTCGCTGCAGAGCCTGGGAGGAACTCCGGATTTGAGACAGGGTGCTGGACGTAGACGAGGTTTGTGCCAAGAACAGGAGGGAGTTCGATGCTCGTTCGCTGTGGCAAGCTGGAAGGAGGCGTCGGGGGGACAGCCAGAAAGGGTGAGAAGCAATGCCAAACTACGTTGCGATCTCGAAGCAGCTGTTGGCGAGCGAGTGCTGATGGAAGACAGCGTGTACAGGATGCAATGGTTGCTACTGTAGCTTTATTATGTATTAGGTACCATGATTCTTGCTGTCGCAGGGTGCCGCCTTCTGTTATGCAATTATCCTGTACGTTGACTCGGGATGGTGCCTGGCATTGGACCGAGAACGTGTTCAGCTCATTCGCAGCTGTCCAGCTGGATGGGAACATAGACACCGGCATTGTGTCTCCCTCGTGCCCCGCCATTCAAGATGGTGGAGAAAGAGCAAAACGGATCTAGCCGACGCGGATTTGCCAACTAGTTAAGTCTTCTCCGTGGTCCCTGAGATTTCCATCCAATTTACAAACATGTGCGCACGAGGCATGCAGACGTCCACCAAGTCACACACACGCCCGCACAAGAACGTGGGCGCCATAGCATTGAGAGCGCAGCTTGATGCCGGATAGAGTGCTCCAGATACATGTACAAAGGGCTGCGGAGGTGATTGTGTAGATGATACATAACATAGAGAAGCGTGAGAGTTCGGCCAGGGTCGCTTTAGGCGAAAAAAAGTAGGACATGGCAATGGGCGAACTCCCAAGCCGCCGGTTTGTCGGAGCTCAGTACTTGCATCGGACAAAGTTGTTTCCGCTGGCTCCAGTGTGGGTGATTGCTGTCAAAAATCCAAACGAAGAAAACAAGTTCCGTACTTGAGCCAAGAGACCTGCTTTCATCAAGAGGAAAAGGAAGGGGGGAGACGAGCTCCACTCACCACCACAGAAGTCGCCGGATTGTTGGCCGACAACGACACGGTCGGGACCAGGAGAGCCACCGGTGTATCCGTTCGAGGTCAGAGGGTACTCGTTGAAGGAAGAGTCCGAGCAGTAGTTGGAGAAGTCAAAGCCCTCATAGTCCTAGAATTTGCGACCACCGCAAGAGAGAAGAGAGAAAAGGAAACAATCCGATTGGCGCGGGGACACGGATTTCAGTCCAAAGGAGTTCGAGACGATGGATCTGGTGCAACACTTCGGGACAGGGACTCACGTTGTACTGGTGAGGGTAGGTGGTGCTGGGAGCGTAGCCGTAGTTGGAGTATTCGACGGCCTCGGCAACTTGAGAGGAGGAATAGCGCTTGGAGCCGCAGGTGACAGACGGGTCGCGCTTCTCGATCTCGATGGGTGAGGCCAGAGCGATGGCGGGGAGAGCGAGGAGGGCAAGGGTGGCAAACTTCATGTCTGGCTTTGGGGGGGGGGATATAAAGGAAAGATGTGAGCTTGTAAGATGAGAGGGAGCAGAAAGAAGATGAGAGATAGAGACCGTGGGCGAGCACACGAGAGTGGGGACAGGAGAGAGTGATGGGCGGTTGAAGGGGTCGGGCAGGGATGAGGACGAAAGATCAGCGGTTTGTCAAAGCTGCGTTTTTATACCGGCTCCCACCAAGTCCTGTGCTCCCAGGGCGAGAGTACAGGCAGAAAGTACAGCTTGACCGGGTGCAGGAGCCTAACGTGTTGGATTCCCACATGCATGTGCTCATCTTTGCTCGGGTCTGATCTGGGGCCGCCGTTGCTACATGCCCGCCCGCCCCTGCCGCCGGTCGATTGTCCCCAGCTGCTGGAGACCGGGTTTGGGAAAGAAGCAAGGGACAAATGTCCTTCACGAGCCCTGCGCGATAACAATGTGTCCCGCTACTGCACCAAGAACTGCAATCCATCGGACCTGCGTTAGCGCGATGGGTGGGTTCGTTGCTGTCATGTGCATGTACTTCTCTCCTGTCCTGCTGCCCTTGGTTGAGATGTGCGTCTTGCTTGGACTGTGAGTTCGAGTAAGTAGTGATGCGTGCCTGGTCGTTCCGTCCAATTGGGTTTGCAGCTTGCCGGAACGTGTTCAGGCCAGCCTCAGATTGTGGATTGGACCGTGGACATCCCTATGTACAGGACAGACCGGTATTCTCCCGTGTGCCTCCTCCAATCGAACGACAGGTGTCAGGCTAACCGAAGTGCCATGTACTGTAGAAGTGGGTCGATGCAACGCAATCTCCTTTCAAATCAACAACCCTTGCTTGTCCCTGAGATTCCCACTAGTCTTCAGCGGCGTTCTCAATTTCTGCTTGGACAAATTTTTGACGCGTGCCATGTGGGCAGCTGACTCCCATCCTCTTTCTCACCAGTGTGATCTGGACGCAAGGAGGAGGAGGAGCGCGATGATGGCTGTGGAGGAAGATTTTGTTGTTATTGTTGTGGGCTAATAATACATGAGGAGAGTGTAAGATGCGAGCGGAGCAAATGTATAGCGTGTAAGGTAGTGAGGATGTGTTTTGGGGTCTCAGGGCAGAAGAAATGGCAACCCCCTCCGTACGCGCGCAAGCTTTAGTAAGAGCAGGCGACGAAGTTGTTGCCACTGGCTCCAGTGTGGGTAATGGCTGTGGGGTGGATCGAACGCAAAAGCATCAGAATCACACCGTCTTCCTAGTACACACCGGGGCTGGGCCACTGAGATACTCACCACCGCAGAAGGTACCAGATTGTTGGCCGACGACGACACGGTCGGCGCCGGGAGAGCCACCGGTGTAGCCGTTGTATGTGAGGGGGAACTCGTTGAAGGAAGAGTCGGAGCAGTAGTTGGAGAAGTCGAAGCCCTCGTAGTCCTGATCCACGAGGGTACGAAAAAGGGGGGTCAGCGCCAAAACCAAGGTGGGAGGGGAAAACCCCGATCCTTCCTAATCGTGTCCAGGGCCCTCGGTAGCACTCACGTTGTATTGGTGGGGGTAGGTTGTGCTGGGGGCAGCGTTGTCGTTGGAGTATTCGACGGCCTGGGCAACCTGGTCGGAGGAGTAGTCGGCGCCACCGCAGTCGACGGAGGGTTCACGCTTCTGGACGGGCGAGGCCAGTGCGATGGCGGGGAGAGCGAGGAGGACGACAGTAGCGAACTTCATGGCTGGGCGCGAGGAGCAAAGGAAACGGATGGAGAGGGGGGGGGGGGGAACGAGAGAGAGAAAGAGAGACGTGCGATAGCGGGAAGGGGAAGGATGTTGAGCAGGCGGACAGATCAAGATTGCAAGATGACGGGGATGGGGGCTCGCTTTATAAAGGCCAGCTCTGGCCTGCCTCGAGCAAGCTCTCTCGAGTGCCGAGAGCACTGATATACGAGGTCCATTGGCTTCGGATGGGAGAGGAAAGGACGATGACTAGCATCCATCGCCTTCGCTTAAGCTGGAAAGGGGAGCAAGCACCTGTCCTCGTCGTTGACGAAGCTGAGCGGTTGACGCACCCATGCAGCAAAGCGGAGGGACGAAGCAGGGCCCTGTTTAGGGTCGTCTCTAGAAGGGGACTTCCAAATTGGGTGAGACGAGGACTGGACTGTGAGCCTCGGTTTGGCCCCATCAGACTGGGAAAGCGGGCAGAACGTGTGCAGGCTGCGGCACGGCGAGGAGACAGTCGGCATCGCCTCCCACCCGTTCAACCCCGATAGGCGAAGTTGAGTGGGGGGCTGTCAGGAGATGTGCGCAAGATTGCCATCCCCGTCAGATCTAGCCGAGGCAACGGGGGGTTGGTGCTGCGGTGCGCCTTCCGAGTCAACGCCAAATTGCCAGAGAGAACGTTCGCATGAAGCCTTATGTGTCTGGGAATACATACTCGCGTCAACAACGCCCCTCTCCTCGCCCGCAGCTCTTGTCTGATGCCAGCGGGGTACTCGTACATACGTTGGGGAGGCACACATGCATGCTCTCTCGAGGCGACCCTGGCGATGCCGGCGGTAAGCAGGATCGGATCGGCAGATCAATTCTTGCTCGACATGCAGCGGGGATTTTTCATGGCCGCGTTGGCTCTCCATACAACATGACAGCGGGCCTGCCGGTGAGCTCTGCGAGACCTTCACTTTGTCACATGTACGATACAAACATGCAGTTCTCAGGATCCCCCGGCACTCGCAGCCTTTGATTCGAAGCTGTGCAGTGGTGTGAGATTATCCGATTTTCCAGGTTTACTGGCACCTTCATCACCGAGTCTGTGTTGAAGAGGACCAGTCGGGCAAGAGAACGGAGAAAGCGGTGAGAAAGACCAGCTTTTCACAAAGTCACCATGTCGGCGTCGTCGCCATGCATCCTCTTGACGGGAGCCTCCCGCGGCATCGGCCTGGCCACCCTCCGCATCCTCCTTGAACTCCCACCTTCCCTCCGCATCTCCACCTCCACCCGGCCCAACATTGTCGCAGTCTCCCGCTCCATCACACCCGAACTCAACGCTCTTGCTCAAGCTCACTCAGACAAGGTCGAGATTGTCCAGGGAGATGTGCAGAGTCCACAGCTGAATCAGCAAGCTGTGGAAAGGGCACAGAGCAGGTTTGGCAGATTGGATGCCCTCATCTTGAATGCAGGTATCCTCGGTATGGGCAGACTTGGCGAGGTCGTGAGTTTTGACTTGTACAGGCAGAAAGAAAAGGGAGGGGGGACCCAATTGATTTGACTCCCTTCTCCCTCTCCGTTACTTCTGACAGAGCGCACACACCTTCTCAGACGTCATCAACGTCAATCTTGTGTCCCTTCACACCACGATTCAAGCCGCCTTACCACTCCTCCGCGACTCACCCGACGGACTCGGTCGCGTCGTCCTCGTCTCGTCAGGCGCGGCCACCGCGGCCATCGAGGGCTGGGGAGCATACTGCATCAGCAAAGCCGGTGCCGTATCTCTTGGACGCATGCTGGCTGTCGAAGAGCAGAATCTCGCCGTCTGGAGTATTCGACCAGGCAAAGTGGATACCGAGGTGCGTTCCATCTTCTCCAGATCCCTTCCTGCCTCTTGGCCCCCCCCCCCCCAAAAAAAGTTTCTTTCTGATTTTTTTTCCACATGGATATTTCAAACGATAACCCCCTGTCTTCTCTTGTCTTCGCTCTGTTCTCTAGATGCAAGGTCTCATCCGCTCCGATGGCGCGCAGCACATGGAGGGCCAAACGCAACAAAGCTTTGCGGACGCACACAGGGACGGAAAACTGGTCTCACCGCCCGCACCGGCCCACGTCCTCGTCGCCCTTGCCCTCCGCGGCACCCGCGTGGAGCCACAGACAGCGGCCGGATCGGGAGCGGGCGCTGAGGGCGCATTTCTGTCCTGGGACAGTCCTGAACTTCAAGGCTGGAGAGCAGAGTGAAAGTTTCTGGTTCTTTGGAAGCAAGAACAGCATTTCAGAATATCTTCGCTGCATTTTGAGGCACCCCGCGCAGGACATCTTTCTCCTTTTTGCTTCGGGCACTGAGAGTATAATACGCGATGGGATGGAGAATACAGAAACGATTGTGGCCAGACAGGACAAAAAGAAAGGTTCAAACAGATTCTATGGACGTGCGTGATATGAAGCGAACAGAAAAGAAAGCCGACTCTTCTTCTCAGGCAACGCCGTTCCAGCTCAGCTCGGCTCTGACTCCCAAGTTGGTCAGATCCGCCTTGGGCGTGTCTGCAATCCTGACCACGAGCTTCTTCGCGCGCGGCGCGGTGCCGTCCCGTAAAGATTCAAGTCCGCGTCGCACACTGGCAAGGCCGTCAGGGAGCACCTCTGCCTGGACAGGCTTGAGCGAGCCAGAGGCAAAAAGCGCGTCCAGGTCTGCTAACAGCGCTCTCGAGAATTCATCATCTCCATAAAACGTGGTGGAGAAGCTGATCTTGTGAATCTTGACGTCACGAACGAGCCGTTGAGCCAAGTCTGCATCTGGCTGCTGTTCGCCTGCCTTCACCTTGGGGTCGCCCGCGAGACAGCACAGCTGGCCCACCCCGGACCAGTCCCCGTTGGCTTCCTTCAACGCCCGCTCACAGACAACGGCCGTCTTACTGCCCACGCAATCGATCGCGAACGCTAATTGGCCAGCAGTCTGCTCCCGGATGTTGTCGAGTAGCTCGTGAGACTCCATGTACCGATCCAGACAGATCTCGGCTCCGATGGAATTGAGGTACTCAAAGTTGCCTGGTGAGGCAACCACGATGGGTCGCAAGCCGGACAGTCTCGCCAGCTGGATGGCGTAGATGCCTGTCACAGCTCCGCCTCCGTAAATACTGTCGTTCCGAAGTTAAGAAAAAGCTGTCAGAAAGATGGGCAAAGAAATTCGAGAGGTTGTGGCTTTCGGTACGCACAGGATCCATCTATTGTCACGCTCCTGCTTCAGTCCTTCCAGTTCTGGTACTTTCCTTGGGATGCGACCCTGTCCGAGCTCCTGCGCCCTCTGAAGACGGAAGAACCAGTACGCGATCACCGCCGCAGTGACTAATCCGGTACCGACCGTAGCCGCCTCCTCATCACTGACGCGCTCAGGGATGCGTCCGATGGTGTGTGCTTTGGCGATGGAAAACTGTTGGTACGCACCTGCGCGTGAGTCACGTGAGTCGGCGCAGGTCCAGACGCGATCGCCAACTTTGAACCCAGTAGAAGTGCCTGATACTTCGTGCACGACGCCGGCCACATCTCTGCCGAGTACCCAGGGAGTGTTTGCGATTCCAAAGTTGTACACGACACTGGGACCAGCACGACAAACCAAAAAGAAAGTTAAGAGTGAGGACTCCTAGCTGCATGCATGTATGGTGCGTTTGTGTAATGTTGTGAGAAAAAGCGCCAGGCTTGTCGCTCACCTCTTGTAGTCGACAGGGTTCAAGCCCACTGCGATATTCCGGATCAGGACCTCATCCTCTCCCTTGGGAGACGGTCTCTCCCAATCCTGATGCAGCTCAAAAGCCCGGTTCCAGCCCTGCTGACATGACCGGATGAGCAATGCGTCCGCAAGCTCCTTTGCGCCTGCTGCGCTGCTGACTTCCGGAGGCGCTGTAGGACTGCCTGAGCGCACATCGGGCGATTTGGGCGATTGAGCCCCCGCCTTGGTTGCAGTTGCTGGTTCAAAGTCCCAGCCAGCGCCAAGGACGACTTCGTGGAGGGAGGGTGCGAGGAGAGCAAGCGTTTGTGCGCGCTGAGCTGGGCTCAGCGGGGAGGAGGAGCTGAGCAGAGGCGCTTCTCGGTCTGCATTGCTGCTGCTGCTGCTGCTGCTGCTGTGCAGATGGGGCGGTTGAGCAACGGCGGGGCTGACGTCGACCATGACCGTGGAAAGGGGATTGCAGATGTCAGCTCGAGTGGGTCAACGTGGGAAGAAGGGTGAGGGATCGAGATGGAGATGGAGATGGAGGTGGTAAGCTTGCAACAAGTTCTAGGAGGTCATGCAACAGAAAAAGGAGCGATCGAGGGATGAGTGACGCATGGCAGATCAGCATGTCCAGTCTTCGTCAAGAGCTCTAGAGAAGGCACGGCTCGGAATCAGCCGCCTTCAGTAGATCGGCGTCCATCGGGAGCCATTCCGGCGACCATGGTGCGACTCAGAGTATGGATCGAAGCCAGTGAACGTACAAGTTGAAAGCGCGAAGTGTGTGCTCTTGCGTGATTTGGACTCTCGCTTGTCGGGCCCGACAAGCGCTTGTTGCCCTCGTCGCGTGCGTCTGGGTGGATCGCGTCATTTCGATGGTCGCGTTCTCGAAATGTCGACAACCCCATCACAAATCCAAGCGACCCACCTTCCCAACCTGCCTACATGCTAATTGGACACCGGAGCCGGACCTCGTTTTCGCGCTGGCACAGCTTCTGTATCCCACCTTCTGCACGGTAATTGGGTAAGAAGAACATAGAAGCGGAAGCCAGCCAGCGTCGAATAGAAACGTGTCTTGGGCTTTGAACGCAGGCTCTCATCTCACATGTAAGGTCGCAGCATCAGCTGGTCTTGGACCCCTTTTCATGCAGTCTCAGATGCTCTAAACTGCGGAGCAATTGCGAGCTTTTGAACGCTTGCTTCACATCCAATCTTTGCAGAACGAACTCACTCACTCACTCAACCCATCTTGTATAAAGCTCTAGGTTCACTACCAGCCCTGCCCGCGATTTGACCTTGTACCCTTTCTCTCAGAGCCCCCCTCTTCTCAGTCACAGGTTCCCCGTCAAACATGGTTCCCGCTCCTACCACTTCCGCCCCCGCCGCCCCCGGCTTCCCAACCTCCAAGAATGCCTCCCGGATTCAGCCCGACCCGGAGCTCGTCCAGTACCCCACCTTCAGCTCTCAGCCTTCCACTCCCGAGGAGTTCTACAAGCGCGCCGCTGAGGTATCAGACCTTCTCCACCAGGACGAGGCTGTCCGTGATCGTGGCAACGTCGTGCCTCACCGCCAGGTAGGTCCTCCGATATCTTCTCTTTTAGTCACCGGCCACTTGACAGGCTTGAGAGACTTCTCACTGCCGATTCATTCGCTGAGCTGAGGAGCCTGGGACGTCATGATGACGCGTGCTGAAAGTGCGCATGACGCATGAAGCTGACCCTTCTTCCTCATTGTCGCGCGTTTTCCAGGTCCAACTGCTGAAGGACGCCGGTCTCGTCACCTTGCTGGGCCCCAAGTCGGCTGGAGGTGGAGGTCAGACCTGGGAGCAGGCCTACACAGTCGTCAGAATCGTCGCTCGTGGAGATGGCTCGCTCGCCCAGCTGCTTGGCTATCACTACATCTGGTTTTGGGCGGCCGCCCTCGTGGGCACCGACGCGCAACGCGAGCGCATCGACGCCTGGGCCACTCAGAACAAGTACTTCTTCGGAGGCGCTGTCAACCCGCGTGACTCGGACCTGCACGTCACTGAGCATCCTTCGGACCCTACCAAGTTTGTCTACAACGGAAAGAAGACATTCAGCACGGGCTCAAAGATCAGCGATGTTACCATTCTCGAGGGTGCCCTCCCCAACGGCCAACACGTCTTCGCCCCCGTTCTCAGCAAGCAGGAGGGCATTGTCTACGGCGATGAGTGGGTCGACACTCTGGGTATGCGCGGTACTCAGAGTGGTGGCATCACCATCAGCAACGTCGTCGTGCCGTGGGACGACGCGCTCGGTAAGTATGACTCAGTTGCACTCGAAGCAGTCACGTCCTGTTTCGCTGAAAGACACGTTGCACAACAGGCTACGTCAACAAGGAGTTCCAAGGTCTTGGCGCATACAACACCCTCAACCTCCCTGCCATTCAGGTAAGCTTCTGCTGCACGCTCATCCGAGCAAAGCAATGTCGATGACTGACGCGTGTTGTTGCCACCCGCGCAGCTCGTTTTCACCTCATTCTACCTCGGCATCGCTGAGGGTGCCCTCCAACGCGGTCTCGAGTACACCAAGGCCTCCACCCGTGGCTGGCCCTACACTCCCGCTCCCGTCGCACGCGGTACCGACGAGTTCTACATCCAGGACGGCTACGGAACGCTTCAAGCCCGCGTCTGGGCCTCGGCCGCTCAGATCGAAAAGGTCGTCACAGAAGGCTCTGCGATTCTACACACTCAGCCGCGCCAAAACGTCAACGCCGAGCAGCGCGCCTTGTGGGCTGTCCACATCGCCGCCGCGAAGCTGAACATTACCGACTTTGGCTTGGAGCTGACGTCGAAGATTTACGAGCTTTCCGGCGCACGCGCGGTCTCGGGCAAGTACGGCTTTGACCTTGCATGGCGTGACCTGCGCACGCACACGCTGCACGACCCCATTGCTCACAAGCGCGCCGAGGTCGGTCGATTCGCGCTGCATGGCCCCGGTGCCGACGGCTGGCCCACTCCCACCTGGTACACATAAGCCGGCTTAGGATCTTCGGGAGAAACCAAGGTCCCCCCCCCCTCACCTTTGTTTTTCCTTTCCCAGTTGACTCGTTGGAACCTCGGCTGGTGTACAATAACCCATTACTTCCTCTTGTTTTCTCCTTTCCCTCTGCAACAAAATTGATGCTCTGGCACGACACATTTGATCAAAAAGATCCTCCTGGTTGGCTCGGCTGATCAGAGCAGAAGAAGAAAGCAAAAAAAAAAAGGTTGAAGAAGGAGATCTTTGACATTCGCATGGGGTCGCACGTCTGGCTCGAAGGAGAGCAGGGGTTCAAGCGATCCCGTGGCCAACAAGGTTCGGATGGGCGGGCCGGAAGGAGCATGGGTAGTCACGAAGAACGAAGTGCTGACATGATGTTTCTCAAACAAAGGGAAGCAAAAAGTGCTGGGGGCAAGTTTCGTCATCTCAGATCGCCCTGCATCTTCCCGTCTGGTCAAAAAGGTGGTGGATGGAACGCATGTAGGATAGGACAACAGCCACCAGGACCATTCCAGGGAAAGGAGTAGCATCTGAATGCTGGAATCTCGACTCTTCATCTCGAACATCGCATTTATTCGCATCACCACAAGACTCTCTCTGACTAAGCCCGTTCCTGCCATTTCCACAACGTCGAGCGCCCGCCTTTTCAATCACACGACACGCAGCTTTGCAGAAATGGATTCCCCTCGAAGGTCCCCTCGCAAGCGCGAGACACCTACTGCCACAGCTCTGCCGACTCCCTCACCGTCGCCCACGAAGAAACCCCGTTCAAGCCGGAAACACGATAGCGTCAGTGAACAAGCAGACACGGATTCTGTAGTCAAACCCAAACGCGCCGCTTCTCCTTCACCTCGCAAATCCAAAAAAGCCAAGACGGAGACATCAGAAAGCCCTTCCAAACCAAAATCGAGCGTATCCCTGGCAGAGCGCAAACTTGCCAACCTCCGATCTTCGTTTGAACAGGGCCCATTCCCAAACTGGCCGCTCCCCACTGCTGAAGAAGCGGCGAGGGTGGCGTGGATGCTGGGAGAGTATCATGGATTCAGCCGGCCACAGGGAGGCACGGGTGCGGATGGGCTGCCCAAGTATGTGAAGAAGGAAGACAAAATCAAGCGCGAGGCTGAGAATGGAGAGCGATACGGAGGCTGTGGCGACGTCCCCAATGTCCTGTGAGTACTGTTGAAGCCTCCCAGATTACTCAAAGCGCCCCGATGGGGGAGAAGCTCCCTCTTAACGTCCATGCTTGATTTTTCAGCGATGCCGTCTGTCGGACTGTCCTGAGCTGTAACACGTCCAACCGCAACTCGACTGCTGCTCATCGATCGCTGGTGAACACGTTTGGCAAGAACAACTGGCAAGCGGTCATGGATGCCCCTTACGAAGATGTCGTTGAGGCCCTGAGATGCGGTGGCTTGGCTAACACCAAAGCCCGTACCATCCAAAATGTGGGCTCATGTTCTCAAGCTTCCAGGTGGAAATTCGCTCATTTCGTCCCGCTTTTTCCCTGTCTATCCCCCAGCTGTTGCGAGAAACCAAAGAGCGCCACGGCGTCTTGTCTCTGGACCATCTTCACAACGCCCCTGATGCTCAAGTGATGGAAGAACTCGTATCCTTCAAAGGTGTGTGTGCTCTCACGAATTTTTGGGGACACCTCACGACACATCCAACCCGACACATGACTTACCCATGTCACTCTCTTGACATGGATGAACAGGCGTCGGTCCCAAGGTCGCTTCATGCGTCCTAATGTTCTGTGTAGGTAGCGTCGACTCGATGGCAGTCGACACCCACGTGTTTCGACTCAGTCGCGCGCTCGGATGGGTGCCTGACAAGGCGAACCGGGACCAAACTTTGTGAGTGCATCTCAGCGAACAGGACAGACTGGCAGCTGAGGGCTCACCATCTCTGTTCCATCTACTCAGCTTTCATCTGCACGAACGCATTCCCAAAGAATACAAATACCCACTACACGTTCTTTTGATCAGGGTGAGAGTCGCCTCTTGTGCGCGTATGTTCACGTCCAGGTCGATAGATACTGATTGTGTTTTGCATTGTCTGATTCAGCATGGACGCACTTGCAACAACTGCTCAGCGAGCGGTTTTGCCACAATCAAGGAAGAAGCCAAGGACGAAGGAACGGAACTTCAGGTGAAAGTCGAAAAGATGGAATCAGAAGAGGAAGATGAGGAGGTTCGCAAAGCATCTGAGGAGGAGAAGAAGACAAAGGTAAGAAATGGGTCTTTTGCCGATCGACGGCAACATGGCCTGACACTCAAATTTCGTTACTCTCTTCTCTGTGCGTCGTGACAGGCCGGACGTCCATGCCCTCTGAGGGAGGCAGGTCTGCTGGGCCGCAGAGTGACGGCGCAAATGAAGGCGGAACATGCAGGAAAGGCGGTCAAGAAGGAAGAGTAGCTTGCAGAATGAATGCATCTGTGGAACTGTTTTTGGATACCCTTTGTGAATGGGGACTTACTGAGCTGCGCTGGGAAACCCCTTCTTATCTGTTGAGATCGGTGAGCCAGACAGAAGACGTGTTGCATCTCCCGAGATCAGCAGCAATGCCAGAAACGGTCACGGTCCCGTCGCTGTTTCTGGAACCAGCGTGGCGCCTTTTGCCAGACCGTGAAATGAGAAGAATTGGCCAACTTTGGCGAAGTGAACAACTGAATCAATCCAAAGACACTCACTAACGCGAGCTTGGTGCTCTCCAGTTCTGCGATGACAGATGAGCAGGCAGGCAAAAGGGGATGCTCCAGTGTGGGAGATGCAAGCGGTGAGCATGACAGCATGTGCATACACACGTATGAAAACAGCAAAAGAATCGAGGGGGGTAGTTTAGATACCAACTCCCTGAAGCCAGTACTATTTTCCCCCCGCCGAAACTTCCTACTCCAGCCGGATTCGAACACTCGACCTCGACGCCAGGTCTGTGCTTTTTTTTCTTCTAAATCTCCTACCAGTGTTCGAACCAGGCCGTTTCGTGACCTCCTGGAAAAGTGTGTGAATATAAGGCGTTGTCCGTTGGGCCTCCACCCTCCACCTGTCTCAGCAACAAGGCCAAAAGAGCGCATGGAGAAGAGTCAGCAGCCTGTCACCACATGTAGTATGTACCTTGTCGCACTCCTGTACGCTTGGCGCACCATGAGAGGTCATCCGACTCTGAGGTGACATCGAGATGGTCGCTCTTTCTCACGAGTAGCTGAAATTGCAGAGGAACAGGTTGAAAACGGACTGTTTGAGTAGCATGCTGAGGTTGCAGGTGCGGTCGCCAGAAAGGGCGGACATCCCGGCCCGCTGACCCGCAGCTGTCGAAGCTCAGCCCGACCCGGGCGCTTTTCGTGCGACTTTCGAACAGCATTGCGCCCGAAGTGCTTCTGAGCCTGCCGAACCGCGTGGATCCAGCAGAGCAAGCATGGGTACGGAGCAGCAGACTCTTCGTCAACCATAGATGGACAGAGTGGCAATTGGTTGGCCCAACGATGATAGCGAGAATGCCTTCACTATATATGCTCACGCTCCAGCTGAGCCTGGGTCGAGATCCTCCAACCCCGACCGTCCCCATCATTGACACACTGACCCTTCTCTTCTCTTGCCTTGAGCTCGCTGAATAACTCCCCTTCTTTTTGTACAGATGGCTGCCAGCTTCAATCTCGATCCGATAGTCGCAAGACCCATCCCTGCACTGCTGTTCGCGGCTCTGTTCTACAATTTCCTCAAGATCGCTCTCGCATTGTACAGATTCATCACCGGGCCCAACAAGATCGCCCATCTGCCTGGACCGGGCGTGCGGCATTGGTTCTACGGCAGCTGGGACCATTTCCCTACCACGCGTGGTACGCAGACGATTAGGACGCAGGAGCTCGTCAATCAGTATGGCCGTGTCGTCGGCATCACCGAAGTCGGTCGCCAGCCCACCGTGCTTCTTGCCGATCCCTTGGCATTGAGCAGCATCTTGGGAGATACCGAGAGTTTTGGCAAGGCGCCGAGAACAGTCGCGATGGTGAAGCGATTCATGGGCACGGGATTCATCGGGGCCGAAGGAGATCAACATCGCCGTCAGCGCAAAGTTGCGGCTGTAAGTTTTTTCTTCCGAGCATGGCATGCCCTTCCCTTTTCAAAACACAATGTCGTGACTGATTCCTTTGTCACAAACTATCCTCTCTTCGGATTTGATTAGCCCGCATTCAGTAGCGAAGCAACGAGGCCAATGTTTGATCCGATGTAAGTCAAGAGACAGATCGTTTCAGGAAATTCCTTCCGCCAGGGTTGCCTTACGAATTCCAATACAATCTCCTTTCTCTATCAGCTTCAACGTGGCCGAACAGCTCGTACGGAAGCTCCAGAGTCAGATGCCCTCCCCGACAGACGAAGTCACCAATATCGCTCCATACTGGACAAAGTTCAGCATGGACACCCTAGGAAGAGCTGGCTTGTAAGTATGATCCTATCTTCGGCAGCCCGGTAGTCAGACAATGATTGAACCCCTCCCGCGTCTGGAATTTTCAGCAACTACGAATTTGGAGCGTTGAACTCGTCAACGTCCCAGCTCGAGTCTGCGGTCAACAACATCATGAAACACATCGGCTCAAAGTCTCGATTCGCGATTCTGCGCTACAACTTTGCATTTGTTGAGCCCTTGGCTCGAGTCCTCCGTATCAGAGAACAAGTCGAGCTCGATGCCATTCGGGACATCATCAAGGGCATTTCGCAAGATTTGATCAAGCTCGCGAAGGAACGAGCACCTGACGGAAGTCAATCTGCCAAATCAGACGTCGACAAGATGCAGGGACGAGATGTGCTGTCACTCATGACTCGCGCGAGCACAGATCCAGCTCTAAAACCGAACCAGCGTCTATCGGAGGAGGAGCTCAACTCCATGGTTTTGTGAGTCATGCAATATCACGCGCCAGCCCAGAAATGCTCCCCAATCACCTTGCATCTCATTCGTTTCCATCCTCCTGCCATCGCCAGAATTATGCTATTTGCTGGACAGGAAACCAGTGCTGCTGCGCTGAGCTGGACATGCTATGCCTTGACAAAGGGCGTGAGAGGACTGGAAGTCCAAGCTCGATTGCGGGCCGAACTACTTGAAAATCAAGCGGCTTGGAAATCTGGTATGGATGGTCTCAACCAGCTGTGAGTGTGTAACGCGGGCCCATACAGAACCGCATCGGCTGAGGCTGACGTTCCCTTGTCCTGAAAAGTCCGTACCTCAATGCGGTTGTTCGAGAAGTCCTTCGACTGCACACACCTGTTCGGCACGTCTACCGTCTGGCCAAAAAGGACACCTGGGTGCCTCTTCATCTTCCTGTCGAAATCGAGGGAGCCTTGGTCAAGCAAGCATTCGTCCCCAAGGGAGCCTTGGCGCTTTGCCAGATTCGCCACATCAACATAGACGACGAAGTGTGGGGTGATGGCTCTGCCTTCCGACCAGAGCGATGGCTGCCCGAAACACACCCTTACTTTGATCCGCAGGCGCCTCCTGCTCCACGGCTCGTAGCGGGCGGCTGGTCTTCGTTGGCAACTTTTGGATCTGGACCTGCGAACTGCATCGGGCAGAAGCTTGCAGTCTTCGAGATTAAGGTCGGGCTTGCAGTATTCTTCTCGTCCTTGGAGCTTTTGCCCCCGACCGAGGACGAAGCATCTGCTCCTGAGATCAGCAGTGAGTAGTTGTGTTCAGCGCCGAAGTCGAGGGCCCTCAGCTGTACTGAACCACATCCGCGTATTGTTCTCAGCAATGGACGCTATGGTAACCCGCCCAGTTCTGGTTGGGCAGGAGAGGAAAGGCGCAAATGTTCCGGTGCGGATCAGACGTCTGGTTGATGCCCTCTGACCTGCGACTGTTTCTCTCGAAAGAAGCTCTTTTCGAAGCTTGTCTCGCCCTTTCTGTTGATGAACACTGTCCAATCTAAACTGACACGGCCGTATATCGTTTCGTGATGTGGGACTGAATTGCGAACGATTATGATACATCATGTAGGGTGAGGACGGTTGAAATTTATTGAGTTGTTGTTTACAAGCGCACCCGCTTGGCGCTTGGCTGAGGCCCAACCATGCGCCGCTTTCGCTCGTCCTCTTCCTGACGAATCCGCTCTGCTGCCGTGAGACTTTGGCCCGGTGCCGCTCGTGCCGAGGATGATGATGGAATGGAGGCCGCCGCTCTCTTAAAAGCATTGGATGGACCTGGAGCTGATGACGCGGGGTTTGAAGATGGTGTCAACTTGCTCGCAGAGGCTGCTGGGGTGGAGCGAAAGACATTGGTGAATGGAGCGGGTTTTGAGAAAGATGACAATGAGATTGGCTTCATCGGCGCTGCTGCGGCTTGAGAAGAGGTCGAGGCTGTCGAAGACGGTGTCGATGTCTTGAGAGAGAATCCCAGCTTCAATGGTGTCGCATCCGGTGGCCTTTCCAGAGTGTGTGCTGCGCTTGCCTTTGCCAATGATTCTGCATTTTCGTTGCCCTCCTTTTCAGCCTGGTCTTTACCGCCGGTTGTTCCGTTCGCATCTGCTGCCGCTTCTGCCGCAGCCGCACGTTCGATCTGTTGCTGAAGCAGCTTGCGCTCCCGTTGCTCGTCGCTTTGCTTCTGTCTGTTCAGCTTTTGGAGGGCGTCCTGTCGGGCGAGGGCGCCGGGCGAGGTATCGATCCATTCCAGGAAGAAGCCCTCTTCAGTCTCCTCGACATGCGCAAGACCTTCCCGGCCCAGGTGCTTGATAAATTCGGAGAGGGAGAGCCACTTGGTGGCATTCATGTGGAGATGGTGCCGGTCCTGGATGAACTCTTGGTAGACCTTGTTGGCTTTGATCCTCCGAGTGCCGAAGCGGCGGGACAGCAACTGGACGAATGAATCTTGGAACTCCTTGGAGAAGTCGTCGATGACATTGCCTCCTTTGCCGGAGGCGCCCCCCAGCGCTGCCGCCTTGCGCAAATGCGATTCCGACTCGATGTGGCACTTGTAGCCGTTCTCATCTCGGTTGGCTTTCTGACAGATCTGACAATAGAAGCGCAGCTTGGTGAGGCCCTTGGCCTTCATCGAGTTGCTCAGCGCCTTGGGGGTTCCCGCTGCTGCTCTGGCCATCTTGTGAGGTGATGTGTGTGCGAGTGTGATGTTCGTGTTGTTCTCGGATGGTCGTTGTCGAGAAGCAGAGCGAATTTGAATGGAGTCGAACTTCTTCAGGACGACGTCCAGCAGCTTCACCTCATTGATCAGGATGAGCTCGTCAATCGGCCGGCCAGCAGCGGGCGAGGCGGCTCAGGGCGGCGCAAAGAGAAAGAAGAAGGCGGCAGGGCCCATTGAGCTGCCCGACTTCATGCAGGAAGATGACGAGCAAGGCTCGGAAGACGAGCTCGATGCACAGACTTCAGAAGCACGCTACGATGCTTCCTACAACGCATTCATGGACGAGCTCGACAGAGAAGATGACGATCAAGACGACGAAGTTGCGCAGGGCTCATACGCAAAGCCCAACAACAGTATATCGGTTCTGAGCACCTCCCTGCTGCCCAACAGGTCCGGGGATGCTGGCGAAGACGCGGACGAAGATGATCACTTCGACCTCTTCGCACCACGGCGAAGCAAAGCAGCCGATATCAGCGAGTCAGATGTACAAGACGCGGAAGACCCAGCTTATGCGCAGAGGCTTGCGGACATTCTCGGCTCTGACGACGGTGATGAAGGTCTGGAGGAAGATGACGAGGACGAGGCGGACGAAGAAGAAGAAGAGCAAGAGGCGGCCCTGACCAACGTGACTGGTATCACACCCTCGCCTTCTGCCCTCGAAGACGCACGAGACGCTCAGCGGGTGGAAGCAGAACTGAGTGTAGACCAATCTCAGATTATGCGCAATGGGACCCATGATACCACCTTGGAATCCGGCCTTGCGAGCGACGACATCGAAGAAGACGACGATGACGATGACGAGGAGGGCTTCGTCTACACTCCCAGTCAGCCCGAAGCCTCTGCCTCCTCCACAACGGCAAGCATCAGGCAACAAGCAGATGACGACGACGACGACGACGGCGGCTTTGTCTACCGGCCAAGTCCGACTTCTCACTCCGTTCCACCAAAACTCCCACCGATATTGCTCGATTCCAGCACTCCGCCCCGAGCTTCTGCCAAAACACTTCCTCCAGCTTTCCTGGTCTCTCCGCCCCCTCCTCAGGCTCCACGCCCACCATCGACACCGCCTCCCAGAAATGACCTGCCTCCATCCCTGCCAATAATTGATGTGGGCTTAGGTCTGGGCGCTTCGATAGCGGACACTTCTACAGCATCTGTGCCAGCAATGACACTCATACATCCTCCTGCCACACCAGAACAGCGCAGTAAGATTGCTTCTCTCCTCGCTGTGCCTCTCCGGCAAAGACAACTGGCTTCCTTGAAGGTCAGACCAAGACTCTTGACACCGACCGGCTCGGCTCGGAGTGTCTCTTCAACAACAGTCTCATCACTCAAGATTCCACCCTTCTTTCCACCGCCTGTACCGGCTCCTACGGCATCTCAATCGCGACCGGCTCCGGCAACAATCATCGAAAGAGACATTCTGACTCTGTCGAGTATGCGAAAAGTAGGGGCCAAATTGGAGGCAGCTGCGAGCCTCAGCGAGGCAGTACAGGCAAAAGCTCTGGGAGACCCTACAGTACTTGCAGCTGGCTCGGGCCTGATTGCTATCGGAACCAGACGCGGCTGGACGCTGGTTTTTGCTCTAGATCAAGAATTACGATGTGTGATTGGCACAGAATCGCTAGGTACGTGCAGTAATCGTGATCGCGTGTTGGCCGAGTATCCTCCTGAACATCTGCTTCTCCAGCCGAACAAGGTGGGAGTGTCACCGCATTGAGCTTCTCGCTTGACTCGACCTTTGTCGGCGTTGGACATGCCTCCGGACACATCGCCTTGTACGACCTGTCAAAACCTTCAATCCCTGCTCGACATGTTCAGCCAGTCAGCCTCCGGTCTGTCCAGGCCGGCCGGAAAGAGGGTCACCTGCCGGGATGTGCGATCGTGCAGCTCGGATTCGTGGGCAAGAGACACACGGCCATTGTCAGTGCGGACGCGGCGGGCGTTGCGGTTTACCATGCACTGGGAAAAATCTTGGGTGTCAGCTCTAACGACACCCTGAGGATCTTCGGCCAATATCCTCAGCAACAGGCAGAAGATGGATCAGATCTACAGCAAGGCGGCGTTAGTGCGGAACCTGAACATGTCAACGGCGTCGACACAGCCTCTGTCAACGGCGTGGATCTCACCTTTGCGCCAGCCAACCCGACTAGGATACACTCGTCAAAGTCCGTTCTGCTTGGCGCACAGCCTCTTCCCTTGGGATCTATCCAGCACATAGCCGACGCGCACCAATTTGTCGCAATCCTCACACCACACAAGCTCGTTCTGGTCGGTTTGAAACCGAATGCGAGAACTTGGTGGAGGAAAACGGCACCCACGCCGCAACAGCGGACTGCACCAGATGACGCAGCACGGAAAGGTGCAAAGCGGAGGAAAAGACAGAAGATGGCTGCAAAGGAGGCTGATGACTTTGTCCAGCGGCGGAGGAAGGACGGGAGGACAGAAGCTTGGGCAGCACGTAAGGTGGCTGCGGTCACCAAGAGATGGGCTGAAGAGCCGGATGCCGATTTCGAAGAAGGACTTGAAGTTGGCAGCACGTCTCTGCAGCTGAATGGCTCTCTCGTCGACAACATCTCTGATGCCTCGAAGACGCCTGTCTCGAACTCAAATGGTGGCGGACCGAAAGACAGCTTTCCGGTTCCAGCGAGCTCGTCTGGCGCTGCTGTTGCCGAGTCATCTCCTCTCCGCTTAGTCCGAGGCATACCGGAGGGTAGAACAGCGGACGACTTCACGACTTCATTGCCCGGCCCTCGCACTGAGGACGCCGTGCTTGCCGCTTTCGAGCAGTGGCTGGGCGAAGATGACGAGCCGATGAATCCAGATCTACCTGATGACGAAGATCAGGACTTCGGCGATGGCTTCGAGGAGGATTTGGAGAGTCAGGATGAAGATGGACCTGATGATCCTCAACCTGCCCTGTGCGGCGCATTATCTTGGCTTCCTGCCTCCGAGAGCTCGTCCTTCCTTGATGGAGACGCTGAGCCCAGTACAGTTCAGCAGAACCATCCAGTTCTCGCCTTCTCCTTTGGTTTCAGCGTATTTTTCCTTCGTTTGGTGAAAGGTCGACGGCAGCTACCTCGTTCCGTGCATCAGCCATCAGGTCGGAAACGGCCAGGCTCCCAGGTCGATGCGGTCATCTATGAAGACTATCTCAGTCTGCAGGAGGAACCAGCCTTTGAACACTCGCGTCCGATCACGGCTCTGCAGTGGCTGTCGCCAGATCTACTCCTAATCACGGATGCCAGGGGCCTCAATCTCTTTGACCTGCGGGTTCAGAGGTGCACTGAGCAGCAACGGCTTCCAAATTTCAGAATCAATCTTCAACGATGGGACGAAGACGGTGTCTTCAGTGCATCGCCGCCTCAAGCTGGCAATGGTGAGGCCACAGCCACGATCACTCTCGCACAGAGCGCTTCGCACAGCTTCCACTTCTACGAAGGCCGCGCATTCCTCTTGGGCTCAAAGGACATCTTATCAGGGTCTCCGCTCAGCTGGACGGATCGGATGCTCAGTCTCGTCGCAGCTGGTGACTTCTTGTCCGCCATTAATCTGGCACGACAGTACTATTCGGGCACTGCGCCGGGTTCCATTATTGGTTTGCCTTCAGATAGGGACGAGCAGCGTCGGATCGTCGGCAAGCGGCTCCGAGATCTTATGACCGCGTCTGCCCAGTACGCATTCTCACCCGCACGCTTGACTGACAACACCCATGTCACAGCTGATGGCCGCGGAGTAGACCGAACACCGCTTTTCGAAGGCATGGCAAGAGTCTGTGCGTTGGCTTGTCTCGCCCTTGACAATCTGGATTTCCTGTTCGGGGACCTGTATGAGATGTATGCCGACAACGGGATCGAGGGCATCTTCGTCACCCAGATGGAAGAGTTCATTGTCTCGGGTCGAATGCGTACTCTCCCGACCGATGTTGTCCAACGATTGGTGGCCTTCCGAACGAGTACAGGCGACTATGCCCTGGCGGAGAAAATCATCTACCACGTCGATCCATTGTGTCTCGACCTTCATCAAGCGATCGGATTGTGCTTGGATCAGAGGCTGTGGGATGCGCTGATATATGTCTACACAGAGGCGATGGACGATTTCGTCGGGCCCGTAGTAGAATTCGTGGAGCTCATGAAACAGGTCCTCTATCCCGCATCCGGCAAGTCCAACCGGCAGCAGGGAGAACCTCGGTCAAACGGCTCGGCAGATGGCGCTCTCGAGCTCGAAACTGCAGCCAAAGCCGGCCCATCCATTACAATGGAGCAAGACAACACAGATGCCTACACGCTCTTCTCTTATCTTTCTGCAGGCCTGCTTGGCCTTGCCTACCCCAGTCGGAAACCATACGAGCCCAAACGAGCCCTTCAGGTCCGGAACGCACTGTACGGCTTTTCGCTTGCAGGGTCTTGCATTTTGTGGCCCAAAGGTCCCGGAGGAAAGCTCGTACTTTCCTTGCCCCCGGAGGAGGATGAGCCGACCTACCCCTACCTTCGAATGCTCCTGAAATTTGATGCAGAGGCTCTCTTGGAAGTGTTCGAGACTGCATTCGAAGACTCGTTCTTGAACGATGAGGACGACGAGGACGAAGGAGCCGCGACGTCAAAGCTCAATAGCCACTCGCAACCAACGTATACGCGCCAGAAGATTGTCGATCTGCTCATTGAAATTTCTGAGTCTCCCGCACTCTCATTGCCAAGCAGCGACGCCAAAGAGTCGAACGCAGCTGCGCTCCAGACGGCGATCAGTATCTTCATTGCACGCAACGCTCCTAAATTTCCTCAGTTCATTTCTCTCGGCCAGACGCAAGTGGACGGCATCTTCGACGCTCTGACTTCTTCTGCAGCCAGTAGTGAGACTCTGGAAGAGCGACAATTGGCCACCGAATACTTGCTGTCCAGTCACAAGATCTCTAACGGGGACTGGCTACTGCAGGCCCTCGAGCAAGCTGGCTTTTGGAGGCTGTTGCAGGACGCTCTGCGGAGGGAGCGAAGATGGGACCGGCTTATCAGCATCTTCGTTGGCGAGTTGCGGTCAGAGCTTGACGTTCATGATGTGGAAGATGGTTTGCTCAAAAATACGAGAGGGCGAGATGGCTTTTGGCCGGAGGACGACTGGGCAGAAACGAATGTGGTTTTGGAACGGCCAATCTTTGCACAACTAGAGCATGTACTCAGTCGCGCCATCCGGGAGCGGACATCTTGGCTCGAGGAGCTTGGTCCGCGCATCACGGAAGCGACGCCGACACTGCTCCGAGCTGATGTGATTCGAACAGTCGCTCTGATCGAACGCTTCTTCCCTGGTCGTCATCACGAAGCTCTGGAGGCGCTGGCCGGAGACGAGCTTGCCCAACTAGCCTATCTGCGTTGCTTCTTCGATCCGGCATTCACCCGCGGTTACGCAACATCGATGATGCATACTGACGAACTAGGTCAGGCTCAAACGCAAGCGCGGGCAAGGACCGCCTTGGAGCTGTTGTCGGTCGGCGAGCGACTCGAGCCCGCGAATCGAGACCGCTACATCGCCCTCCTCGCTCGCCATCGACCAGACGATCTTGTCCAGGCTTTCGATGCTCAGCCTTGGGCAGACTACATCGATCTCGAGAACGGCGGTCGCTTCCTGTTCGACAAACACTTCGGCGCCAAGGCGCTCGGCGGAGACACTCTGACAGAATCCGGCCGGTCAGGCGAGGAAAAGGAGCCACTATACCGAGAAGTCAAGCCATTCTTGGATGGCATGACGTCGGCCTATCGATTGCGTATCGAACTACTCGGCATGGCGAACCGTCTGTTTGATCGGGACTTGTTTGGAGACCTAGACAGTCTGGCTGCCAAGCGAATGCGTGGCTGGCGGCCTCGGAGTGCTGTTACCGGCCCAATGTCCCAAGCACACTGTGGGGTCTGTGGTGAGGCCTTGGTTGCATCCCCGACCAGCCTGGACCCCTCTTCTGTCACGTCGAAGTCGTCCTTCGATCGTCAAGGCAGATTTCGTCCGGGACTCCGAGAGCGCCAGCGGTCGACCAGTGCGATTAGCGTACCACCTCCCCGTCCTCCCTCCAGTCCGTTCATCGAAGCTGCTGCAGGGGGCCGAGCCAGGCCAGACAAGGGCAAGGGCGTCTCCCGGGGCTACTTCCCTCCCTTTGAAGATGCCGACTCACCAGCGAGCGTTCGGCTCTTGTCGCCAAAAAGTGCGCTCGGAGTCGAGGAGAGCGAAGCAGCACGGCCTGGTGTCGGCCGTCGCCTGAGCGGGAATGTCAACCAAACTCCGCAGATGAACGGAGGTCCTGGCTTCCCGGTGACGCGGTCCATGTCGACTCCTCTTCTCGCTGGCGCTTCGAACCTGTCTCCCGCGCTCGGACTCGGTGGTCCCTCAAACGTGTTCGCAGAGATGCAAGCGAGCGATACCCAGCCTGTCGATCTGTTTGCTCCGGATGCGGCTGCACTGGGGCTGCCGACCGACGAGGACGGGGAAGCACAGAACGAGAATGAGACCGGAGGCGGCCGAAGGGCCAACGCTCAAGGTCCATGGAATGTCACCTTCACCACCTCTCCTTTCCCCAACGGTCGCAACCGCAAGAACCTGCGCCTTGACAGGAGTCGATCTGCCTTGGAGCTGGGAGAAGCGTTCGAAGATGGTCTGGGTTTGCGAATGGGCGGCGACTCGGCGGCGGCACAGCACGCCGATGAGAGGCTCGTCGTCTTCGCGAACGGAGAGGTTCGCCATCGGCGATGCTGCGACCTCTGAACCTGACGGACAAAGTCCCTCTTTGCGTCCGCGGTTCGTATGTGCTCACAATCTTCACACTGCTTAACACAAGACGCTCTTTGCAATTGTGTATCTCCCCGCGAGGTGCTCAGATTCTGGAAGTCTAGGCCTCCTGCGTGAAGAAAGAAATGGAAGACGCAGTGGGTCGACTGGATTGAAACGGTGACGGTGAGTAAGGTGTTACAAGAAAAAAAGATCAAGGTCATTTGCGGTTCCCCGGTATGCCGCCACACGAGAACAGGGCGAGGAGTTGGACAGAAAGGAAACAATGGGTCATTCCGAGTAGCATTCATGCGTACTGGGCGATGTCGATTTGCGAAGGGCCCTCAGGGTCTGTGGAGGCCGCCAGGTTGCACTGGTGGAACACGCGCACCTCGTCGTCCGCAAAAGCGCCGACAACGGAGTGAAGGACGCCCTGGTTGTGAAAGAGACAGAGGTCGTTCTCCTTCCAGTCGTGTGCATAGACGAGTTCGGGAGCGATTGCGGGTCGTTGGAGACGGTAAACAAGTTCGCGGACCTCCTTGAGATCGGTGAGGTGAGTGCCTTGAGGGTAGAGCGCTTCGGCTTGAGCTGCTTTGCCCTCGGGCAAGGGGGCGATGATGACCTCCTTGATGGCGGACGGGTGGACCTGGAAGTGGAGTTCGCCAGTCTTTGGGTTCTTCCAGAGCTGGCGAAGAGGAGAGAAAGCAAAGTGTGAACAAACCTCAGAGAGCGCTGAAATCATGTCTGAGCAGGACACACTCACCATGGGATACTTTTTCACTTTGCTCTCATCCCAGTCTGGCAAATCCTTCTCTGAGAGCTCCTTTCCTTCACTTTCCAAGCCAAGGCCGACGGAATTCGAGGCGGCCTTGCTCATCCAAACGTAAGGGTGAGGAGAATAGACGATAGTGCTTCTGACGGCCAGTGACTTTTCTGCGGGGGTAAGGCGATTGAACATTGTCTTTCCTGATACGACTGATGACAAAGAGAGCGTCAGAATCATGGTGAGATTTGGGGGTCAGCAAAGCAGTTGAAGGGGGTTTATAATGCTCACATGCTGTGGTGCCGAGCGGAACTTTGAGCTCGTCCCCAGAGCCATCATCATATCGGACAGTCTGGGTGCGGCCCTTGGGTACCTTGAGGCCGTAGAGAGTGGTGACACGTGGGGGAGCGAGGTCGTAGAGGGCAGCGTCGATGTGCCATCGGTAGAAGCGGGTAAAGTCGTGGTCCTCGTGATCGGAGATCTTGGTCTTGTGGAAAGTCTTGTGGTGAGGGTGCTTGAGGCGGATGTCTTGGAGTCCTTCGTGTTCTGCGACGGGGCCGTTGCCGATGACTTGGACTTGGGGCTGTCGAGGAATGGTCTTGAGGTCGGGGTGAAGGATGGATTCCTTCTGTCGGCCCTTATTGCCATGTCCGTAGACGGAGGTGTCAGTATCGAAGGCGTGTGTGAGCTCGTACTGGGCTTCTGGGCTGAGGTTGGTGTCGGGGAAGACGAGAACGGAGTGTTTGTAGAGGGCGTGCTTGATAGCGTCGAGCTGTTCGGCCTCGAGCTTTGCAGCATTGAGGCCATGTACTACCCGGCCAAAGTCAGGGTCGAGCTTGCGCTGGACGCCTGGCAATGGCGCGGGAAGAGGTTCGAGAGTGAGAGCAGGCATGGTGTGGAGAGCGAGGGCGCGTGGTGGAGCAGCAGCAGCAGCAGCAAGAGGGCGGGCAGATCTCCAGAACGCAGTCGCAATCGTGGCCATCTTATGTGATCGTCGCGTCGACGCCAGGCAGGCTGGTTGCCAGGTCCAGATTGTGGGATCCGAACCATTGCCCACCACGGCAAAACCTTGTGCCTCCTCCCCGCTTGGGCCCTGTCCCCTTGCCCCGATTTGCCGACGCAGAACAGCACCCTAAATAGAGCTCAAACGCCTTATCAGTTTATCCGCCCCACCTCCCAGGTTGAGTGAGGGCTTGCCTTGAAAGTTGAAACGTTCTCTGATGAGGCTGTGGGTCCAGCATGAAGACGATAGGTTCAGCAAGCGGTGCACCCCAGGGACAGGACGATTGCATGCAGACGCATGAATGCTGCCCAGGGAACTTGCATCCTCGAAGGGCGTGAGACTGTCGGCGGGACACAACGATCCGTCATTTCGTCCAAGGTCTTGCCGCTGATCGGACTTGAACCCGAATCTGTAGCAGAGAAGATGGCGTGAGCGGCACCAGGACCGTTGGAGGAAGCTGGCATCATAAATGTTTTGGACAAAACGGAAGATCAACGCGAAATGCAAGCAAAGGTCAACATGTCCCGGCTTGTTGGATCAGATTCAAAGAAGTCGAGCAGGGAGCAGTCATTGCGAAGAGCGTGTCCAGACGTTGTCACCACTGTCAGTACTCGGAGTGGCTGAAGTGATCTCATCGCGGTAGAGCAAGCGTCCGAGCTTGTACTCTTACAAGGCTTGTATCCTTGAAGTGCGCCGCTTTGAAGCAGACGCGTCTGTGTAGTTGTGGTGGTGCAGCGACAGCATTCAATTGGGATTATTCGCGACTGAGCATCACAATTCCTGCAACGTGACTTGTCCTCGACAGCAATTCGACGTCCATCACCCCATCCAAAACAGCACCGACTCAGCAAGCATACAGGGAACAAGGCATCAATGGTCACCTCGAAGAAGAACGGAGGCCATGGTGGTTACGCAGCTGTCACCCTAGCATCCAGAGTCAACAACAAACGTATCAAATCGTCCCTTACCGACAGGATCAAGGGCCTCAAATCTCCCTCCAAGACTGGGTCACCATCTCGAATCGACAATCCAACTCCTCTGCTCCAAGCAGCACGTCGCAATCTCCTCTCTTCTATCCTTCCCTCATCCTCGGTGCGAAGCGCTCCCCACAAAGAGGTTACCTCCCGCCCCACAGCTGGCAACCAGCAACTTTTAGACGACGCCCCTTATACTTCCAAAATACCATTCATGCGCGGAAAATCTTCGCTCTTCAACCGCCTGCAACAGCACAAGTCGGCCCAAACCCCTTCCAGATTCGCGGCAGGTAGCAGCAAGAAGGACACAGCCCTAGCGAATGCAGCATTTACGTTTGTCGTACCTTCCCGACCCGCGGGCACGAGCAAGAAGATCGACGACGGCAAACCACAGGAGCTCAGTTGGGGCGAGGGTCCTGCTCCCAGACCTGGCCATATGCATCAACATCGAGGCGGCATCTCCAAGATTGCTGCTCCCGACGAGACGGCAGCTGCTATGGCGTTTTCGACCGAACGTCTAGGCCATGCCCTCCAACGCCGCACCGTCCCGATACATGCTACTGCTCCAGCTGGAGCTTCCTCGTCCTCTTCACAGTTCCAGCCCGGGCCCGATGCCGGGGCAATCAGATCCATCGGAAGACAGGGTCTCATGTCGCTGCTAGCAGATGTTCAGAGTAACGGCTGGTCCTCTGTCTCGACTTCCCAACATTCAGGACGTGGGACCAACGATTCCTCATTCGACTCCACCACCCTGCTCGATCTGAAGAGCTTGAACCTAGCTGCTGAGACCGACAATACCTCCAGGGTCAAGGACGAGTAAGTAGTTTGTCATTCTCAAATGCAGGTCCGGTCCCCATTGCCTGATGGTTTGGTACGCATGCATATATGCACCTCTCTCGGCCCGCTTTCAGAGACGAACACGCTGACAAGCACGAGGCAGAGTCTAAGCAAGTGCTTCACAGAGCGAAGGATATCAAAGAGTCCCTGGCAGGTACGTTCCCCCGGTATGAAGTCTTTGTGGTTCTCATGGATTTCGAAGACGAACGACCGTCAACCTTGCGTGCGAATATACAGCCGAGCTCGAGAGATCGGTAGCGGAAGAAATCAAATCGCAGGACGAATCTTCGAGAGTCGCGTATCAGCGAATCACGCATCTTGTCCGAGGATTTGTGACGATCTCAGAAGCCCTTCAGTACGTTCTCCCTGGCAACATGCCGCATGATGTCCCCGTTGGCACGCCTTCAAACTGACGTGGGGGGGGGGGACGACACCTGGCTGCTGTGGCTTGACCTCCTTCTCTGCCCAGCAATACCTTCCAAGCCGCTGTGTCTCGCAATGTGAGCTTCGAGAAGGACGTCGCAGAGCTCTCCGACGTAATGGCAGCGGCGCACATCGATGTCCTGGAGCAGATGGGACAGACGGTTGAGAAGATCAGGTCAGTCACAACGGAAATGTAGCCAGCTGAGAAGAAGGCATGTGAAAAACTTATAGCATGTTAGACCCGCGTCAACCTGCAGAGACGTCATCGGAAGCATGAGGAAAGAGCAAGAGAGATATGAAGCGCAACGGAGCGAATTCCGTGAGTGGACTGTCATGTCTGGGACGTTTTGAGGAGCCCTGGGAACCCAGGTGCTCAAACATCTGACCACAGCATCCCTTCGGTACCATGCTAGTCTCATCCTTTCGAAAGAAGGCAAAAGCGCACTTCGGCAAGTACGAAGCTGAAAGGGACGAGCTCTTCAAGGTCGCAGCGGCTGTAAATGATACGAAAGCGTCGGAGAAACGTGAGTTTCGGGCGCTTGCCTGCTGGCAGGTGCAAAGAATTGTCGAGGCGAGGAATCGCTGCTGAGGTGTCACTGACCCATCTTTGCAGAGGTACGGAGCACTGTGATGTCCCTCATCCAATCGCTTTGAATGCAAGGAGCGCAGGTTTTCCAGCTCGATTGTAACAGATCGGGCCAATCGCGAATCTCATTGGTCAAGCGTCGATTGCGAACACCGATTCAGCTATTGTAACAGAGCCCGGTAATCCACCTTTTGCCCATTCAATGCTTGTTTCCTGTCCCCGAACCTTCAGTCGTTCCGCTGTGGTTAGGCATGCGGTGGTGGGAAGTTGGTGTCAGAGGACACTTTGATCAGGCAAGGAATGTTCTGTAGTACCCCGCATGTATCTGGAAGTCAACATTGCAATTGAGAACGGGGTCTCACCCACGTAGACACTCTCTGCCCTAGCTCATGCGCGCTCTTCCAGGACAGAAGGTGAGTCATGGTGAAGTTCAGACGTGATTGCGACGACACAGCGCCCATTGGAGTCGTACCACAGGAACGACATCAGATGATGTGCTCTCTTTGCGATTTCATCAGAATGGACCTGTTCATGGAGTCCACTCGTCTTCCTGCTTGCCTTTGGTGATGCTCTGCCCGTCCTCGGAGAACTCGACATTCTCTTCGTGCGCGTGAGCTTTGCCCACGAACTGTCCGAAACACGATTGACGAGAGCGTCAGGACTTTATGTCACACATAACACATGGGACCCGAGGGCAGAGGCCATGATTTCTTATAGAGCATGGAAAAGAGAGAGCGCGCACCTTTGTGTGTGAGCCGAAGCTGAGAAGGGCGTTCGTGCCGGGATGCCGGAGCTCGATCCGCGTCGTTGCCAATACCTTGCCTGATAAGAGGAGCGTCGGCGGCGACATCAGCTTTCGATGATCGACAGCATCTCGAGACGAGCCACATACACACCCATGCTGATGATCTCTCCGATGATGTTGACATCATCTCCGACCTTTCCTGCTGGCTAAGAGCCGTCAACAAAGAAGAAAAAAATCACGTTGATGGTGAGATTGGCATACAGTTGCCGATTCAGCAATTGTGGCTCACCTTGACAAAAGTGGTGTGGATGTCTGTGCTGACTCCTGTGCTGTAGAGACCCTTGGAGGCCACAGCAAGCGATCCCATTGTGTCGGTGAGCTGAAAGAGAGGGATCTCTCAGAAGTCAGCCATAGGTCGGGGCCAAAGGGGGGTTGGATGGGACACGCGTACAGTGCAGATGAGGCCACCGTGTAATGTTTGCAGTCTGTTGACGTTGTGCTGCTGAATCTTGAGCGTCGCTTCGACTCGTCCAGGAACAGCACGGACAATGTTGAGGCCGTCGAGCGTGACGCTATCGTGTCCTTTGTTTCTCATACTTTGTAAGAAGTGCATGAGAAAACTTGATCAGCGTTCCGCGCTCGCTCTACGGCGGGATCAGCTTGAGCTCACAAATCGTTGGCGACCCGCCGGACAAAGCGTGTGCATATGGACTGCAAGAGTGAGCGCAGGACATCAGCCGCCTTGGAACTGAAGCTGAGGAGGGGTCACCACTGGACTGACCATGGTGTCGACAGCCGTATTCACACGGGTGTTGGTTGCCGTTCCTATCGCCCCGCCCACCTTCCCACCCGAAGAAAGAGGCCCTGAAATGAGCTCTAAAAATTAATATTTAGAGCGCCCTCTGAGCCGCCGGAGCAAGCAAGCAAACAACCGGATGCGCACGTTCCACGCTCTGGTCGAGATCGATCTGGCGGGAGGATGCTGGCAAGGACAGAGGGAGGGAGGGACGGAGGAGGCATGCGCACAGTCCTGAGGGAAGGCCCGCAGGCACACACACTGCCGTTATCCTGTGTATGTATCTAGCTTGAAAGATGAGAGTAATAAGGATCGAAGGAAATGATCTGCAGGCTGTGCGGTGTGGGCAGAGAGAGTAGAGAGACAGCAGCTGCCCATCGAACACCATCAGCCTCGGCCCCCACCACCAACCCCCTCCGCACCATGTCGTCCGCCCTGACACCTACCGAGCCCACAGCTGCTCCGGAGGTTGCGCCCGAGTCCAACTCCCGTTGGCCGTTCCACTTCATGCAGCACTCCAACAGCAAAAACCTCACCGCCGAGGACACTGGCCTCAATGCAGACGAACAAGACGCAAGACGAGCCACAGGCATCTGGTCAAGCGAAGCTCACACTGCCCATGCTGACCCTGCCCATGCCCAGCCCCACGGGATCAAGGCCTTCTTCAACGAAGTCAAGGACGAGAAGGAAGACCTGCATGGGAAGGAGGACCCCAAGAAGTCTGGGCCCATCCACACCCTTACCGACTCGTTCAAGGCGCTGGGTCACAAGATCTCTGAAAAGGCACACAACGGCGCCAGCCGCGTCTCCGACTTTGTGCATCTGTACAAGGAGGTGAGAGCTCTTGAGATTGTCGTCGCAATCTCCCCTTTCTCTCTCTCCCTACTCTCTTAGCTTCTACCCAAGAGAAAACTGACCCCTCCGACCCTCTTCGGTTTTTTTTTTTGGGTACACACAGGTCACTCTCGACCTGACAGATGCAACACGGCACCCCGAGCTCACCAGAGATGCCGAGCTCCGTCGCAACAATGATCTCGGCCCAGAAGAGGTTGCGTTCATCGCGGCTCGCAAGCAGCACATTCTCAATTCCCGTTCTCTGCAGCGCTTCCTGCATCTTCCAGAGAACGAGGAGATCCACCCAGATGACATTCCCGTCATTGCCGTCGGCGGTTCCGGTGGAGGCTACCGTGCGCTGCTCGGGTACCTGGCCATGATCGAGGTCCTGCAAGACGAAGCCGATGGGCTCTGGGACCTCGTCTTCTACACAGCCGGAGTCAGTGGAAGCTGCTGGACCCTCGGCGCTCTCTACACCATCGGCCAAGGAAATGCCGCCGACCTGCTCGAGCACTTTGCTCACACCTCGGGCGATCATCCACTCTCTGCAACCGCGATCAACGCGGTCGCTCGCTCCAAGAAGGGCATCTATTTCCAGCTCGGCCCTATTCTGCAAAAGATGCGCGCGGGTAGCGTGCACTGGACGCCTCTCGATCTGTATGGCGCGCTCACGACCACACACATGTTCCTCACCCGGACCCACCCCGAGACTGGGAAAATCTTCCTGCCCAAGAAGACCAGTGCGGGTGAAGAGGCCAACGCGGTGAAGGAAGACCGGAGGACCAAGGCAGGCGTCCAGATTCAAGACGACCAGCAACCGCTCAGTGTGCTCGAGGACGAGGATGGTGGAAACGAGAGCATCTTACCCGCTCTCAAGCATGAGTGGTTCAAGTTCTCAAACGCGGTCAAGACCTGCGGCATTGATCGAGGTCTGGCGCCAATTCCTATTTTCACAGCCGTCCGTCACGAGCGACCATGGAAGGATTGGAAGGTATGATTTTTTTTTTTATATTCATGCGTTTCCTGGTGGACGTAGGCCACGCTTGCTTTCATTCTGATACGTTATCTGGGTTGCCCCCTCCACCCCACCCCCCCCCCTCCCTATCCAACGGCATCAAGTCTCCCACTGATCCATTCGACGATATTGATCAGGCAAGCTTAGAACGTATGCAGAACCGAGGGACGCTCTCCTTCCGCTGAGCTTCGCCTCGCCTCTCTCTTCTCTTCACAGGCCAGCGCTGAACACGATCGTGCAAATGCATGGTACGCTGACTTTACCCTCGATTCTTGACTCGGTCCTCTCCAAAACTTCAATATTCACTGCTTTTTTTTTCGCTCTCTCTTCTCTCTCTCTTTTTTTCCTTGGGCTTTCCGTGGTCTCTACACTAAAACAGGTGGCAGTGGATCGAAATCGGCGTCTACGAGACAGGTTCTGACGAGCTCGAGGGCTGGGTCCCGACCTGGTCCTTCGGAAGATACTTCAAGGGCGGGCGCTCCGACATCAAACACCGTCTGCCCGAACGTCACCTTTCAAACCTGCTCGGGATCGCCACCTCGGCTCCGGCTGGTCCACTGTCAGCCTGGCTCGATACACTTTCGCGAAACTTGCCTCAAAACGCGTTTGGAAATGCGGTGAGTTCTGGTTTGGTTGGTTTGGAAAAAAGGGGGGGGGGGGCTGCTTCTGTTTCGATCTCCGGGCGCGAACGAGGGGTAAACGTTTGGGCTGATGAGACCGATCTTGTAATGGCTTGTTCTTATCTCAAAGATTGAGAAGTGGTCTGGCTCGTGGGCAAAGAAGAACCCCAAGGGAGCCGAGAAGCTCAGGAGTCATCGTGAGTTGATTCCGACGGACTGGAGCCGTTTGAAGAAAGAGCGGGCAGATGTTCGCTGACGGTTGGGTGGTCTTCCCTCAAACCACGTTTGCCAGATCCTATTCACGCGGTCAACGAGCCAAACCCGTTTTTTGGCGCAGAGAAGGTGGTTGGCAGAGGGCAGGTGAGTAGTTCTGAAAGATCACATCTTGGACGATCCTGAAAAGGAGGCTGATTCGTGGTCTCAACATGGCTGCGACCGTCTCTGCCTCTCAGGGTTTCGAGGTAAATCAACATGAATTCTGAAAGCAGTTGAATTTAAACCCGAGCTGGAGGTTAATGCTGCTATTTTTACATGCGACCACAGAACTCTCCCCGCATCCACATGGTCGATGCTGGTATGTCCAACAATCTGCCGACTTGTGAGTAGTTATCTCGCCAATGATTGCTTGGAATGGTATGCTAACCGCACTGTGCGATTTGCAGACGTCTTCTTCCGACCACACCGAAACGTCGATGTCATGCTACTGGGAGACTACTCTTCGTACGTGGTTTTGTCTGCCTTCCGTAACAATCTCGTCAAGTGTTTTGACGTTCCACGGCCTTGTACCTATACTTACAACAGTGACGTGCAAAAGGGCGCAGCCCTGGACCGGATCCACGAGGGTGGCACGGAGAAAGGTCTTGACATCCAAGCTCGAGTGAAGCTTCCACCTTTGCCCGACTTGGTCACCCCACCAACCGAGGAAGAGAAGCAGGCCGACAAGGAGAAGGACAAGCCCAAGAAGACGGAGCAACCTGTGCTTACGGCCGAGCAAGTCGCGGAGCGGTTCAAGGGCCGGTATGCGTCGGTGCTGGATGCGCGGCCGGTGGGTAAGGAACAGATGGCGGAGTGGGAGAAGAAGAAGGCGGCCAGTCAGTTGGAGCTGTGGGAGGAGGATGATTTCAAGGTGAAGGACGGGATCATCTACAACAACCACAATGTCCCGCTTCCTGACCACCCGGCGACGCTCGTGTACCTGCCTCTGCTGCCGAACAAGGTCCAGCCTGAGTATGATCCTTCCACCGCGCCGTTCTCGAGCAGCTACAATCTGACATGGACCAAACAACAAGTTGACACGATCCGCAAGACGGGCAAGGCGAACACGGTGAGCTGGGACGCGTGACTTGTTTTTTTTTTTCTTGTCGTGTGAAATGGTGTACTGATCCTTGTTTTCTTTCTTCTTCTGCTTCTGGAAACTGTGTAACTGTAACAGCACGAGGGCCTGGAGACGATCCGTCACGTTGTGCGGGAGGCGTACGAGAAGAAGAAGGCTGCGCGTCTGAGCGGCCAGCCTGTGGCTGCGGGTCCCTTCCCGATTCCCGGCGAAAGCGTCCCTCCTGCTGGCGCTGCTCAACAGTCGGCGTGAAGGGATTCTTTGTCTTTGGATGGCTGGAGGATTGAAGGATGGAAGCAGTTGTACAAATAGATTATGTGAAGAGGGCAGCCAAGTTGCACGACGTGGGCCTTTTGTGATGCAAGTTATCTACAAGCTGGACGACAAAGATGAGATGTAGCGGTATGTATGCAGCTATTAGCAGTGGGTGAGGCTCAGCACTTGGAAGGCACAACAAGCTTTGGGGGCAAGAAGATCCTTTTTCGATTTGATCAGCCCACAACGGACTAAAGCAAAGAAAAGACAGTGGGAGGTGGAGGAACGAGGACGCCAGCCAGGGGAAGCGAGATCATGGATAACAACATCAACATGGGCAGACTGCAGACCTCCACAACCACGGAGAGTGACCATGGTCCGTCGTCTGCTGAAGCTGACGCTGCAAGTCCGACGCGTGCATCGGATCCAAGATCCCGCCGACCTATGACATCCATGCATGCACACCATCGACCTGGATCCTCTCCGGTGCCCGACCCAGAGATCTCGAATTGAAATGTACTGGGGGAATTCAGAGTCAGATAAAGCGTGCATCAGTTTGGGACTTGTCATCTTAACGCGTTAGCGCTTTTTAAAGAAATGCACGAGATCAACTTCATGCACTCCACCACTGTACCCGATCCTGGGCTGAGTCCAGGACTAGGACGCAGATCCAGCAGCTCACTTTTCTGGTCCACTACTGGATGACATGCGAGTATCAGCCATAGCTAAACCAGGAACCAGATAATGCTCCGCTTCGCCTCTTTCAGCCTTTTAGTCGTGCATTTATTCAAAGCACGCAGCCAACGAGGTGTCCGAGAATCTTGACACAGTACTCACCTCGTCTCCCTGCTCCCCTCGCCATCTCATTCTTCCTCTCTCTCACTCTCTCCTTTCATTCTCAACTCTTTCTCTCCCTCTCTCTCCGCTTGTGCCGCGACTCGAGTGCTGTCCTCGGTGCGCACGGCTCATCAGTTCGGTCTGGTCAGTCCTCACCTTCCTGCTCAGCAACATGATCCACCAGCCATATCTCAACGGCCCAGCCCCATCGTCTGCCGAGTCAACCATGGACCATCATCTCCATCCTGTGCATCATCATCAGCAGCACCACCACTCGGACCAGCACTACCAATTTCTTCCTCAGCAGCAGCAGCACCAGCACCAGCACCAGCAACACTATCCAGACCCCAGCCATCCGAACCAACACGGCTCACAGTACGATTCGTTTCCGCAGCAGCAGCAGCAGCAGCCGCAGCAGCCAGACTATCCTAACCACCATTTTGCTGAGCCATCCTATCATCAATTCAGTCAGCATGGCTCCGCCCTCTTGTCCGGATCCAACCTGTCCAACGAGCCAGCACACAACCTAGACCAGTACCAGCCCGGACCTCAAGACGGTCAACATCGCTTCCCTGAGCCTTCATCCGCTGTCCAGCCCGAGAATTCCTTCGACTGGCTCCTCCAAGCCCAAAGCCAGAGTCGCGATGGCCGAGCTCAAACTCACGCTCCGCTTCCGCAACCTCAACATCAACAACACCATCACCCTTCTCTGTCCAGCTTCTTCTCTACCAGCCTGAGCTCTGGTCCCAATCACGCGGATCAAACCGAACAAGTCGAAGCCTCCTCCCGCTCCACCAGCGCTCACAATCCCGGTCGGACTCCTCGCACTGCCAAGTCGAGGCCTGCACAGAACAAGAGTCGTGCTGGCGGCGACGGACACAAGGACATCGACCTCGTCTCATCTCAGCCACAACAGATCCCACTGCCTCTTCTCCCTGTCCCAGCGGTATCAGCTGGGGTCAAGCAAGAAGGGATTCCGGCAGGTACAGGTCCAAATCCCAACGGGTTCGCTCCAGAGTCCGGCGGCGGCGGCGGCGCCGAGTCTACAGAGGCTGCTGCGTTCAGTGCTTTAGGCGAGCTAGGGACCCCAACGCCTGCTCGAAACGGCAGACCTGCGTATATCTCGCCCTTTGGCAAGCATCTCGGTCGTAATCGCGCCTGCGCAGCATGCAGAGGTAAGCAGCGTCACATCCAGACAAAAGAACATTACACACACCTTCTTGTTGTCCTGTTTCCCCCATTGATGAGGCTGACATTTCCCTGGCCCCTTCACTGTTTAAAACCCCCCGCTCGCCTTTTTGCGTTCCCCCAGATCGCAAGCTGAAATGTGACGGTGCCAAACCTGTCTGCTCTCAGTGTCAGCGGGCATGGGATTCAAAGCGGAAGGGCAAGAAGGGGAGCGGTCCACAAGCCGACGGCTTGGCAAACTGCCCACCTCCACCGTGCGTGTACATGAATGTCTTGGAAAGGGCATCGGGCCTGCGTGCGCAGAACAACGCGGGAGGCGGAGGGTACTCGTGTGACGATGAGCCCGACGAGAGCGCTGATGCGGCATCAGAAGAAGGGCATGAAGACGACGATCCAGCCCGTCCTGGTGATCCGGTGGACAGATCTGGTCCGGGCACGTCTTCGGCGAACGGGGCTGGCAAGTCGAAGAAGTCGGGAGCGATCAAGAAGGCCGGAGTCAAGACTGGACTGGCAAACGCGTTGGCGGGCGCTGCGGCGAGGACCAAAGCAAAGACGGCAAAGAAGAATGCAGAAATTTCCAAGCTGGAGAAGGAGAATGGTGAGTGGAGGTTTTTTTTCCTTCTTCTTTTGGCGGTACCGAGTCCGAATCTCTGACTTTGCTCCACTCGTTCCCCGTACTTGACAGCTGAACTCAGGCAGAAGATGGAGCAGCTCATGCTCTCCATCAGCTCAAAGCACCTCGATGACTCAACAAAGCCTTCAAATGGGGCCCTCACAGCACAAAGCAATCCAGACTGGTCAGCAATGGCAGGAACGTGCGATCAACTGCAAAACTCAAACGATTCCCAAGCAACGGCAGTGTTCCCACCTTTCACCACGGTGACCGCATCTCAGTCTCTAATTCAATCTACATCGGGAGTGCTCCCTCGCACGCAGTACGGCTCCGCCAGTGCCGAACTCAGCGGAGTAGCTGGCGCATCTACCGTTGTGGGAAGCTCATCGGCGAATTTCTCGGCGCTGGCCCAACAGATCAGTGGGAACGCCCCGCATTCGATGATCGGGCTGGGACTCGGAGACCCAATGGACGGCATCCGCGTGTACGACCCACTGAACCCCAGTTCCCTCGCCGCCGCCGGGCCAGGCCCGGCATCGTCCATCGTCTCTCCTACGCAAGAACATGCCAGCTCTGCTGTTCCCGTACTCGATGCACAATCACTGCTGGCGATCGGCAGCGCGCTAGGAAGTGGCCCTGCTTCTGCACCAGCTGGAATCGTCCTCGGCACCAGCACTACCAGCGAGGTGCCGAATTTGGGCGGTCCGGGATCGGGCTCGGCGGGTGCTTCGGTTCAGGGGCTCTCGCCTCCTTCTGCGACCGAGGTCATCGGATCTGGGCTCGTACTCCCTCCGCAGCAGCAGTTCCAACCGTATCTGCGCCAATTTGGCGCAGGTGGTCTGACGTTCACAGGCTGGCCTATCGACTTCCCACCACCAGAGAAGTTTGACAAGCTGTAAGTTGGGCGGCCAGCTATATATGTGGCTGTCATGCTTTTCCAATTGACTCGGCCCATCTTTGATCTTGCCTTTCAATCTGCAGAATCGAAGTGTTCTTCAAGTACATCGGGAGCATGTGGCCAATGCTGCACCGAGGTCGATTTTACTCCCGGCTTGCTTTGGGACCACAGCACAGCCGATACCCCCACGCTGGGGTTCTGCACTCGATGTTCGCCCTAGCGTATACGATCATGCCCGAGCTTGACGACTCGCCTCCCCCGGCACTACCGTCCCCGACCGCATTCATGGCGCGCGGGTCTCTGAACGGCCAGGGCAGCCGGAGCCCCGTCACCGTCACATGCGCGTCCTTCCACTCCGACCGTGCCAAGGCGATTGTGGGCGGTTCGATGGAGGGCCAGAATGTGTACGAGCTCTGTCAGGCTTCGGTCTTGCTCGCGATCCACAAGTATGCGAACGGAGAGCTCATCGATGCGTGGATGTTGAGCGCGCAGTGCTTGAGGATTGCGGTCCCGCTGGGCTTGTCGCGGATGACCCCGGAAAGCTCGCTCGCGGCCCGGAACCAGGAGTCCTCGTCGTCGTCGCAAAAAGGCGGAGTCGTCGTCGGCAGGGGCTTTGCCGACTCTTCTAAGAATCCGAGTCCGCAGCAGCAGAGCAGCAGCCATCATGGAGGAGGAGGAGCTGGGAGCAGCAGCACCGCAACGTCTCCGCATGGGAGTACCGGCGGTGGCGGGCCCATGTCGGCTGGATCTTCGATCGGCAGCGCGGCTCCGAGTCGGCCGATCCATGTTGCGCGCCTGAACATCATGCCACCGGCCATGGATTGGGTGGACGAGGAAGAACGACGTCGGACTTTCTGGCTGGCATATTTGTGCGATCGTGAGTTTTGCAACGCGGGCGAGGGGGCGGCGGGGGAGGCTGGTGCATGACCTGCACTCTGCTTTTTGAAATCCTGACCTTCCTTGTTTTGCTTTGGAATCCCTTGGCTTCGTTCGCACAGGCAATGCTTCTTCTGCGACCTTGTGGTCTCCTAGCCTTGCAGAAGATGTGGTCAAGACAGACTTTCCGGTCGCGGATCTCAGAAGCTACTGGAGCTCGGTGAGCTCGCCTGTGTTCTCAACGAAGCGAAGCTTGTGTATAAATCAAGGATGCTTTCAACTGATGCTTCCTCGATCTGCTCTGAAACAGGACCCCGCTAATGTGGTACCTCTCAGCCGTAGGCAGACGTTGGCTTCATACGACCTGTTCACTGATGGCTTCGGTGATTCTTTCCAATGTAAGTCAAACGACATTGTGTCATCGCCAAAGCACGAAGGCTCAACGTACTCGATCGTCTTACTGGCTCTCCTTCACATCAGTCCAAGTGAAGGCATCCATGCTCTACTACCGCTGCGCTTCATACGTCGGAAAGATGAACGATTTCGTCTCGATGGACGAGTTTATCACAGTCGACTACCACCGGCTCAATCTAGACATCGAGCACCTGATCGCCTCGATCCCCATCCACCTGCAGGACATCCTTCAGCCTTGCTGCGTATCCAACACCATCGACGGCAAACTCGTTTTGGCACACATGATGCCACTGTCAGCCACGCTGGTGCTGAACCAGCCCTTGATCGAACTCTCAAACGAAGCGTCGGCCCGAGTTCGAGTGGCTGTGACGAACATGCTTCGCATCTTGGAATTGCTGGCTTCGGCGGGTGCGCCGCTGACGCACATGCCTCCAGTGTTCAGCTACCTCGTGTGCAACGTCGGGCGGAACTTGATCCGGGGCTGGAAGGAGATGAGAAAGGGCGCTCCTGTGGAGCTGTTGCTCACTGCTGATGGGAAGATCGGAGAGCCGATCCATGCGGCTGAGGCAGCCTTGAGAAAGGAGATTGATCTCGTCTTCTTTGCGCTGTGTCGGTACGGACAGCGGTGGCCACTCGGACGTGAGTCGATAGGCCAAGTTGACTCCGGTGTTGGTGTGCCTGGTGCTGACGTTACTCTTTTCCTCAACGTGGCTGTGAACAGTGAGACAAGCTCAAGTCATGGCCAAGCTGATGGGTATCGAGATGGACCCGGCGCTGTGCACCCACGGACTTTTCTTTGTTCCCGAGGACGAAATCACAGAAGCTCACCACTGAAAAAGAAGGGCTTCAGCATGGCCTGTGTGAAACTCTCTCGCTGGAGAAGCTTCCGTAACTTGCGGATCTCCCCGGCAACCTTCCAGGCCCCACCATCGCTGGACCCCGGAAACGGTCGCCAGCGCGTGCATCAGGTCGCAACCATGCTTACCTTTTTCGTGCTCCGGCTTCTCGTCACGGGCCTCCGGGTTAGTGGAGCGCACCCAATCACACAATCTTTCGACTCTGCCACCTTCACCTCTCTCTTTCTTAAGTCTACCGGATGGTCTGATCGACTCGACGCCCCCACTCCTATACGTTTCTATTATCAGCCTTCTCTGTCACGGTTCCTGCGTTCCCTACTGGTTATTATTTTCACTCACGTCACCGCCCCTACCACTTTTCCTTTTACCCGGCCGCTTCCTTCTGTTTCCCTCCTCCGGTTACCTTTGCCCGCTCTTCTTCCCTCTGTCTTCGTCTATACCACTTTTGCCATCATTCAAAGTCCCAACCCTGCAATCGCAAACCCTGTTCCATCCGCTCGCAAGATCGATGGCCTGGTTGCGTGTATGTATGCCCGTCTGATTGCCTTGTTTGCGCGGAAGTAGGTACAATGTGAAATCTGGTGCATGCCATGAAAGCGAACGATAGATGACTCTAGCCTGCTCGCCTAGAGTCTGGTCCGATCAGTGTGTGTAGAATCTGGGGTTGAATCCTCTTGAAGCATGAGTCGTTCTTGCTCCTCCCAGTGAGATTTCTGGCTGTCGAGGTCGGCTGAAGAGGGTGCCTGGTCGTCGTGCCAATCATGTCCCATTCCGTGCTCGGTGACCTGGGCAACCCGCCGCAGCCAAAATTCTGATCAGTAACTGTGCCAAAAAAAAGTTTTCAAGAAACGGAGGCGGATTTCCAAAATGGGGGAAGGGAAGGGGGGAGTAAAGCCTGTCTCACGTTGTATGGTAAGTGCGCAAAGTTCCAGTCTCGTTCGAGGCCGGCCTCGAGGTGGTCGCATGATCCGTTCAAGGTGTGGTAGAAGATGGTGGCGAGATCTCCTACCCTCGTCCTGCTGTCAGGTGGTCGGTCATATCGGCTGAGACTGGCGGTGCCCGCGCCCACATGGTATCCTTTCGCGTTCGTTCCTTCTTCCCAGGGCTCTCCAGGTCCCTTCCGGACGAGCGCTCTTCCCATGGCGATGATGGTCGCCGCATGACTGACGATGAGGACGCGCTTGACGTCCGGATATAGGAGTTCGCACTGTCTCTCGATGCGTCGAAGGATGTCGGAGGCGCGTTGATGTAATTGGGGGACGTCTTCGCCTCCTATATTGGCGTAGAGGCAAGGCGGCCAGGCCGAGGTCGGAGCCAAAGATGATTCCGGGAATTCGGATTTGAGCAGGGCTCGAGTCGGTGGATAAGGATGAACTCCGCCTGTGTCCTTTGGATTGGCTGTGGAAGCCTCGACGGGGGGGAACCACTCGCTCAGGCCAGGTTCGAGGTGTATGGGCAGGTTCAATGCTTTCGATGTGGGTAAAGCGGTCTGTACTGTCCTGTAGTAAGGAGATGAGATGATGAGTTGGGGAGGGTGATCAGAATTGAGGAAATAGGAGGCCAATTCAGACGCTTGGTCGAGGCCATGAGCTGTCAGAGGAGGATCACGGGGTCTGCCAAGATGGGTGAAGGTCAGGTTGCCATGCCAGTTCCTTTCGGGTGGACAGAGTCGGGTTAGCACATGGGAGGAGAAGAAGAAGCAGAGAAGCATGAAACATTGTGCGAAAATGAGCATCAGGGCGCCCGCGTCTTGAAGAGCGTTGACATCTGCGTGGCGAGGCACTCACATGCGGAAGCCATGGCGGACGATGTAGATGGTGTCCAGCATGATCGCTGGGTGAACGCGCGCGCGAGAGAGAGAGAGTGTGAATGAATGCTCTTTGCCGTCCAGCGGTGTTGATCTCATCCTGAGCGTCGTCGGCCCCGTCTTCGGCGTTTGAGCGCGGAGGGACAGGGTTCTCTATAAAATCTCCGCAATCCACGGACCTGGCAGTCTGGCTGGTTGGCTGGCTGGCTCTCGGCACGTCTGCTGGTATCGGCTCAGCTACAGCCATCACGCATTCATCAACACTCTCCTTTCCTCTCATCTCGATCAACACAAGCTCCCATCAGCTCGCCTTGCTGGGCAGCACCAGGCGCCCACCGCTTCCCTTCCCCTCCGTTCCGTGCGGACTCAAACCACGCCCTTCGCCCAGTGGCGGTCGCGGGACAGGGCTCCGTCGACTCGCCCCGTTCAGATCCCACGCCCTCGTCACCTCCCCAAGAGAGGATGGCCAGCTTCGAAGGATACGTCTACTCAGGGTCAGGCTCATCCTTTGTCATCGAGGCCGATGGCTCCACCACGGACCCATCCTCCGCCAACTTTGGTTCAGGCTCCGGCTTGAACAGGACTGACGCTGGGTACGATAGCGACGAGTCTGTATTCATCTGCATCTGGGCTCATGATGAGCAATGGATAGACATGAGACTGACCCCTTTCCTCCTGTCTCTTCTCATCAGAATCCTCTCCTTGCTACCCGCCTTCTCCTACTCATTGCCCGTCCAGGTTCTGGTCACAGGCATCAACCTCAGCATCGTCTTCGTCATCCTCTCACACCTACTCTTCACTGCTTCCTACCATTACCCTCTCTCCAAACACAACTTTCTCCTCCAACTCTGCGGTGCCATCTTCCTTATCATCAACCTCGCGACCGAATTGGCGATCATCTTTACCCATGCGCATCGACAATCGAGGCGGTATCCCTTCGGATTCAACTTTGTGGCCGTCCAAGTGCCACCGAACGAAGACTCGTGGACATTCGCACAGCAGTTCTTCTATCTTCTGCTCAGAGCTATCACCGTTCTCCTCGTCCACCTCACCCACATTCAGTTCTTGACCCTCCTCTTCCCATCAAGACTCGAGCGCCGGATGATCCTGTGGATGCTCGGCCCCCTCGCCCTGATCGGTGCGGGCATGCAGTTCGGAGACTTCACCTCAGCAGACGCACAGAAAACTTCGGACCTACTCGACACCCTGCAACGCATCTCCGAGTCCACGCTGACCATGCTCTACACCTGCGCACTTCTCATCTGGGGTCTTGGCGTCAATAGGGGCAGAGCTTGGCGGACCGATGGCGGAACGGCTGCCTTTGGATCGGCCGCCTGCTTCCTTGCTCTTGCCAATACCAGTATGGCCTTCCTGGAGTGAGTATCTGCGTGCCCAGATATCACTCGTGTTTGGCAACACCGTGATTGAATGCATGCTGATCCAATACCTTCATTTGACAGGTTACGCTTTGATTACTTACATTGGCTACCGGATCTCACATGGGTAGTGACGGCCTCTCAAAGTTGGCTTGGCTACTGGTGGTGGGTCGGTGCCGGCATGGTGAGCCGCACATTCGTCACTTCAGAGACACGGTAGTGCAGTAGACTGACAGCATTTCCGATCGCACGATCTAACAACAGGGCATCGGAGAAGTAGAGGATCGGGCTGCACGCGCCATGAGAAAACGCAAACGCGCGATCAGGAGACAGCGCAGAGAACAACACAAAGCGGCGGTGGCAGCAGCAGCGGCCGCAGCGGCCGCGGCCAGGGAGAAAGAGTCTTCGTCCGTCGCTGGCGGATCAGCGGCGGGGACTGCAGGCGGCGAATCTTCTGCGCTGGGCAGTCTCAGGAAGCGACTTGGTTTCGGCTCCGCAACAGGTGGCTTGGCGGGCAGCAGTGGCGGAAGTGCCCAGAATGGAGCTGGCGGAGCGGAGAGTGTGGCCGGCTCTGCGACCAGCGGTGGCGGCAGTAGGTTATTACAACGCAGAACAGGCGGTGGCCGATCTCGTACGGGCGGCAACGACTCTGCCGCAGAAAACGTGGAACTGCAAGAGGTCATTGTCGATTCGTCGCAGCGCAGTGGAGCTGTTGAACGCGAAGATTCGTCTACCCCACGAACAAAGGAGCAGAGACCAGGCGCCGCAACCAGGAGAAGCAGCACAAACGCAGTCCCACAAACTCCTGGCTCGGGTGTCCCATTACAACAATCAACCTCGATGCCATACGATGCCGCACTTTCGGTTTCGGGCATGACCACGGGCTCGGGCTCGTCCAATCCGTCCTCATCACCCGCCAACTTCCTTACCCGTGGACTGCGCACACTAGCAGAGATTCAACCCAGCTTCGTCAAAGCGCGCATCGATCGGTTGAGGAGAGAGCACGCAATCGCTGCTCGGCGGAATGCTCGCGCTCAGACTGCAGTGGTAGAGCGGATCATGGTCAGAAATCCGCAGGCGGGACTGTATCGCGCAGAAAGTCGGAGAGCACCGGTAACTTCGAGCAGCAACAATATCGGAGGCCCAACAATACCGGTCGTCGCATCAGGGACGACATCTGGACCAGGCAGAGGGTCAGCGATCGCGGTCGTAACCTCTGCAAACAACGGACGAGTGTCGTCGTCATCGTCTAAGACAGTCAAACCAAGGCATTCACAATCCCAGCGCAACCAATCATCAAATTCCACTGAGCAGCAAAAGGCGAGCACTACCACCAAGGTCGTCGAGGAGGAGGAGGACGAAGACGGCGAAGGTGTTCACAGGAGAGCATCGGACAGCACTGCTCGGCAGGGGAAGCTGCCTGACCGAGGCGACAATGCTGGGAGCGGGCTTAGCAGCAGCAGGCGGCGAGGCGGCGACAGCGGTGGGCCAGATGGAGGTGATGTAGCGGAAGCGACACAAGGCGACGATGGAATCTGGTCCGACATCAACGAGGAGGACGAAGTTCCATCTAGGGTCACCGCAGGCATGTCACCAGCATCAGATCCCTACCCCAGCGCGGGACCGTCATCTCCCGGCGGGCCAGGCTCGTCAGATCGGGCACGGGCATGGGTCTCAGGAGCGGTAAAGAGAATGAGATTAAAAGAGTCCGACACGTACTCCTGACGTATCATTCTTTGACATGCCGTGTCTTCCTTTAAACCCCAAGCGCCCCATTTATACCACTTGTACGTAGATTTGTATACTTTTATGAACGGACTTTCGGTATGGATGTTCCTCCTGCTCCTAGCTAGTTCATCCCTTCGGCATTGTGACCCGATCAGCTAAGAAGAGCAAAATGGAGCCAGGTAGATGCAAGCAGATGTCAATGGATTCAGAGGGAATGGGCATGTCTGTTCATGGTAGAGGAACAACAATAGTCGGGGTCAAACGCATCGTAGGCGCCATCCCCAAGAAAGTGTGCGTGAGCGTATGTATGTCGGTGTGGTGGTGGAGTCGAGTGGGCGACCGTGAATGCGCTTATGCGACCAGTGTGGAGGCAGTAGCGGACTCGTACTTGAACGAGGGAGCGACGGCACCCTTGGACTTGTAGTAACGGGTGAGACTGTAGGTGGGAGGGATGACACAATGTCAGCTGGGTGTTGCTGATCAGTGCTGATGCAGGGAGGCCACCTCCTCGCTCCGTCTTCATCCACCCAACAGCTGCAACACATGCGAGCCGGTGTATGCGGCCTATTCCAGATGTGCATCCAGTTCTGACCTGCATGCGGATGTTCCAGCCCTTCGCAGCTGGCAACGTCATGAACACCGAATTCGAAATGATCCCCGTGAGCTGATCTCCCCTCTCGGCGCTCTCCCACTGGCCTGCTCCACGTAAGAACGGTGCCGGACGCTCATCGTCCAAAGATACTGAGGTCCGCGCTCTTGCCCTTTTGTTCACACCCCAACTCTGTGGCCGAACAAATTTGCCCTGGCGACCTGGTGGCAGGCGTATGAGCTGGCCACTGCCCTCGCCGCGCATCCAGACCTGAAGATGCATACCGTAGGCTTCCGACCCAGGCCGTCCCTACAATGATGTGTGTCCAGATTCGTCCCCGGTGGACTTTCCTCCCACCCGCCCGCAACTCCCACCCAGGAAGCGGAGAAGAGACTCACCGGTGAATACGGGACTCGATCAGAATCAGACGGAACTTGGCATCCCGGTCCTTTCTGTTTCGCTCAAGGTGCTTTCGGACGGAGACAGCCTTCTTGATGAGGTGGTAGAGGTCCTCGGGGATCTCGGGTGCGAGACCCTCGCTCTTCAGGATACGCAGGATCTTGTTACCAGTGACAAATCGGACCTGGGCAATGCCGTGCGAGTCACGGAGCTCAACACCGATTCGGGAAGGGGTGTAACCCTTGCGGGCGAGCTTGTAGATCTGTTGAGCAACCTCCTCGGGGGTGGCCTTGAGCCACGATGGAGGAGTGCGGCGGTAGGGGAGCGCAGAGGACGAAATGCCCTTGCCCTTGGAGTGCATGCGACCCATGTTGGCGGAAGTTCTTTACTCTTGACGGTGGGGAGGGGTGGCTAGACCAGACAGAATGGGAGAGCGGGGCGTTAGCGATGCCAGAGATAGATGATGAGCCGCTGCAGCAGCGACAGATACACACTCTTGAGGAAGAAGAGAGACACGCGACTCGACTTGGTTCTTGCTGAAGTCACGCAAAGGTCGGATGGAAGACAGGCAGCGGTGCAAGAAGCTCGACCTCGGAAGGAAGTGCGAATTGGAAGCGGAAAGCGATCATGATCATCGCGCTCTCGGCCGACTTGATATTCATCTTGCCGCGACACGTGATGATGGACTTGTTGCAGATTACCACGTGACGCATCCCCTCAGGGAAGGAAAAATTCACACAAGTTTCCCACAACTGGCTGTCGGGCAAGAAGGATTCGAAGCAGTCGCTCATTCAGCAGCAGCAGGTCATCTTCCGCCGTCGACACCTCCTCAAGATCACCTTCTCCATCAACACACTCGACAACACATCATGAAGCTCAACGTCGCCAACCCTGCCACGGGTGCGCAAAAGTCTTTCGACTACGATGACGAGAAGAAGACTCGTATCTTCTACGAGCGCCGAATGGGCCAAGACGTCGAGGTCGACGCCCTCGGTGACGAGTGGAAGGGATACGTCCTCCGCATCGGAGGCGGTAACGACAAGCAGGGTTTCCCCATGAAGCAGGGTGTCCTTCTCCCTTACCGTGTCAAGCTCCTCCTTTCCGACGGTCACTCGTGCTACCGCGCCCGCCGAACCGGCGAGCGCCGCCGCAAGAGTGTGCGCGGATGCATCGTTGGCCCTGACATTCAGGCTCTCCACCTCATTGTTGTCAAGCAGGGCGAGCAAGAGATTCCCGGCCTCACCGACGCCGAGTCTGCTCAACCCAAGCGCCTCGGTCCCAAGCGCGCTAACCGTGAGTACCTGCACTTGCAGCTTATGAGCATAATTCGGGCGAGGAGCAGGATGGGCTGGATATCGGATTGAGGACAGTCTGCGCCCGGAGTAGGACGAGGCTATGATTGCAGGGATGTTGACGGCGGCGTTAGAAGTTGGGGCATGCGGAGCATATGGTGGGGCGACAAACTTCGCTGCGTTTGCCGTGTACATGTGGAAGGGAGACGATGGACTGGTCCTGCTCATGCTGTCTGCCCCCAACGATGACGGTTCCCATTTCTGACATCGTCCCTTACGTCGTCCTCGTGCTTCACAGACATCCGCAAGTTCTTCAACTTGACCAAGGAGGACGATGTCCGCAAGTTTGTCATCCGCCGCGAGGTTACCTCCAAGAAGGAGGGTGCCAAGCCTTACACCAAGGCTCCCAAGATCCAGCGTCTCGTTACTCCCGAGCGGATCCAACGGAGACGACACCTGCGCTCCCTCAAGAAGCGTCGCTCCGAGCGACAGGCCGAGCAGAAGTCCGAGTACGACACTCTCGTTGCCAAGCGGGTCGCCGAGAAGAAGGAGCGGTCGAGCGCTGCGCGTGCCGCACGGAAGGCTGCCCGCAAGGTATAAATCTCTCGATTTGTATCTACGAACGCAGTATGACTTGGAGTCTTGTTGGGAAGGATGGATGGGGAAGGGTGTCGCAGGGTCAGCTGTGGTAACACCTTGGATGCTTCTTCTCATTCATCGGGATTCGAGAAGCGGTAGGAGAGAATCCCTAGGGGCGGGCGGGAAGAAACGTGCGGCAGACGAGCCGGGTCCGGGGCCTCTGTGCGTGAGGAGCCTTCGACACGGAGCGAGAGGGAGCTTGTATCATTCGGACCTGAAACAGCTCGACTTTCTGCAACAAGACTACACATTATGCAGGCCGCCAGCCCCGATGACCACAAATACGCACACATACACACACACACACACACGCATTTCACCATCAGCAAACAACAAACCCCATGTCCCCCTTTTGCCAACCCATTTGTTTGGTCATAAGTTCTCCTTGTTTCTCTCTCTTGTGCAAAAAGACAGCTCTCTCTCTCTCAATATTTGGGTGACCGCTGGGTGTCTGCATGACTGTTGAGCTATGCGCTCATGGCTTTGAGCAAACGGAGGTTTGAGAACATGTTGTTTGGTGATCATCGAGAGGCCTCATGAGCGTAATGGAGGCTGTAGAGTCTCCATACTGTAGAGGTCAGGAGCCACGCGTTTCCCGCACTGACGCCTACATGGCTAACGCTATCCTAGACTTCCATCGTCAAAGGTTGGTTGTATTTGGTGGGAAGAGGCCAAGCTGTACAGGTAGGCTGCACGCGCTGCATGCCTTCTGGGGCACTCCTTGTCACACCTTATTCTCTATTCCGAATCGTCGTCGGGGAACTTGCCGGTCAATGCAGCCGCCGACCGCCGTCTGGCCTCTGGCGCAATCTTGGCGAGTCGCTCCCGATTCGCCTTGATCTCCTCCTTTTTCCGCTCGATCAGTTCGATTTGGCGACCTTCGGCGCCGTGGAGCCAGTAGCCTGCGGCTCCGAAGAGACCCATCAGGATGGCGTGTCCACCAAAGTCTATAGGAAACAAGGAGCACAGACAGAAGTGATGAGTTGCAAGGAAGGGGGAAAGTTCAGCTTCCGAAGTGTGTTCCTGTGCTTGAAAATGCGGGAGAACCTGTTGCGGGCAGGAGACATTCGACATGCGAGGGAGTGTCCGGCTCTAGAAGCAGACACCAGGATCTTGGACTGGGGGACCTCTACTCCATCAGAAAGATATGATCCCTGCCAGATGGATCATTCCCCCCCCCCCCCCCTTTCCTCTCTCATCCCATCTCTCCCGCGCGCTGTCGATCTCGGAGCTCCAGATCCGATCCTGCTTCACGCAATGAACGGGGATTACTGGAAGGGAAAGCCAGGCCCACACTCACTCTCAAAGATGTTTCTCCGTTGGATTCCCAGCGCATAGCAGCGTGTCGCGAATCCCAAGCCGGCGTAGCCCAGCACTGTGCCCGCGAGCGTCATGACGTGTGTGGAAGTAGTGGTGCGTTGTGTGGTCGGTTAGGAGCGGGGGGTTTTGGGCGAGAAAAGGATTTTGTCCCCTCGAGGTGGTGGTTGGAGGTACCTGTGATGGCAGATGAGCCTGACCAGGGCTGGGACTGCTTGGTTTGTGGAGGTGGGTGCCCGATGGGTGACAGTAAGGAGCACGCGCGCCGGGTTGGTTGGTGAGATTGAGTGCGTTGACGAGGTAATACGAGGTTTGGGAATCAGCACTGTTGGAACCTTGGATGATCACGTGCAGACAAGGGCGATTCCAGTGCTTAGGCAAAACCTCGCCCACTGGTCAGCATATCGGCGTTCCTATGCAGGCAGACAGACAAAGAGAGACAGGACACACGGGGTGAATTGATTCGTGTGGGATGAGCAATGCATTGCGATGGAATGAATGAGAAAACAGACAAGAAAATTGAGTAGGATCCTGAGAACAGACGAGAGACGTGCGCGGGATAAGGGGAAAAAGGGGGGCGGAGCGGTGCAAGTCGAGCGGGAAGAGGTTGGAACTGCCTATCCGGCCTAAGAAGACGAAAGATGCGACTGATGTTGGTGTACAGGTTTAAGGATATCTTTGCGTGTACTAGAGATCTCCAATCAGCCTAGCCTTGGAGTCGAGAGGGAGGTGTTTGGTAGACGACGGATGCGGATCGGTACTTGCATGCCTTGCTTCTCTTGATGCTTGACAACAGGGTGGGCCACGATCTGGATGACATCTGTGGGGGGAGGAGGCGGATGAGGAAAAGAAAGGGGGGGGGGGGGGGGGGAATATCAACGTCAGTGCCGGGATCGCAATGGCGCTTTGACTGAGGGTGAGAAAAAAAAAACAAAAGGACATCCAACTCACAGTCCATCTCGACAGGTGCCTGGCCAGGTAGCTCAGGGGGCAGCAGTTCAAAGTTGGAAAGCATGCTCGCCAATCCAATCTTGATCTCCATGAGCGCAATCTTCATCCCGATGCAATTCGTGGGCCCGATTCCAAAGCTCATCATCGACGACCACACATTCTTCAACGGGACCTCGCCGGAGCCATCGAGTGTCCGTCGGTTGTGCGCCGCCAGAGCGGCAGGAGAGTCGTAGTCCGAGTAAGGATGGGACTCGTCGAGCCATCGTTCGGGCCGGAAGGAGGAGCCGTCGCCCCAGATGTCGTCGTCGGTGTTGATCGCGATCAGACTGAAGAAGAGGACGGTGCCCTTGCGGACGAAGACCTCCTTGGTCTCGGTGCCGTCGGCGAGGGTGATGGGCTGGGTAAGTGGGAGGACATCGTCGTAAGGGACCAGCCTTCTCATTCCGCGGATGGGTGAGTGGAGTCGGAGGACCTCTCGGGTGACTGCGTCAAGGTAGGTGAGCCCGTGCAAGCTGTTGACATTGTCTCGCCATGAGCCCTGGCTCTCGAGAAGCTCGGCTCTTAACCTTCTTTGGACTTCTTGTCCGCGGCCGGGTCGAGTGAGTGCGTAGCAAGCCCAAGACAGGGCGGTTGCTGATGTCTCATGGCCTGCCGACAGCATTGCGCTGGGGAAAGGAAAACGCCAAAAGGAAAATATCTGCGTGGTTAGCTATTTGCGAGCATAGTAATGGAGCCAGGAGAAAATCTTTTTTTTTTTGCTTCTGGAAGACAGACTCACGGAACCATGCCAGACATTTCCACGTCGCTCAGGCGCTGCGATGGCTTCAACTTTTCCGACAAATTGGCCCGAACCATGAGCGTGAGCAGATCCTTGGTGCTCTTCTGCAACGTCGATCCAAACGACCGGTCTTCCACCAGGCGAGAGTTGGGATCTTGGGTTGCCATCTGCAGGAACTCATCCTCGGCTTCGATCAGAGCAGAAGAAGAAGTGGTAGCGTCCGAGCAGACCGAGGTGGAGAGACCGTCGCTGAAATCGCCATCTGCCCATGCTTGTGCCTTGGCTCGGTTGACGAGGGCTCGGCTGACGTTGCGCACGGTCTGGGTGGCATGATCGAGCTCGACTTGCTCTTTGATGCGGAGATATCTGCCAATCTTTTCGATGGGGCTCCCGAACCGAGTCCGAAGGGCTGCATATGTTGTGCCGGTAGACATGGAGGCCATGAGAGAGGCAAAGACATCGTCCAACGGCGTTCTGCAGTCCTCGTAGAGCGAGTTGAATTCGTAGCCAAAGCCGCAACTCCCGATGACGTCGAGAGCCATCTTGAGCCAGTGTTCGGAGCAGTTTGTGAGGACACCGGTACCGTCGGCCTGTGCTGATTCGGCTTCACCAAGGACTCTGTTGATTCTCTCTACGAGGAACATGCCCTTCTGCTTTCTGGGGAAAACCCCCCCGATTTGCAGGACAAGGAGTCAATGGTCAGCCTCTGATGGAAGAAGGTGATCAAGGGTGCAGATGTTTGAAATGCTCACATTGTTCCATGCATTGCGTTGACGGCGGCTGTCGTGAACGCAGGCTGTTGCGACGGAGGTTTGAGAGAAAGGATATCAGCATTGGGCACAGGTCCGAAAGCGCAAGGAAATGCAAATGCCTCCCCTCAAACCGCCCCAAAACAAAGAAAAAACGTACTGAAGCAATCTTGCGTTGGCGGGCGTGCGCTTCTCCGTCCTCGCCGAGGAGACCGCGTCCAACGTGCCTGCGCATGAAAGCAAGACTGCTGGGCACCTTGGGGTATGCGGCCTGGAGGAAGACCTTGTTGATCACTTTGGGATCGGCAACAACGATGTGGGGCTTGCGGCCCAACAGGACGGACCCGTGTACTTTGCCGTATTTTTTAATGTCGTTGAGGACGGTATGTGTGAATTTGCCGCCGGCGAGTTCTCGTTTGGAGTACGAGCCCATGAGCCAGTGTTTGATGGGTGGCCCACGGAGGTGAGAGACTGCTTGCGGGGCTCGGTAGATTTTGCGGATTGGTCTGGTCAGCTTGAGGCCGAGGTAGAGGAAGAAGACGAGAGTTCCGAGGGAGATCCATGGGATTTCGGCCAGATGCCAATGAGATCTTGTGTTGGACATGTTGCTCGGTGCCATCGGAAGGGTTGGCAGTGGAAGAAGTGGGATTGACGAGGAGAAGATAGGACTGCTAGATCGATGGCGAGTCCTTGTTCCTGATGGCGACTTATATACAGGTGGTGATGATGATTTGCCTGGTGCAGATCTTTGAGGCGACTTTGCGTTCGGAAAAAAAAAAGAGGACGATGGTGAGCGTTGCTCGGCCTGAGAGGTAACCGAGTCCGGGAAAGTCTGCAGGGTAGGAAGGAAGGGGATGGGGGAATGGGAATGGTAGCAGCAGCAGTAGTGAGCCAGGGGGGCGGGACGAGAAATGGGCAAACGGTGTTCCGGCCGGACGAGGGCTATGTACGAGAGAGGGAGGGAGGGAGGGAGAGAGAGAGTGCTCGGCGTTGCTTGGACGGGGAGTACACCGAGACAGGCCAAGGAAGCCGGCCAGCCAACCCTGTGGCCCAGCCAGCCAGCCAGCGAGCGGGCGGGCGTGGTCGAGGACAGGAGGAGAGCGAGCGTGGTCGAGGGCGCGTTTGCCGCAGCCGAGATGAGACGAGACGATGGGCGCTGTCCCGGATATACTCTGAGACGACGCCAAACAAGGCTGGGTGGATCTGGATGGTTCGGCTAGTTCAACTTAGTCAAACGACTGGGGCCACTGGATAAAGTCGAACCCACTCTGTCCACAGCGGTGTCGGCGGTGGAGACGATGTGATGGGGCGGGGTTGGGGTCCAGATGGGCCTTTCTGCTGTTTTGCCGTCTCGTATTTGTACAGACTCACCATCTGGCCCGACTCGGCATCTCCTCACCGCTCACCTCAGCACTCCATCTCCACTCCCTCTTTCCCGGACGACAACAATTGGCTCCAGACGGGTGGCCAATCTACATTGCACTTGCACTTGCACCTGCATGGTAATTCGTCCCGTCCCAGTGGGAAAGAGCGAAGGGGAGAACAGAGCAGAGACGCTGCAATATCAGACGGGATCTGCATCATCCGATCCCACTCACCAGGCCGTCTGAATGTCGGGGGGGGGGGGCCCGAGTCCTGCTGACTTCCAGGCAGACTCGGCACACAAGGACAAAGGAACTCCCAGCCATCCCGCTGTTGATGCACCACTCCCGCATGTAATGTACGATTGCGTCGACGTCTGTGCGAGTATGTACGAAAAAGAGCAAGGGATCCCTGGCCTTGTTCACCTGCTGGACACCGCACTTACGGGCAGAGCTCGGGCGAATGCAAAACCAATTCATCCCGGCACATGGGATTGCAAATCCATGATGTCTCAACCCCAGCGCCGCAGCACCCTGCCTGGTCTCCATCATCCTGCTTGCCTGCGGCGCCACGGCGGCCCGGGTTGAAGAACACCTCACGTGCGAGCCAGGTGCGTAAAAGCCAAGGCCTAACAGCGAGAGACGGGAAGAGGATCGTGCCGCGGCAAGCATACATCGATCAAGGTCCTCGCTGCGTCTGTTCAATCAAACAGTGCAACGCCCATGGATGTGTGTAACAGGGCAAGTGCTCGGTTGTGCTGCCAATGTCTATGGGTTTGCTACGGAACCTGCTCGATGAACCCCATCCGCTAAGATAATCTGGCTCCAGTGGTCCGAGTCTACTGTACTGCTACCACCAGCGAATGGTTCAATCATCCTCACCGCTCGCGCTTCCAGCACGCCTCCTCATCCATCCTCCCCGGTCAGTTCACACCAAGCCATGGCCTTGTTTAGTGTGGTATGCACTGCAGTTCTCATATGTTTGTGCCTGAGACAAATTGATCTGTGCCTGCGGATAAACAGATCGAAATTCCCTCCACCCCGGCGAAAACCGCATCCCGCAAAGCAGAGCCAGACGGAAAACCGGCTATTGCCAGCAGTGCTCCTACGCTTTCGTGAGGCCCAGGCGGAACTCGGCCCCGCAGCGTGAGGGACAACCGACATCCGCGCAGTGCCAAGAAAGAACCCTCAAGCTCCGCCGGCCTCGACTCGGAACCAAGCGCGTTCGCGCCGGCCCCTCTGGCCCCCGCCCCGTCCATGCGCATCGAATGTCGGAAGGGGAGCGGACCATGAAATCTTTGTATACAGATGTCGGTCAGGAACACATGATGGGCAGTGAGGTGCGCGCTGGAAGGTGGCAGCAATCATAAGCTTGCCTCCATCGCTTCGGAGCTCGAAACTGGTTTTCAGTCTCCGCCCCCGCGCTCCACGGCACCGTCTGATCTCTCTCTACCCACTCTGCATTAATCACACGACTTGCATGAGAGCGTGAGTAAGGGTCCAAAACTGATGCATAACCTTTTCAAGTCCCGGGATGTTTTTCTTGTTCGATGCGTGAGGCAACATCAACATCCACACGCTCAAGCTCAAAGTTTTCTCGATGTCGCGCGTCCCATGAGCGTGCAAGACGGAAAGCGGATAGACCAGACCGGGCCATGAAAGAAGAAAAGAGGTGAGGGAAAGGCAACTGTGCATCGAATGTCTGATGAGGCTGGCAACGGAGAAAAGTTACCTTCTGCAACGTTTGTTCCTTGCGTTTCCGTTCCTTTCCCGGAAACGTCATGCTCGTCCGTGCAAGCAAGGCTTTTTCCGTGGTGACATTCCGTCCCGCTTCCCAAATCCCCCGCCCCCCCCCCCTCCTCACGAGGTCCCTCCCCGAGTCGATAAATTGTCCCGGGACCGGGACCTCAACCGATATCTACAGGTACATTCACCCCAGTCCCGAGCGCTCAGATCCCTTGTCCGCTACGTATGTCGTCCCATCGGCGCTGGCACAGTCTATCAACTCAGCAAGAGGTTCAGCAGGCTTCGGGAAAAAAAGGACGCTAGACGTACGCTTGCGTGTGCCCGTCTTGCCAAACCCGGGGCCGTGCATATGAAAAAGTATCACCGAGGAATCTTCCAGAATCAGACGAGCGAGGGCTGGATCTGACCAGGGGTGCAGAGCTCGATAAGTATTACGTCCTCGTTTGCATCCTTTGTCGCTCCAAAACATCACGCAACACCGGAGGTCAAAGGCTTGTTGATCGGCCCAGAATCGTCCACCACAAGGAGACAGCCGATGTACACGCATTGGCTTCGCACGCGCTTGGATTCAGCCGCGTGTGTTGCTCGACAGAGCCGGGTGAGGAGAGCAGCGTCTTGATTATAGAATCCGAAGGGCGGTAGATCGTACCCGGGTCATCAGCGACCCTGTCGATGATACGGACCATGATGTCCGTGTCTAGCCGCTAAGCAGCGCTCATGAGTGGTACAGCAGCTGCTTGATGCGGGAAGGGGTGCGATACTGACCACTGTAATGTCGCTAGGCTCTGCGGAATCACCGCTGAGAGGGGCCCCTTTGAACGGATGGTGGAGCTGACAGCCTGTGAATGCTAGAGTGGGAAAGGGAGAATGGGGGTGAAGGAAAGAGGGGTCAGGATTGCGAGGGAGAGGAGGCCTTTTGTTCCGCCATGGTCTGTGCCACGGATCAGGCAAGACGGAATGAGATGTTGTTCGGGACAGAATCTGCCTCATGTCAGTCCGCGAAGAGCGCTTCATAACCTATTTCAAACGTGAAAGCTTGCATCGCGATCAAAGAGTGAATTGGCAATGTGCATGATGAAGAATTCGAAGGGGAACAGGAAGCGCTCGCTTAACTCCTCATGTTGACCAGGACGAGTAGATGAGAGCAGACAACGCTTTCAGCTCCTTGACCTCCGCAAGGGCCTGTGTCCATGCAGCACATCGACGTCAGCATTGGGTCAAAGAAATGAATGGCTGAGGAAGCCCAGCTGCCGATCTCACTCACCTCGGCATATTCGTTGGGCACGCTCTGCGCTGCCGCCTTGCCCTGTGCATTCACCGCAGGCAAAAGCGCAGCCAGCCTGACCTTCTTCGGCGGTCGGCTGAACTCCTCCACCAGCCTTTCCCGATCCAGGACCACACCCTCGGTCCTCAAGACGGCCTCGATCCCCTCCTCCGACGAAAACACGCTCTCGCCCAATTGCGACTCCCAAACCGCAAACACGCGTTCGAACGAGAGCGCCAACACCCGCTCAAAGTCGTCCGAGTCGATCCAGTCCTTGGACTCGTCCAGCAGCGCCTGCAGCTGCGCATCTTCATGCGCTCGCCGCACTCGTGCCCGCCGACGTTCCTCTTCCGCAAGCCGGTATGCCGACTCGTCCTCGGTCGCACCCGAAGCCGCGAACAAGTGGGTCAGCTCAGACTCGACCGTCGTCGGGACTCCAGCCTGAGCCAGAATCTCGCGCTCGCCCTCGGCCGAGGTGGGGAAGAGGGCAGAGAGGAAGTGTCTCCGCGCTCTCTTTCGCCGCTTCTCTGCACTGTTCACAAAGTCGGAGATCTGGGACGAGATCCCATAAGGAACCAGCTCCGATCTGGACTCCGTGTTGTTGTTGTTGTTGTTGTTGTTCTCGGGCGAACTGAAGTCCGGCGATGATGATGACCCGCTCTCCCACTCGACCGTTCTCCGGACCTCTCGAACCAGTCTGTGCAGCTCGGCCAGACTGAGTTCGGCCTTGAGCGGAATCGGCCCAAAGACACGCTTCACCGCATCTTCGACGAGCTCGCCAATCTCGTGGCTGCCCCGGTGGAGAAGCCACCACGAGTAGGTGAGATATCTCTGCTCGACGGAGCGGAGGAGCTCGTTCGGATCCGAGGGTGTGTCACTAGACTCCCCCGTCTCTCCAAATGGGCCACCCAGTCCGTCCTCCTCGAATGGCCCATTTGCGCCAAATGGTCCATCGTCCTCTTCTGCGTCCTCATCTTGCACGCCGCCCGTCGCTTGAGACCCACCAGTGCCGCGCGCAATAGCAGTCACACTTGATAAATAGTTGAAACGACCGACAAGGTTCAGCTGAATGTGAGTTTGCAGTGAGAGCAAGACGAGGGAGTAGAGAGTGGTGAGAGTCCGGGTAAATGCGGTCACTTTCAGTTCGTTCCAGAGTTGGACCTTGCGTTGTTTCTGGGCTTGGATCTGCTCGGGTGTAAGAGTGGGTGGTGGGGCAGGTGCTGGGGTAGGATCAGGCTCCGGTTGAGGCTCTGCTACTGCTGGCTCAGCTTCTGCCTCCTGTGCAGTGGCAGCTTCTGGTACTACCTCTGACTCCGCAGAGATTTCGAGTGCCGCATTTTGCTCAGGCGGGGGTGGAGGACCGCTGGCTTCGACGACGGGAGCAGTTTCCTCTCCTTGAGCTGGCTTTTCCGTCTTCGCATTCTCCTCCGTTGATGCCGCCTCCGCAGAGAGCGGCTTGGGGCCGTTCTGATTCAGTAGAGACGGTGAGAGGGGAACTTTGTTCGCCTGCACTTCTGGCGGAATAGGCGCAGGGTCCGACTCTTCCTTCGGTGTCCCTTCGTCCGGATTTGGAACTGCTGGTGCAGCCTCAGTGGCCAGGTCTGTGTCGACTTCTGATTTTGAAACCGACTCTGGCTGTTGCTTCGAGATCGTAGTAGTTTCGTCTGCCGCAGCCTGGGCCTCCTCTTGCGCTGGCGCCGTAGTTGATCCTTCCGGCTCTGGTTGGGCAGCGGCCTCGGGCTGTGGAACCTTCTCTTCGGCCACTGGATCAGAAGCTGGCGCTGGAAGTGCAGGGGCGGGAACAGCTGGCTTCGCACTGAGCTCCTTTGTGATCGAATCGACATCGTACTTGGCCGTGATGGTCGAGTCGAGGGTGGGCAAGAGCGCGAGCACGGTAAAAGTGCAATCTTCTTGATTCTGCGTGAACCTCCGCTTCAGATTGTCAGAGTCTCTGCGCTGCTGGGAGATGCCTCGCTGGATCTCGGAGATTCTCGAGAGGGCATACTTGGTAGCTGCGTATGTTGCTGCGACGCCGATGACGACGACTGTGATCGTGCGGGTGAAGAAGGAGAGATAGGACCGGCTATTGGAGGGGGAAGCATTGCTGCTGAACCATCTTCTGGCGGGAGCCGCCGAGCCTGGACCAGGCACCGGCGCGTCCATCACGAGATTCAGACGACTCTTTGCTGGCATTCTGTCTCCCTTCCTGATCCTTGACTCTGCTCCAGCTCAGCGCATGCAAAGAGAAGGTGAGAAGGTTGTTCCGGCTTCGTTCAACAGCGCAAGTGCCGGTCAGCGGAAAGATGGGGAAAGTGTGGAGGTCCGCATATTTCCCACGCTCCTCCAATACATCCTCATTCGGTCATTCCTCTGCGCATGTCGTCCTCCTCCCCCCGAGGACGGAAGACCAATCATTCCTGCTGGAATGGCAGCCAAAAAACTCTAGCATCGTAATCAGTGCTCTCTGTACGAGCGTGAGGTCTGTCTCAACGATCGGCAACGGCATCAGCAAACTGCACATCGGCTCGCACACCCTCCCACTTTGGGTCTTAGGTTGTGGGTGACGGAGTTGCTGAGGGCTAGAAGGATGCTGGATTCGCTGGATTTGAAGAATGGTAACATCTCTACGTCGCTTCTATCCACATCGTTGATCTTGCTTGCTGACTGGATGCCATCTGCATCGCGAGAAGCTGACATCTTCTGCACACTTTACCGTCTTTCCTGTCTTATCTCTCTTGGCCCAGTACATGCAACCTGGTCGGGCGGCTGGTGGTCTGTCACCAGCCAGGGTTGAATGCATGGCAGGATGATAATCTCGTTAAGGGACGCCGGGTCTCAGACGACTCACAGCAATCATTGCATTCAACATCCTCCCCTCCCTGCAGGCGGTATACGACAGGTAACCTAACGGATCATGCGCGACGATCGACCGTCTTCTCTTGGCTCTTACGATAGCGTGCCGACGCCTCATGGGCCACTGGATACGTTGCACAACTGCATCAGCCCAGATCTGCATCAACAGAAGACATGCAACGAACGGCAGCGACTGCGGTCAGATATTCCGACTCGCCCCGCCACCGCGAGAAGAATGATCGATCAGATCCAGAGCAACAATGTCTTCGAACAACGGTCTCCGATCCGAGCAAACTTCCATTGTGGGTTCAGGGCGAATTTTCTCTGGGATGCGGCTTTAACTTGCCTTCCTGTGCTTCAGTGCATGCTACTCAAGCAGATCGGCGTACCTCAGGCACTTCCTCAGTCTTCTCCTCTGTATGCTACACTTGTCGCAGTAGAGCTTCCCCCTGTCCCGCCTGGGTCTCTGGAAAGGCATAAAGGAAGGCCCCCAAGGCCAATCCAGGACTTTCTTTCCTTCTCCTCTCATTGGATACGGGCCACAAAGGACGAGGCGGCTCAAGAAGCACTGACACGAGTGGTATCCCGGCACAGTCGACCGTCCACATTCGGTATCATCATCCACTCACTCCGAATCCACCGGCGGGAAGGAGGAAACAAGGGCGACCAGAGCAATTCTTATCACGTCAAGACTGTCGGTATCATGCGTCATGAACGGACGAGTTCGAGATAGTTCCCAATCAAACGGGCGGCATCCGGGCCCGGCCTACATGGTACCGCTCTCAACGACTGCAAGATCGCTCTCTTCGCCTCCTTGAACTCCTTTCCTGTTGGTGGCTAGGTCGAGCGATGGCTGCTTGCCCAATGTGGATGTCGATCGTGCCGGAGAACGCGCACGTGTGTAAGTGCTTCTTGACCTTCCTCGCTTTTGCATCGGTCCTAGTCGAGACCACACTCTGAAACGCCCTGGATCCTCATCCTCTCGACATCGTCGACTGGGATGCCAGGGTGTGAGGAGTGTGGCTCGGCCCCTACAAGAGGGGTGAGTGCTCTTTTCTCTCTTCTTCACAATCATCCTCTTGCACATATGGAACTGACTTGTGAAACTTCTCCTCCCCATCCTCGCCAACCCCCTCGGGGACCTGGTGCTGTCTGTAGCAGTTCTCTTAGGTCCTTCTCATCCTTGTACTTATTCAAATCCCTTGCAATGTACACCTTGTCAGTTTGAACTTCATGCCCTGTTGCGTCACTCGTGTTACTTCCCTTCACCATCTGAAATTCATGGCGTCACACGTCCTTGCACATCAGAACTGAGGCAATCAACCAGGGCCTGACAGGCTCAGCATCAATCACAGATGTCGAGTTGAATTCGTAGTTCTGTCTCGGCATCACAGGCGTCCTGATCGAAGCGGGGGAAGAACGAAGTTTGAGCGATCACTGAGAGAAGCGAGGTTCCTTGGTGAGGGAGCGTGGACTATGTTGAGGAGGAAGCACTTCGTTTGCTGAAATTGGGACTTCGTTACCGGCTTCGCGGAGGAGGAGTGTATGTTGTCGCCCGGGTAGTTGCTGTGCATCGAGCTGAGCAGTGGGAGACTACCACGCCGTAGTCGTCCGATTGTGAGAATGCCATTGCTCCCGTCAGGAGATCGTTTCGCCTTCCCAGCTCCAAATCTCGTCCCGGAGTGCTGCTGTTGCCATAAATCTCTGGGTGCTTTTCGAACATCTCACTGCATACATCAAGCCATTCTCCGATGCAACTTGAGTGGGTGGGTCGGGAAGATCGCACAGGCGGAACTTGATCAGATTGTCGGGGTCGATCAGAGGCCAATCCGAAGAACCCACCCGCAGGCATCCCTTCGTGACAGACCTATACTCGTCATTCGAGCACTGCGCAACGACAATTTTGATCGGTCTGGCCGATTCTAGTGTTTCCGTGCCGCTCTCTGATCTTGCCGGGTCGACAGGAGTGGGTTGGAGCAATGCAGTCTTCAAACAGCCGTCACCTCCCCACCAGCAGGGCTCGATCAAGATCAAAGTGTCCAATTGTTCTGCTTTGTGTACGCTGTGCCAGAAACAGCGGCCGACGTCTTGAGAGTGTAGCGCGAGACGCCGCAGGTGCGGCCAGAATGGCCAGGGGTATGGGAGAGTTGCACCGCTCGAGGTCCTATAATATAAAGAGAAGGTCGAGATGAAGTACCTGCGGATACAGACGAAGTCTCTCAACTGAGTGAGAGACAAGAAGGCTCCGAATAGAATGCTGAACGCAGGCCTGTGTATGTCTTCTGCGCGAATGTTTGGCAAGAACCAGTGAGCAATGTCCAGAATCAGACGAGTAAGACTGGATCTGACCAGGGTGCAGAGCTCGACGACACGCGTCCTGGTTTGCTCCCTGTCGCTCCGAAAATACGTAAGGCCCAAGTAGAGGCTTGTGATCGGCCAGAATGGTCAATCAGGAGAGATGACTTCAGCACCGTCGATGTTCCCAGCATTGTACTCTGGCACGAGATGATTGGTCGCTTTCAGGTAGGCAACACAGTCGGCCAGTCGCTTCTCGTCGTCGATATACATGCATTGCCTTCGCAGATGATTGGATGCCGCCGTGTGTGTTGCTCGACACACCATTGTGAGGGAGAGCAGCGTCTTGGTGACTGCATCAGAGGGCCGGTAGATCGTGCCCGGGTCATCAGCGATGCTGTCGATGATGTGGATGATGATCTCCATGGGGAGCCGCTGAACAGCGCTCATGATTAGTACAGCAGCTGCTTGGTGTGGGAAGTAGTGAGATGCTGACCACCGCAAGTTCGGTAGGCTCTGGGAAGGCGTTACTGAGAAGGGGTCCTAGAAGGGATGGTGGAGCTGATAGCCTGTGAATGCTATAGTATGCGTGTGAGGGAGAAAATAGAGAGAGAGAGTGAGTGAGAAAACGGAGATGGGGGAGAGGGGGGAAAAGAAGTGATGATGGTGAGGGAGGAAAGCTACTTTCCCTCTCCAGCCTGCGCCATGGTCGGTGCCACGGAGCAGGCAAGATGGAAATGAGATGTTGTTCGGGACTGAGACCACACCCTGTGCACTGCAAAGATCTCGTATGAGCCACCTACTCCTCATCCCTTGCAGCAGCGACTTGCGTTCCATCTGGCACGCTGCTGAGGGGCGTGTCTTTTCACTTGTGCTTCACGCTCCAAACTCCGTGCTGGTATTCTCGACTTCGGAGAGCACCTTGAGTCAAGTAACCGGCGTTAGACGTGGTTGAAAGATCTGACCGGTCTGTGATTTTCAAGACGTCAGCAACTTCCCTCTATGTATAGACGTAACCGTCACACTCGAGCGGGAGGATATCCCAAAGAGGCTCTGTTTCGCGGTTCGGATGTGGAGAGGTGTGGATGAGTTTGTTCCCTCGAGTGTCCCTTTGTTTCCTCCCATCTGCACGGACCATTTTCAAACGTCCAAAGATATGTTCTTGGACATCGTGGTCATCCTCCATCTGTTAGCAGCAAAGGCCTCAAACATGGCTTCCATCGCTCGTATCAACGCACGATCGACCGCAGTATTTGTCTGGTGCGTCTACTGTTCAGGCGGCGTCAGCCCGAGTTTGGTGACTGATGTTTGAGCTTGCGCCACTCGCAGTGACATGCAAGAGCGGGTCAGTGCCTTTGATGGGGGATATCATGTATCTTGCTGGATCGTGAAGCAGCCCTGCAGATCATTTGGGCCATATAGCGGTACTATGTCTGCTTCTCATGACTCATGAGCTGACAGATTCTGAGACTCTTCCTGCTTTTTTGACTCCATGGTCCCCGTCTTTAGTTCAAGTACGTAGCGGGAGCCCAAGCTGACCAACGTTCCGGCTTGGCCTCAGATTGAGCAGATGCGCATACGCTGACGTCTCCATCGTCCCTGTTGCTCAGGACCGCGATTCACGGCTTTGATCACATCACGAACTCAACCACCAAGGTCCTCAAGGCTGCGCAGATCCTCAACTTACCCGTTTTCACCACTGAGCAGAATCCCCGTGCTCTTGGGGCAACGGTGGCTCCTCTGGCCGATATCATCAAGACTTTACCGGCTATCTCGGCAGATGCAATCCATCCGAAGACCAGATTCTCGATGGTGCTCCCAGACGTAACTGAAAAGTGGCTCGGCTCCGCTGTTGATGGTGGCATCAAGAGCGTGATCATGACTGGCATTGGTGAGTGTGAACACGCATACGTGCGGAAGCTTTCTGGTTGGGACCTTGACATATATGCATCCACCTGCCTGCGCAGAGTCCCACGTCTGTGTCCTTCAAACGTCGTTGGACCTCTTGGAGCGAGGGTATCAAGTCCATGTCCTTGCTGACGCCGTCAGCTCTTGCAACGCTGAGGAGGTGCCAGTTGCTCTCGCCCGTCTCCGCCAAGCTGGAGCAGTCATCTCCACATCAGAATCAATCCTGTTCCAGCTACTGGAAGACGCCTCTCATCCGAATTTCAAGGCGATATCAGGACTCATTGTGAGCGATCCAGTTTTTGCGACTATAGCTTTTCGATTGCTGACCCAAGCCCACATCCTGGCTTCTTCAGAAGGAGGAAAAGGCCCGTAACTCGGAGACACTCAAGTTTCTCCTGTCCACTTCCCCATCTTGAGCCTCATGATTGCTGTTCAGAGCGCTCAAGGAGCCCTCTCCGCAGTCTGTCCAGTAATTGCACTGTATCTCTAATTTCTCGGCCGAAAGATCCAAAACGACCCTTGCGCCTTGGGTTGGGTCGAGCTCATCATGGTTAGCTCGCAGCAGCCTGAGGAGAGCTCCCACAGCATCGTGAGGCTCAAACATTGAGGATCTCTACACACGTCGGCACGACACCTCCCCGTCTCACATCCAGCGTCGTCTTGTGTGTTGCGCATCCCTGCAGCTTTGTACCAGCTGGTCGGGTCGAGGCACAGACACAAAGGATCCTGCACAGCTCCGCTACTTTCGCTAGTCGAGCTGCTGCCATTGGCGCCCGAATTCAGCTGCCAAACTTGCAACACGCGACTCGCACAAAGGACCTTTGGACGACGTGGCGGAGAACATTCGGCGTCTTTTCGAGGGGTAAAAGGGACGTCCGAGGCGGAAGGATCAGTCCTAAACAAGTCGAGAGCTTGTATCCCCCTGCCGATCCTCTGAGCTTCTCGGAACGGAGTATCGGAACAGCGGAAGGTAGGCTGGAGCCACGGTGGATGAGCCTCTGTGGGCCACATGTTGCAGCAAGCTGATGCCGCTCTCGCGTGCCGTTCCTCAACAGTTCATTTCATTGCATACGATAACACGCCAGACGTGATCCACGCGGTCCCTCATTCAGACCAACGCAGCCGTTACGAGGACTCTCAAAGCACGGCTTACTTCCATCTCCTTCTGCTCTATCATCTGGTAACACAATCTACCATCAGTATCCGCTTCCATAATGGATCGATCTCGAAAGCGCGCTCGTTCGCCAGGATCGGATGACGATGAGGCGGCCGCCTATCGATCTCGTTGGGACCGCGCGCCCGCCGGTGGTCACCAGGACTGGGACCGAGAACGAGAACACAGCGACAGGGATCGCGAACGAGAACGCCGCCGTTCCGAGCTCGACCCAGACCAGAACCGATACCGCCAGAGAGTAGGCAGTCCAGGATACGAAATTTGGCTCGATGAGCAAGAGGCCATAGTACTTCAGCATGAGCGAGACCTTGCAGCAGCTGCTGGTGAGGGCTCAGGTGGACGCTCAGGCGGCGGCAATGGTGAGCGGTCAGGTCTAGCTTCGGCATCCGGAGCTATGCGACCGGGGCTCTCGGAAAGGATCAGCTCGGCAAACGGCAAGATCATCGATCGCTACGTGCCGGCTTCTTTTTCGGGTGGTGCAAACGGGCCAGGATCAGACGTGCATGGGCCCGTGTTTGGCGGTGGAAGTGCTGGCGAAAGGCGTCGTTTTGAAGACGCGGCGCCAATGGCTTCAGAAGGGTACGTTTAGAACACATGCGTATGATAACAGTCCGAATGCTCCTGAAAGTGACAAGCGATCATGCTATCACTCTTCTTTTCGTGCCGGCAGACGTGACTTGAGAGAGCGCGAACGAGGAATGGCACACGATTATTCAGACAGCAGGCTGAGCAGCTCACCGATCAAAGTACGGGATCCTTTAGAAGAAGACAACATGCTATCCTTCAAAGCCTTTTGCGCCTTTGTCCGATCAAATGATCCACACGTGAACAGAGACACCACCACGGCGGAATTGTATGAGCGACATCAAGCATACAAGCGCGAGTTTAATCGGCGGGCCATGGAACGGTTCTGGCGTGAGCACAGGCACGAGGCTTGGTTCCGGGAACGATACTCGCTGGAAGAGGAGCATGTACAGGGACGGAAAGCGCGGAGAAGGAAGGGTCGGGAGGGCAGGAAACAACAGTGGCTGGCAGAGCTGCAGTCAGGTGTGCTCGATCACATCACCTTTGATGCCGAAGGTGTGTTGATTTGAGCGAGGCGCGAGCATGTCATGTCATTTGTGGATGGAGCATGCTGACACTCTACGAGTTTTTGTCATGCAGACACAGTGCTTGCCTCACAACAGAAGATGCTCCCGAGTGAATCATCGTCGAGCATACGAACCGTAGCCACGCTCCCCACACCCACGTCAGCGTCCGATGCGGGTTCGAGCCGGTGGGATGCTCCGCCCACAGACAGAGATGCATCATCCGCCAACATCTCCTGCGCAGGCCTGAGCGGCAGTGGACTGACCCCGATTCTGCAAGAGCTGACATTCAAAAGACACGGAATTCTGCCGAGTCAAGAACGAGACCTTGTACAGATCCCACCAGAGACGACTCAGATCCTGCTTGTCGGCTTGCCGACTACATTGTCGCGGCAGGACGTCAATGCCGTGTTCGAGAATGAGCCTGGGTTCCAGTACGTGGCCTATGGAGAGCCGAACGCGCTCAAAAGATGGACACGGATTGCATGGGTGATGTTCGACACGGGTACGGATGTGACGGATGTAGTGCAGCGGCTAGGCAAAACTCCGGTAAGCTGAAATTGATGGTGACGATGCAGCTTGGACGTATTCAGCTCAAAGACACATTGTGAATGCAGGCTGGCGGAGTGCCACTGAACATGAGCGTCGCTGATCGTGCGGGCACCGGTCGACGCCGCCTGACGCCCGAATATGCCAATTCCATAGAACGGCTGGTCAAGGACTTGGATCAAGCGAAGAAAATCGTCGCGGGATTTGAAATTGAGGATCGGGACCTATTCGGTGATCTCTTGATGGAAGGAGCCGGCGGCAAGCAAGATACGTCCGAAGGTTCAAAGAAAACGAACGGAAATGAGACGAAGAAGGAGGAGACGATGTCAGAAGGCAGTGCGGTCAAGGACGAACAGGACGCAAGTGCGTTGCTGTCTGAAGACGCCAGTGCCAAGCCAACATCAAATCAGAACGGTGCATCGGCCGACTCGTTAGGAGTCTCTGCAACATATGAGATCGAGAAGCGGTGTCAGACCATGGGATTGGCGATGAACGGTGCCGATGTGGCTACTGAAGGAGAAGACGAGGAGGCTATCAACAATCGTCGAAATATTGTGAGTGTCGAATCAACATGCGCTGGACGTACCCGAACGCAAACTGCAGTGCATCTGATTCACGTGACCTTGACTTGAATTCACTGGCCTCTGCAGTTAAAGAAGCATCTAGATCTCCATCTCGATCTTTTGAGAGTGGTCTACCATTGTGACTATTATCTCGGTGCTGTCTGTGATTTCCCTGAAGAGCTCGTACGTAGGGTGCCGCGACATGTGCGGAAGCAGCCGGCGCCTGGCCAGTCGGTAGATCAGCCGAGAGAACACACGAGTAAGTGGAAGTTCTGGAGCACTCGCTCTGACGGACCAGAAGCTGATACTCATTTGCTTCTCCTGTGACGACAGATGATGAATCTTGGGCGAAAAGCGTTGATTCAAAAGCTGCTCTGCTAATCAACACAGAGACGGTGGATGCGGAAGAGTATGGAGGTCGGAATATAGACAAGTGAGTGTGTCACTGCAGACCCGCCATTGACGATGCATCCGGTACTACAAATTCCTTACCTGTAACTCTTTCTTCAGAATCCGTCACAAAGCAGCTGAACCGTACGTGCATGAAGAGCACGCGGAGAAGTTCCGATGCTCCGTTCCGGTTGGGGACGGGGTGTGCAACAAGGCATTCAAAGCTGCTTTGTTCGTGCAGAAGCATGTCATAAATAAGCACCAACCTTTCTTGGACGATGTTTCGGAGGAGGTCAAGGAGGTAGGTCCTTCAAAAGGCCACAACAACGTTTTGATACCCGACTTGACTGACACAGTATGTCTTTGCTTGCAATCGTCCAGGCCAAAGAGCTCAATCAACTTGCCTTGGACCCAAGTCGCGTGCAACTGGCTCGCATGGGCGATAATAGCCATCACAGCAACGGAAACTACAATACTGGCTCTAATTACAATTCCCCAAGCTCTCGCCCTCCCACTGGCGATCTGCGCAACAATTACCGATCTGACAACGACAACAGTCCACTGTCCCATCGTCTCGGCCCGGGCGGACCTTCGAATGGACGACATAATGGCCCACCGCCCGGCATAAACAATCACGGATCGTTCAACTTCCCTCCTGCTCCGCCGACGGTGATGCAGGCCGGACTGCAACAGATGGCGGCGTTTGCGGCGATGCAGTTTGGGATGCCCTTGAACCCTGCGATGATCAATGCCATGGCTACCGCTGGCATGCGGGAGATGACGCGCAACATGGGCGGCGGCGGCGGCCCCTTCCCCGGGGGACAGTCACAGCAGCAAGGTCCGCGAGATGGAGGTGTTGGTGGGGGAAATGCTATGGGCCTCCCTCCTCCTCCTCCACCGCTGCCACCCGCCATCTCGAACGGACTGAACGCCCGTGGTCCGACTTCGTCACCCAGAGTCAGCCAGTCAATCAACAACAACGGCAGCAGCTCGCTACCCTTACCATCCCGGGCTGGCCTCCCGCCTCGGCCACAGGTGGGACGGCCACGGGTGTCGGATGTGGACAGTGTTGGGGGCGGCAGCGATTCAGGACCACTCGGACCGGCGTCTGCGGCGCGGATGCCGCCACCTCCGCCGATGCCCCAAGCTACTCCAGGACCTGATCCACGAGCTCGTCGGTCCCAGAGGTCCTACGAGGATCTCGATGGTGCCGCCGCGTCCGGCGGCGGAGATGTCGAGCTTCAGTACTGAGTCGTATGTTAGACTGATCATGTGGCATTGGGAATATCCGTAATCTCGAAGAAGCATCCCCAACCCTCTCTGACCACGACGAGATCGGAGAGCACGCTAGATTTGCAAAGTTACCAAAAAGGAATTGAGGTTACGATTGCTGCTGCTGCTGATGATGATGATGGTGATGACGGGAGTAGAGGGCAGAAGAGGGAGGAAGGAAAATTTTCTTTGCAACAAAAAAAATGCGACAACAACTTGACGTACAGGTGCGATTTCTCTTTGGAGGGAGGGGGGACAAACGAGGTAGACAAAAGGCAAAAACAATGCGGGACCTGGGAACTCGAGAGGATGCGGCTTTGGTTGTAAATGATAAACGACGACTGAGGCGAGCGAGGGAAGCGAGCGATCAAGAGAGGGAGAGGGGAACCCTGGAGTGAATGTGGATGAGTATGCTTTGGGTCTGAGGCACCAAGGGGGAATGGGGGGGATGAACGAGGGGGGGGGGGGGGGGGGATGCAAGAAAAAATACAACCCCTGGGCCTGCCACAAGATGACTTTTTTGAAGGGGGGGGACAACAATTTGGATGAGAGAGAGTGTGGGATGTATGCTGGAGGAGAACCATTGGGATTCTTTTGTGGATGCGAGACGGAACCAAAAAAACCCCGTAGACGTTGCGAGATGCGAGGATGCTATACGTTGGTTGTGTACATTTGCGTGTGTGTGTGTGTTCGTGGCACCAATCTAGTTTCCGAGTATCCTTGAAAGAAGATTGGATGAGCTTCGCATGGTTCGCATGGTTGTGCTTGCAGACAGTGCCGGTGGTGGCACCGCCACTACGTCCTTGGCGTTTGTGTTCTTCGTCGTCGCATCGTGGTGGATATACCGCATACCTGTCCCGACCTTGGTGTTCTCATCCATCGTCATTGTGATTGACCCGTTCGAAGGCCAGCCTTGACGACCCCGGTGACCGTGCACCTCTGTCTCCATGCTGTCCTTGGTAGGGTGGCGGAGGTGATGTTGTTGGGACTGGTGTTGGTGAGACGAGGCCGAAGTGCCATCGTGGTAGAAGCGGTCATGGTCATGCTCGAAGTCGTCGTCGTCGTCATCCTCGTAGTCCTCCAGGGACGACGAGCTGGAGCCGTTGTCGTCGGTGAGCTCGCCGAGCGTGCCCGAACTCGATGCCGATGTTGATGCGTTCGAGTCGGAGGACTGTTGGCGCATCATCATGCTGGCTGAGGAGTGGATACCAGCACTGCTGCTTCCGCTCGCGACCGAGTATGCGTCCACGCCGCCGACCGAGGCGGGCGAGATCGGGGTTGGTGGCGCACTGCCGTGGTAGAGGGGTCCGCTCTGAGAAGCCATGGTCTGCTTGAGGGACTGCATGCTGCTCTTGGCCTTGGCCGCTGCTGCGTCCTGGTCCTGGTAGCAGGGAACCTCGGAGGCAGGCAGGTTGCGAAGCATGACCCGACGCTCGCTGGCTCGTCCATATCGTTCCCGTTCCCGTCCAGCATCGCAGCCTCGGAGGAACATTTCCCGGGCTCCAGCGGTGGCGGGGTCTTCGACGGTGCGGAGGAAAGGCTCAAAGTGCTCGAGGAGCTCGTGCTCTTCGATTCTGAGGTCGTAGTCGAGCAGGTAGAGGAGTTGCTTTTCCATGAGGTTCACTTCTGGTTGGGAGAAGAGAACGCCGTATCGGGTCCAGTGCTTGTTCTTGGGCGAGGAGTCGTTCAGGTACTTGGCTGCGACGATCAGGGTGGCAAGGAATACACGGTGGCGGGTGCAGTGCATGCCTGAACAAGATGTAATCGGTGAGGTTCAGCTTTCGAGACCTTTGGGAGAGTGTGGATGTGTGTGACCAAACTCACCCTTTGCCACTCGTGGAAGTCGAGACTTGAGCCGGTCCAGGTATACGAGAGTGCAGAGCAGGGTAGGTACCTGAACATTGCTCTTCTCGACCAGGCCGCGGATGAAGTGCTCGAGGCTAGGCAGACCAGCGGTCTCTGCTCGGCCGGAAGGGTCTGCCAATGCGTCGGTCAACGACTTGGTGGGAGAGGCAGGCGGGGTGTTGATGCCTTGTGTCGACTCGCACTGGATCACGTGAGCGGCTTGAACGGCCAGGTAGGCTGAATGTGGCGGATGTAAGACCAAAGAAGAAGTGGAAGTGTGTGTTTAGCCCAGCTATCGATCAATCCGTAACAGATTGAGAAAGGCAACAGATACATACCGATCATGTCGCTGGTCACCCGTTGGCGAGTGAGATCGAGCAGAGCAGGGTCGTGGATCGATCGTGGGAGGAGACTAGCTCCGTGGCGCCGAAGACTGAAGCTGCCGGTCGCAGGCATGGAAGAGCTGGAAGAGGCAGAGTACATCGAGGTCGACATCTTGGTGATAGGGTGGGAGGGTGAGGGAGGCTGGGGGTTGGGGGTGGGGGGAGGGGGGGATGTCGGAGGAGGGAAGGTTGGATGTTGAAGGGATGGCGGTGGGCTGGCGAAGGAATCGGAAGGGTCCTAAGATCTAGGGTCCGGGCCGAGTACTTGTACTTCCTGGGAGATGGAAGTGAGGTTGGCAGGCAGCTGCTGGCTGGGTAAGCTTTTTGTGAAAGGGCAGGGAGGGAAGGGGTGGGATTGGGATTGACAGGCTAAGGTGTCGATCGAGGTGGGCGATTGAGGCAAATCCGTTGGCCGCGGCGAAGAGGCGATCCAAAAGTTGGTGCAAGGGGGTGAGGCTGGCAACACACCGACCGAGATCGCAGGGTCTTAAACAACAAAATGCTCGGCCTAGACAGTCCAAGCGGAGAAAGTTGCCAGGGATCTGGTACGGAGCAAACAAGAGGAGAGGAAGAGCGAGAAGAAGATAAGTGGGTCAGCGGGGCAGGAGAAGAGCGGCAGCCGGCATTCGGGAGATTGAGCTAGAGAGAGAGAGAGAGGGAGGAGTACGTACGAGCTGTGTGATGCGGGCGGATGATAGGACAGTGTGAAGCGGTTGAGCAAATATCTGCGAGGAGGTGTTGTGATCTTGAAGCCGACCGTTAGGAGGCGAGATGGAGGGGGGGGCTGAGGAAGATGTGGTCGGAGGGAAGAGATTGAAGGAGGTGTGATGGAGAGACGGGATAGAAGTAGTCTGGAAGAAGTGAGGCGGCGGCGGGCGCAAGGAGGATGGCTAGGAATGTGTGTAGGGGAATGCCTTGCCACGGGAGGAGGGTGCTCGGGGACCGGATTTGAGCCAGGGATTTGTTTTGAAGCTTGTTCGTTGCAGAGGATGGGTAGTTCTGGCCTTTATTGATGCTTGATTGTTGTTGCTTTGGACGGGAAGAAGCCCAGCTTCGATCTCGGAGGAGCAGGGGGGTGGGTCAGGAGGAAGGAGGGTAAAAGGAAAAGAAAAGAAGGGTAAGGCGGAGGCGAGAAAGGAATGGAATGATTGGGATGCGAAAGGTTCCTGTGAAGACGCACGACCCAGTGGTACGACCTGCGCGGCACCGTGGAAAGGCAAAAAGAGAGTGCGAGAGCTTGGTCGGGCAGTCAGCAGCAGAGGAGAAGAAGTGAACTGACGTACTCCAGGCACGCGGGGCGAGATGGGGCAAAAAGGGGGGAGAATGGGAAGGGAAGGGAAGGGAAGGAAGTGGTGAGAGAAGTGAAACTGTGAAAAGCCAAATGCAAGATTGCGAATGCAGCAGAGAGAGCAGGCGAGACCCAAATGTTCGGGACAAAGGAGGTGTTGAGTGGGAAGAGAAGCAGGAGGGAGATCGTCAGTCATCTAGCGCCCAAGAGCGAGTGCAGGCCGGAGGATTGGAGTGTGATGGACGAGGCACGAGAGCAGTCGGAGTTGGGGCCATCCCAGGAGGGGGCCGAGCGAGCGAAGCAGGGGGGGCAGCATGGAGGTTGGAGAAGACATAGAGTATGCACTAAAACAAACAAGGCCTGCATGCATGCATGCATCGACCTTTCCTTCCCTGCATCCGATCCCACAGAACCCAAAGAAGATGGTTTGGATTTGGGGGATTAGCAGCAGCAGTTGGGTCTGGGCAGGCAGGCAGGGTATGGCTGTGTGACGCAAACACAGAGCTTGGTCGGGATGGGATGGTGCGAGTCGGGGCCCAGCGCAAAGCTTACAGAGGTCACAAGGATGGCACCACCTCGACCAGCCAGCCAGCCAGCCAGATGCAGCAGCGGAGCAATACCTTGTTGTCCTTTTTCATTTCTTTTAGTAGCGCTGGGCGAACGCAGTCTGGGAAACGCAGGCACCACCCAGCTTGACCGATAACGCATTTATTGCGAAACAATAGCCAGAAATTCAAAAAGAAAGTCCGCCGCTGAGCAGGTGAGAACCACGGTCGAGCTCCAACCGCTTCGCCAACAATAACCGTTGGCCGATTGGGGGGCCGCACACAATCGGGCAAGCAGAAGCAAAGCTGCATAGGGTTCGTGCGGAGCCATGCTGCTCCAACGTCTCATTCACCGCCGATCAACAAAGATCCATCGCTGGCTGGCTGGCAGGCTGGCAGTCGAGCAAAATTGTGATACATCACACAGCTTGGAATGACAGCATCTTTGAGAGCAGCAGATGAAGAGGTCCATGCTCGCAAATCCGACACTTCCGTGGGGGGCGGGAGGCGCCGAGGCTGCCTATCTTTCACTAGTCCCCTGCTGACGAACTTCCAACCAAGGGTGGTGCTCGTGACCAAGGCGGATAATGGTGCTTCCTAATCGATGCGCATTCCCATCCCCCCTCCTTCTACTTGAGATGCATGGAATAGGAGCTACTGCTAGAGCACGAGCCTCGGCTCCGAAGCACAGAGCGTGAGGACCGTGTTCGATCGGCCTGGCATGTTGCATTAAATGATGACTTGCACAGACGCGCATCGGTGGGCCTTTGGACCGTTGGAAGTTGGGACCGACACTGGTCCAGTGCGCGCAAGTTGAGATCTGTCAGAACCCAATCAACCCAAGAGAAAAACAAAAACTTGCCTCAGCAGCCAGCTCGCATTCCGATGGCTTACTGCATTTCCCAGCTTTTGTCCCTTTTAGCCAGGGCTAAGTGGAGCACCCAAAGGGTTGGATCATTCCTTCGTGTTGACAATCGCATTTTGACACTGCTCCTTTTGTCCGCCCGTTGTTTGTGAAGCAGCGATGGGCCAGACTATGGCATCAAGAAGCTCCGATTCGACTTTGAGAGAAAAGACTCTGACCATCGCTATCACTCAGCGTGCTGAGCCGATCAAAAGATAAAGGAGAGGGGGGGGAGGAAGGGGGTTGTGTAGGGACATGAATGAATGCAGCAGTCCCGAGATCAATCGGCTAGTCAGATCAGTCAATCCATTCCAGAGGAACCCCGACGAGCTAGGAGAACTCAGCCTTGAGCTTGGCTGATACACTGGAGACGGACAAGTGAGAACGAGAGAGAGTGAGAGAAGGCAAAGCCTCCGAAAGTGGGTCTGACACACCCAACCTGACACCGACCAAGGCAGTTCAGTCGCACCGAGGTGCGTGGGAATCCGTCTCCACCCATCCTGGTTCAACCGAAGTCGCAGACCGAGGTCCAGCCCAACGTTCTCCGCATTGACAACACACTTGTCCCACATAATCACGCGCCCAAGAGTGCAATACATGTCTCTGATTCCCAGCTGCGCGCACCTTGAGCTGGGCGGGTCGACCCATGCAGTAGATCTGATCGTCTCCTTTCCCAAAGTCTTGGTCTCAAACCCGAATCAATGCATCTGAGACAAGAGGGGCAATCGTACAGACTCGGGTGCGAAGAGCGCATAAATCAGCCATTTCTAGATAGCAGAAGGGGCGGACCCCTTCCCGGTTGACATCGATATGAATGACCAACCGATCCGTTGATTGCATGTCGTTCCTTGAATGAATGACCATGCTGCGTGGGCGCCGCCGGAAGCGCCCCCAAGATGTGTGACAAGGAATGTCTCAAGCACAGACAATCCAGCTGGACAGCGGGTTCATCTGTATTCTTTCTACATGGAACGCGACCATCCTCTGTCTTTCCCTGGGTGGAGTCCAACCCCCGCTGCATGGGGTCCCCGTCACACATCTTGTCTTTGTTTTTTTTTTGTTCGACGGCACACTCGCCGACTTGATGAACGAAGATGAAGCGAGCTTCACCGCTGGTTGGGCGGGCCTCAGAGGACCTCTCTTTTAACAATTGCAAGTCGATCATCTCGGATCTTATGTCGGAGTTTGGAAGGCGGGGCGGACACACACTCGTGTTGATTTGAAGCCACGTGTGGGACTTGGACTATGTTTCCCAGCACGCTGAGCTGACAAAGCACTGCTAGCAAGCCTGGCATCAAGGACCAGTCTCACAAGATGTCCGGCTATGAACGTGGGATGAATGCCAGCAATGAAGTGCTTGCAAACCCAGAACTTGAGCCTCAAGGTCCGAGTCTCTGGTTTCCCCATCGAAGCCGTCGCTTTCTCGGCCTTCCCGTTGTCATGTCGCCTGACAAAGGTAAGAAGCAAGCAGTGAGGCACCCAGGGGAGGCATTAAACCGGACAAAAGCGATCCACCCCGACCACCGCTGCTCACAAGGTTTGGTGGCTGGCTTCAGCCAATCATCTCTCTCTCTGCCTCGATGGAAGATCATCAAGATTTTTAATTAATGCAGATCGCCCTCCCTCTTGACCGACCGAATAGCCTTCGTGCATGAATATTGCCGCAATAATCGACCTCTCTTGCCAATCGGGCTGGACCGGTCCTCTCCGGCTCCGGCAAAAGGGCGGGGGAGAGGGAGGGGGGAAGACCTACACGACCGAGCAAGGCGGGGTGGGAAAGAGGAGAGTCCGAGACAACGTCAACAAGAACGCGGTCAACAACCACGTCGGGCAGCTGGCCGTCTCTACACACAGACGGGAGCTTGATGCAAAGATCTGCCCACTTCTGACCACCTGCTTGGTGAAAATCTCACACACACCCAGCCTGAACCTTGTTTTCTCTTCTCTCCGCGTTCGCCGGCCATCCAGCGGAGTGGGATTTTGTTCCTGACTCGCTGATTATGGACCATTCACCCTTGCCAAGGTCCGCAGTCCGGATGGCGAAGCTTCCGCCCACCTCGCACGCATACTGTACAGGATGGAGTCTCGTTCGCAAAAAAAAAAAAAAAAAAAAAAAAAAAAAGCTGTTGTTCCCCCCGATAGGACTCTTGTCGTGCTGGCAGTGGCGACAAGGTTCCCAAGTGTGAAGCATGGTTCTGCCGTGAGGATAAGGGGAGCACTGCTCCCAAACAAGCTCTCTCTCGTTTGAACGAAGCGCATCTGCTCTTCATCTTCCAAACGATCGACGATGGGAACGGATTGCGAAGAAAGATATGAATTTGCAGAGGCGCGGCAACAGAAGGTTGCCACGACGGAATGATAGCCAACCTCGATGGGATTCCAACCTTCAACAAGATTCGAAAGCTTGAGTGTTCAACGAAATTGGACAAGTCAGTCAAAGCTCGACCTCATCATCATCCAAGAATCTTGCCCTGCGTGACCTCAACGAGTCCAGCCTGGGCTTGGAAGGATGATAGCATGGGTAGAAGCTGATACCTGAGCAAGGTTCGACACCAAAGAAATTTGGCCAGCGAAAAACAACATGGGAAGGTGGTACCAAGAACGAGCTGCGAGCGAGACGAGCGAAGCTTTGGGATCTTGGCGCGATTGTCGTGCTTCCCGCTTCATCCAAGCTTCGAAATCCAACACACACAGACTTCAGCCGCCGCCCCTCCATCTCTGATGATGATTGCGTCCGAGTAGATTTGACTTATCGTCGAAGCCCCGAAAGCACCCGGCTTGTTCTGAACTCTGATTCGAACACCATGCCAAACATGGGAAGCCAAAAAAATAACAAGCCTTATCTGTATGCGTGCTCGAAAAGGTCAGCTGAGCTCAAGGGTTGTTTGTGTGTGGGTGTGTGTGCGTTCAGAGCAGAAGCTTCAGATCGAAACGTCACCACTGTCGTTGTTCATGATTCATCGTGCACCATCGTCCATCACATCCAAGGAGGTCCTGAATCCTTTGTGCCTCTCACCCATATCAGTCATTAAAGCTCCACCCCCCCCCCGCTTCACCCTCCGTGCACGATCGCCTCGCTTATGAACCTTGCTTGCTTTCGTGCCCGCCCACCCAAGCTTTCCTCCCTCCCACCTCCGTGTTTTGCCGTGATTCGATTCTTGCATTGCCATTGCATTTAAGCGTTCCCCGAGGGGGGAAAAAAGTTGAACATCTCTCCGGCTCAACTCAAGATGGGGCGGCATGTCCGCAATGCTGGTAAGCTTCACGAACACGGGCGCCGATAATCATGGCGAAATGCGTCGAGAGCACGTACCTGCATCTCTCCTCTGCCCCAGACGAGCTACGATCTGTTGCAGCCGTGCGGATGATTCCAAAAGGCAGGGTAGTGTGTTTTTTTATCAATTGGGTATAATCCAAGCTCCTCCCCCAACCTTGTACTGGTGCGCGGCATACACGAATCAGCGCGAGCTGGAATTCCTCAATAGCATCGCTGATAACGTGCTTCCGACGTCGGAAGCGTAACGGAAAGAGGTCGTACACACTTGTACCGCGGGACAGCGAATGATGGCAATGAAATGATGATCATGACGATGACGGGGAGGGTCAGGTGGGTCAAAAGTCCCCCGACGGCCACGGCCGAGATGTGTGTGTACCTGCAGGGAGGTGTGTGCTCAGTCAGGGCGCTGGCAGGTACAGCAACTGAACAACATGGCTAGAAACCATCTCCCTCTCTCCCCTCCCTCAAGCACAGCCCGGCTCCGACGCCCGGCTCCGCAAGATGTGAAGAAGAGTTGTGGAGGTCGGGGTGCGATGATGAGAGCCATCCAAGTTTGCCGAACCTGCAAAAACTCCCCATCAGCTTCAAGACGATCCATGTTCGAAGCGCACTGGCTGTCTGTCATCTGTACATGAGGAATTGATTGCTCAGCATCATCCAGAAGACAACCTTCTGCTGACTGGAGCTGACATCAAGGTGGAACAGGAAGCCGTCCGATTGGGCCATATAGGCCCGTCTAGGCCCCTCCCCGTCCCGCTTCCTCCAAAAAAAAAAACGGCAACGCCAGCCTGTCGGGCGACAATATCTACAGATCTCCCGAACCACGTTTGCTGATCATCCGCGATTGAGTGGAGGTAGGCAATTGTGGCAGAGGGAGAAAGTTCGGGAAATCAAAAGGGGTGGCAACAGTCTTTAGTTGATTTCACAGCTTGCCCTCCGTGTTCTTCCGGCTCCACTCGATCACGGGCGGGTAGCTCTCTTGAATCATGGCCATAATCCTCGCGCCCACAACCTGGTCTCGACGCTCTTTGCCCTCGCGCCGGAACGTCGCCAGGTGCTCGAGGAACGTCCACAGTCTGCCCTCGAGCTCGCCCGTACTTGCGTTGTACGTCGGTCTGAACTCGGGGTTGAGTGCGACGAGAGGGATCGGCTTCGCGGATGTGGACTTGGCGCGGATGATCATGCCTCGCTCTTGGTAGCGCGCAATGGCCTGTGCAAGTGTGGCTTGGTTGACAGCCTAAACAAAGGGCAACGTTTTTGATCCGGGTGCAACAAAGGAAAGAAGAAGAGGGGGGCCGGCGGCGGAGACATGTGAACAAAGGCTGCCGATGAGCAAGGTCGCTTTTCAGAGCAACAAAGGGGGGGAATGATGGAACGCACCTCCAGATAGCTCAGTTCGCCCTGAGCGTACAAGGTCTTGCCGAAGAGCTGGGCAAGCTTCTCAAAGTCCTTTGCCGCGAACCAGGGGATGTCCGTCTGCTCGGACTTGCCCTCTGGCATTGGTGGGGCCAGGTACAGAAGCGAGCAAGCGGCCAACCAGTAGCCTTCCACGAAGGGCCAGACCAAGAAGCTAAACAGGGGCGCATCAGGCAGCAGAAGTACGTCAGAGATTCCAGGTGTCTGTTGGCGGCCCAATCTCGCGGAATCACTCACAGGAAAGCATCAAAGTTCTCTCGTCCGCCTCTCCTCTCCCGTTCCGAAATACCCACCATACCGTGTTCCTGTCCGCGTCCCTCCGGTGGGCTTCGGATCTCCAATACTCCCTCGCGCTCCATTGATTGGGCCGTGTTGACCAAGTTGACCTCCAAGCTCTCCGTACCAAATACGAATTCGTTCCGCAAGAGGGTCGAAATGAAGCTGCACTCGCGGACGAGCTCGGCAAAGGTCATGAAGTTGTCAGAGGACTTCTTGATGGCGGTGTAGAGCGTGACTGCGATCAGAGATTCGGAGACAAAGATGTGCAGCACTTGGTTCCGGTAGAACGAGAGCTGAGATGATGGCGAGCATAAGTTTCAGTGTCGACCTTCGATCTCCAGCGGAGCAGCGTACCGGAACTCACCTCGAATCGCTTCTCCGGCTCATAAGTAGGCTCCATGACCTCGCGAGTGTGCTCGGTGATCAAGCCCTTCATCATAGCAAGCGCACGATCCACAACTTCGGCAGTAGACATGTTACCAAAGTCGGCCACCGTGTAGCCGCGCGCGATAATGATGTCTCTCAGCCATTCGACGCGGCGAATAAGCTCGCTTCTTCCGATGCCCTGGTGCGGTTCCGAAAAATCGAAAAAGGGAATCAGTCCCTGTGCCGGCATTGTGTGCACTTGTGCTCTGGTGGCTCCCTTTCTTTCCCTCGGAGAGCACATCCCGACCACATAAAGGGAAGAGGAAGCGGCCCCCAACAACGGAAATCTGAACTCACCCTTCCGCGGAGAATCAAGATGACCGTTCCAACGAGGGCTGCAGGCATGACCACGCTGATGCTGTTGATGTCGCTCAGCACCTGGTATCCCAAGGCCTTGAGCACCGTCACCTTGTCCTGCTCCGAGTTCTTGATATCCAGCACACGCGACTCTTTGCCCTTGTGCGCAACCCGCTTCGGTAAGGTCGTCGTCGATGCAGGGGCAGGAGACGAACCTGCGGCTGGTGAGGGCGAAGTGGTGGGGATAGTAGAAGCGGCGGGTGGCCCACCAGAGGTGGCTCCCGGCGCAGCATCGACTGCATTTCTCCAGGGCATGTTCGCCATGTCGACCGAGACGGGCGGGGGCGCAGCCCTGCGCTCGACCTGCTCTTGCAAGTACCCTTTCAGCGACCAAGGCGTCTTGAAGCGGATATCGATCCTGCCCATCTTAAGCTGCAACACCGAACTCGAGCCTGAAAGCAGACCCAAGAGTGATTCTTGCTCCTTTGGTTTACCGAGCAGCTCGGAGACGTATGTTTCTGACTCAATGACGCCATCATATTGGAGACTGACGGGGCAGATCCAGACGTCGGTTGTGCGACCTGCGAGATAGCCTTCGAGGATGTACTTGAGGATACCAATCTTGGGCGGGAGGAGTTTGCCTGTTCGGGATCGGGTGCCTTCAATGAAGCATTCCAAGTTCTTACCTGCGCCCAGCAATTGTTCGATGTACTGAGGAATTCACGAATGAAGAACGAATGAACGCATGAGCAACGAACGCATGCGCGCACATGTCGAAGAGACTCAAACGCACCTCGCGGATGACAACGGGGTAGAGCTGGTCACCGGCAAAGGTACGGCGAATGAAGAAGGCACCTCCACCACGTAGAATATCTCCAACAACCGGAATATCCTAAGTTCAGAAGGAAAAGCAGAGTTGACACGGTAAGTTCACTCGGAGCTTATTCGTCTCTTCTCCCGCCGGGAGACTGCCCCTGGGGGTAGCAGTACGGCGGACTGACCAGGTTCTCGCCTGCGATAATGTGGGGCAGAGCGATACCGAGACGGTACATGAGCCACGACACGGTGAGGTAGTCGATGTGAGACTTGTGGCATGGCAGGAAAACGATTGACTCCTTGCGTTCGGCAGCATATGCGGCCACCCGACGGAGCTCGAGCACTTGGGGTACTGAGACGTGTATACCCTGGTGATACATGCGGAGAAGGACGTTGTTCATCACGGCGGCGAAAGCGCGGATGAATGGCATGCTATTGGGATTCGCACGAAATCGGTATGCTTCTGGTTCAGCGCAACCCCTCGTGATGTAGAATTGCACAATGATCAGGCGTCACTCACGAGTCCAGTCTGGCAACACTCTTTTCGATCATGGCGCGGGCGACATCGGTGAGCTGCAGCTCAAGCTCGGCCCGCTTCTGGACTTTGTACGCTTCCAGATGTCTTCGCGCCCGCTGTGCGCGTGTCTCATTTGGGTGCGAGCTGGACGAGGATGATGATGCTGATGAGGCAGGAAGGAGGGCGTCGTATGCGAGCCAGGCTGATGTGCGTTTGCCCGATGATGAGGACGAAGTAGATGGGATCGAGGCTGCTGCAGCTGCTGATCGGATCTGTGTCTCAGTCTCGTTGGAAGGGTCGTCGATGGCTCCGATGCTGACAGCAACTTGACTCTTGGCTTCTTCGGCTGCCAGCGCCAGTTCTTCCTTGGCCAGGAGTTGGTCGACCCTTTTAGCAGCGAGGGCTCGGATGCGTTGCTTGACTGCGTCAGAGCCCAGGACAGAACGCATCGATTCTTGGGATGAGCCCGGGTAGAGGATGGGAGCTCCCAAGTAGGAGTCGTACCCTCTCCAACCGGTTCCCTGGGAGTAGGCCCAAGCTTGGGAGATCCAGCCCACGGGATTTTCGCGGAAGTGGGCAGTGTGACCCTCGACTACATTGAGCGAGGTCTTGCCGTCTCCTTCCTGTCCTGGCTCCCGAAATCTTTCTTCCTGCTGTGCTTTGGCGAGCGCGGCGGCTGCTGCGGCTGGATTGATGGTTGCCTTTCCCCGGAGAGGGTCGTACAGCTGAGCGACGAGGGGCGGGAATGCGGCCGTGGGTGGGGGCAGCTCGGGCTGTGCGCCCGACGGCGGAGGTGGAGGGCGAGACGAAGGCGGTGACATGGTGCTGCTCCAATCGTCGTCGTCGTCCTCGTCGTCGTCGCTGTTGGAGGATGTGGTTGAGCAAGTAAATGCTGCACGATGAAGCAAACCCTCGTGCTCATGCGGCTGGCTTTTGTGGGGTTGGAGCTGAGCCCTTCCCACTCTTCCTCGCTAAGAAACCAGCGTGCGAAAACGGGAAGACCGAACACACCTCCACTCGATCACTATTCCATCAGTCAACAAGGTACCAGGCTCAAGGTTGGGTGTGTATCTCATCACTGTATGCGGTCATCAGTGGCCTAGAAGAAGGACAGGTGTAGCACACGCATGATACACTCTTGGTCGGATGGTTCCGTCCAGGATGCGAGAGGTCAAGTCCTGATTTGACACGCTTTCTCAGAGCAACGAACTGGCCAGCGTTCTGACCACGGCTCACAGAGGGCTGCATGGTCAGGCGTCAACAGGACGTCTGGTGACTTGAAGGGTCTTCCGACAATTGCACGACCGCCGTCATCCCCCGCTGGAAGGGTCCATTTCCCACTGTTGTAGAGCCGGGAGCTAGGTACCGAGAGCAGACAGAGGCGGACGTCACAAGTCATCGACCTTGCCTATTGATCTGGGCCAATTTAATCGGAGCCTGGCAGAGACATATCCCATGAATGCGTGATACAGAGGATCTACCGCTGTCGAAGGCGACCGAGATGGGTTGGATTACGGAGTTACGAAAGTAGGGTGACGCGGATCGAGACATGGCCCTGATTTGATTCGTGAGAGGCGCCGCAGGTGGCCAATGCTCGATTCTGACCAGAGGATGTCCAATTCCGTTGGGATCATACCTGACGATGTTTACGATGTCGCGGTGACGATGCCCGCTACTCGGCCGTGGTACTACCGGTTATCAGATGAGTCTGAATGAGATAGAGCAGATGGTCGATCTGCTCTTGTGAGAATCGGATGAAGCATTCCTCGACGATGGTAGTCAGGACGACGTGCGAGGTGGGCGTGTGATTGATGAGCATCAATCGTTCCGTCCTCGTGAGCTGAGTGCCGGGCGAGGTATCTCTTGCACCTGGAAACGGTGGGGCAAGATCAGCATCGCGTAAGGCTTGGAGAAAGGATTTGATGGCCTGTGGAGACTGATTCCGGAGAGAGGCAGAGGATGGGGAGGCGAGGTAGGTTTGCAATTCGTAGTGTACTGTGTTCAGGTTGGAGATCGAGGTCTGCAGAGGCTGGATGCTGTCATCTGTTTCTGAAGCTTGAGAATGGGCGCGAGCGTAGTCTTTGACCAGAGCAAGAGTCTCATAGTCGCTCAGCAGCGCCGACTGTTCATTCAGGATCCTCATGATCGTCCAGTCTACTCTCTTCCTCAAGGTGGTGGATCCCTGCCGCGATGAGCATCGAGGAAGGGGTCCTGTCAAAATGTCGTTGCGCAACAATTACCTAATATGAACTCATCCAATCGGTTAGGAGCAACCTTGGAAGCAACACTTCCGATCCGACCTGCCCAGATCTTCGTGACCACCATTCAGCATATTCTTCAGTCCTTCTCGGAAGGTGTAACTCGACAAGCATGTCCGGCCAGAATCCACAAGGAGGACAGGGAGAATGGAGTCCTCAGCAATACACTCTCCGGTCGGATCCCTACCACCAGGATTACGCTCCTCGACCACAGTACGGCGGCGCAGGTCACTTTCACAGCGTCGACGAGGCTGATTCCTCGAAGCAGCCTCCTCAACAACACCAGCAACAGCATGTTCAGATCACACAGGAGCTGCCCAACCCAAGGTCAAACCAATACCCTCCCCCTCCTGTGGCAGAGTCGCAGCAACACTACCAGCCGCGTCCCAATCCAGCTACCTACAAGTCAAACACTAGCGCAGACTGGGCCCGTCTCCTGGGTCGGGCAGGGTACCAGGCAGCTCCTATCAACGACGAACAGCAACAGCGCTTCCGAGGACCCGGGCCCGCCAACTCCCGCATGCGCTCCATGCTCCCCAACAGTATCTTTACCTTCTTTCGTCAATCAGCATTCGTTCTCATCGTGGCTGCTGTCCTCTGGGTCCCTGGCATCGTCGCTTTGACTGCTTATAATGCAGGGCCACACAACAATTACAACCGGCCAAGGGTATGGAAGGTCGGAATCTTCTGGTGGTCTGTCTGGCTCAGCAGCATCTGGATGGGGTGGAGTGTCTCCATCTGGATCTTCAAATTAATCCCGCGTTTGCTGGGTGGCACGGTCGGAGTCTTTCTCATCGAGACCAAACACTATATTCAGTATCTTATGGTACTCTCCCGATACATTGCTCTCTTCGCCTGGACTTTCCTGGTGAGATGCTGCTGTACTCGAATAAATCTCCTTGATGTTTGTACTGACCCGAATGTGTCTCCGTTCAGGTCTGGGTCTCTTGGTTGGCAGTGATCTGGAACAACTTCCAAGACCCTGCGAAGTCAGGGAACGTTCCTGTCGCTTCATCCAACACTTCGTCTGCCTCTGGACTTTCTGGTCTGGATCCTAACTCGCTGTTCAATTCGACCGCCATTATCGGCCAAGACAGTCTCACATCGACGTACAACTTGATGCTGACTCTGACCCACCTCTGGTGAGTAGAAGATGGAGACAGAACCTTTTCATCTTTTCTCTGGTCTCTGACCTTTCTCTTATCTGCAGGTTCGGTCTGGTGATCTCTGCAGCCTTACTGTTGGCAGAGAAATTCTTGATCCAAGTCATCGCCCTCTCTTTCCATCGCGTCTCCTACGAAGACAGATTGGCGCAGAACAAGCTCCATGTAGAGATCATTACCACCCTCTACGACCACGCTCTCAAGAGCGGAGCCATCTCTAGCGCAGCGAGCAGTCGACCAGGCACTCCGCCTTTGCTCTTCTCCGGCAAAGGATCGAAAGCAGCCTCGTCGGCGGGCGGAAACGGAACTGCTCACTCTAAACGGTCTTCCTTCTTCGACTATGAGCGTCTCCATTTCCGACATCGAAGCGGAGCTCGAAACCGACGGGGAGGGGGAGGAACGGCAGGGATGAGCCAACTCGATCCTTCCTCTATATCCTTGACTCCGACCACGAGTACGGCTTCGTCCGAACTCGCTGCGGACGAAGCGGCCCCAAACAACAATAACAGCATCATGGGCTTTGCTGCTGCCGAGATGGGCGCTGAATCAGACTGGGCGGCTGCGCAGCACCACCGAGCTATGCGCCTTCGCTTCAAGAATGGAGTACCTCTTCCCGCAAAGGTAGCACCCCGGACAGCTGTCATCGTCGCCCTGTCCAGCGCAGGTGAAACACGGAAATTGTGTCTCAAGACCTTCCGTGCCTTGTCGCATCTGCCGTCCTCCCAGCATCTGACTGGCGAAGAGGATCGGGTGTTGGAGTTTCCAGATGTCGCTCGGGCTTTCGCTGGTCATCACGGAGGCAAGACTGGGTCCAATGGCGGTGCGGTTGCCAAGGTGGCCTGGGAAATGCTGGACCGGGACTTCAACGGAGATGTGAACGAGGAGGAATTTCTGGCTGCGGGTCAGGAAATCCATCGCGAACGCGAGGCGCTGATGAGCAGTATGCGCGATATAGATTCAGTATGTCACGGAGAGAAAGGCTCTTTGCACCCTCGTTCTTCTCTTGACTGACTGAGTTATTATGATTCACAGGCTGTTGGCAGGCTTGATCAGGTATTTATGTCATTCTTCGGTATCATATCTGTTACCATCGTCGCGGGCTTGATCAGCGTCAAGGTGAGCTTTCTTAACTTCGCACGCTGAAACGTCGGCTGGCAAGAGCTCATGAATATCTTCGTTGCCTGATCTTATCCAGTTTTCGTCCCTGGTGACCTCGTTTGGAACTGTCTTGCTAGGTCTTTCTTGGCTCCTGAGCTCTACTGGTGAGTCCTCAGAGGATGAAGGCGCACCACCATCCACAGCTCGGCACTGGATGTTCACTGATTCTCTGTTCAACGCCTACGCACAGCTCAAGAGGCTCTTTCTGCAATCATTTTCCTTTTTGTCAAGGTGAGCTTTATGAGTGGACTTACCTGTTGCTTCCTGGTCGCGGGGGCTCAGACTTCTGTATCTGTAGCACCCTTACGATGTGGGAGATCGTGTGATCATCAACCCTCAAGGATCGGGAGACGTGACTTATGTTGTTGCCGAAATTCAACTTCTGAGCAGTGAGTCATCACGATGAGAAAGTCGTAAGCCATCAATAGGTGGATGCTGACCTTTCCTTTCTTCCATTGATCTCAACAGCCATCTTCAAAACCACCACGTAAGTTCTGAATCCACGCTTTATGCTCGGTGGTGTATTTTTACACTGCTTCCTTCTTGCGTCTGCAGCGGCATGTACGTCCAGATCAGTCACTCAGTTCTCACCACAAGGGTGGTGAACAACTGTGAGTAGCTCATTGTAAAGCTCGAATGTGCTGCTCAGGCTCACAATGTCTGCTGTCACATCTTTTGCAGTGCGGCGAAGTGGTCCGATCGAAGAGAGTGAGTCAAGAAGACCCAAAACCTTTCAAGTGTGGATCCAGATCGTTCAGTCCTAAGCCACCATCTTGTGCCTCCTAAAGCCATCACCATCGACGCGCCGTATTCAACTACTTTTGTTCAGATTGAGCAACTCCGAGGTATGTGGGCTCGTGAAACGGAGCCTGTCCACTGGGTGGCGCTGATCCTTGATTGTTACCCGACCGTGATACAGAGCTCATGATCGACTGGATTGCGGACCAACCGCGCGACTTCTTCCCGGGTCTCAATATTGCGGTCATTGACCTTCCCGGATTTAAAACAATCACACTCCAAACCGGAATTCGATATAAGAGCAACTGGCAGGCCGGCGCGCTGAAGACCGCAAGGAAGAACGTAAGTCTGAGGTTGGGTATGGTGTGCTGCGAGACAGCTCTGTATCACTGACAATATCACGGTCATGTTACCGTTGCTCTCGCTGCACCCGTAGCGCTGGATGTGTCGGTTCAAGGAAGCTCTCTCGGAAACCGGTATTGCACTGCCCGACCCTCCCAGTACGACACGTATCACCATGATCCCTTACCCCATGCCCGAGTCCGAGACGGCCAAACCGACGCCAGCTGAGGCGCTGGCCGGCACCCGAGGCGTCGATCCGACCGACGACTCGGATGGAAGCAACAATGCGTCTTCAAGTCAGACCGGTGGCCCGAGGACGAGGGAGGCCTTCAACTTCTTGGACAGTACCGATGGCCAGGACGCCAAGATGTTGAATCTTCGGTCTGTGAGACAACGCGGGGAGGAAGGTGGCGGTGGCGTTGGGATGCAGTCGGCCTACAGCTCTTCGATGGGTCCCGGAGCAGCATCTGCGGATATGCGCCGCCGTGCGTTTGGGAACACGGGCGTCTCTGGTAGGCCCCAGCAAGGACATGTCGGCGACGAAGCAGCTTGAAATCCTGAATCGTCCATCTCTTGCTATATCTTATGGATCATGCTCTTGGTTCGCTTGCACGTTCGTGCCAGTACTTTATCTCGTTTTATTTCCACCAGAATCTTCCATCAGTTCAATCTCATAGCCCATCCAGTCCACAGCACGGCAAACGGACCCTTCCTACACGATGGTGACACTCTGAAGAGCATCTAGAATTTGGCTTGTGATGGAGAGCTATTCGAGCCTGAGCTTCTAAGGTGGTACAACATCGACAGAGCGCAGTCAGAACTCTTTGGTCTGGATACACTGATGAGAAGTGGGGGAAAGGATGGAGAGTAAGGGTGGAGTTGATATCTTACTCGTTGACGAGGACGTAGCGGAAGCGGGGCTTGCCGGCCGCCATATCGACAACAGCTTGGTTGGCCTCCTTCATTGGACGAGTCTCAATCATGAAGTCTAGCTTCTTGTCCGCGGCAAGTTGAAGCATTCTGTGTGGCAGGACGAGAATGATGGTCAGCTTTCGCGGGCTCGCTGACTGTAAACGCTCCTTGCCTGTCAGAAAACTTACTCTGCGATACGCTTGGGTCCACCGATGGCAGAGCCGCCCACGAAGGCACCAGAGAAAATCAAGGCGCCAATAGGGGTGGGCTGGGCCGGCTTCTCGGGGATGCCGATGTGAACGGACTTGCCCCCGTGACGAAGCATTTGCACGTAAGGAGTGACGTCCATGCCGTCCTGATTACTGGTGACAACGATCAAATCGAGCGACCGGGCGTGGGGCTTCCACCAGTCCTTCTCCGTGCTGACAAGGAAGTCAGTCGCCCCAAGCTTGTGAGCGAGCTCGCGCTTGGAGTCCGAGTGCGAGATGACCACAATCTTCTCGGCGCCCTGTGCCGTACCAAGACAAATCGAGGGAATGGAGATTGTGAAGGGTTGAGTCACAAATCTTACGCTACGCGTTTTCAGGATTGTAAAAGGAGTAGAAGCTCACCATTGCCTTGGCGAAGATGACACCAAAGTGGCCGATGCCACCCAACGCGACGATGCCGATGCGCTTGACACCGGGCTGGCCACAGCCGTTGTCGGCAAGCGGACTGTATGCGGTGATACCTCCACAGCAGAGCGGGGCGGCCGAGGTGGAAGGAAGCCCCTCAGGGATGGGAATTACGAAGTGGGCGGGAGCGCGGTTGTAAAGCGCGTATCCTCCCTGGCTTTGACCAGAGCCGTCCTTGTAGAATCCGTTGTAGGTGCCTAGTAGTAGACGATGTGCAGGGTGTGTCAGGCTTGGGGCCAAACTTCATCGACTGGAGGCTGTGAACTCACCTGTCAGGCCGTTGTGGCAGTAAGGTTCATAGCCATCTTGGCACGACTCGCATTTCCTGCACGAGTCGGATTGGGCCCCGACACCGACGCGCTGGCCGAGCTTGAGGTCCTTGACATCGCTGCCCAATTCAACAATAGTGCCGACCTGTGAGGAGAGGCGCCGAGGGCGTCAGTGTCACAAAACAACATCAAAGAGAGTAGCACCTGCATCCACTCACGATTTCGTGGCCGGTGACCTACCGACAAGCGAAAGTGCAACGCAATGGAGGTGAGTTCTGCACACAACTTTGTCAGGCAAGGAAGGCTCTTGAGGCCAGAAACTCACGAGAGGCCACTTGGCATCACCCCAACCTCCGCTGATGGTGTGAATATCGGAAGCGCAGATACCACAGCACTCGATCTTGATGGTCACATCGCCAGGCATGAGTTTCTTGGGCTCGTACTTCTCCCAAACCATCTCGCCCTTGACCGAGTTGCGGTCCTTGGCGAGCCAGCCATAGAATTCGATATCAGATGATTGAGCCATGATTAAGGACTTGCGGGAAAGACGGGTGATGGGGCAGATAGCAAAGCTGTAGGGAACGGGAAGGTCTTGCTTCAAACAGGTGGACAAGTGGGAGCCACCAACCTTGGAGGACAGGATTGGCCTCCATCTTTATACGCATCTACGATACGATGCATTTGGGAGTCGATATTTCCTCCAGATAAATGATTTGGTCTGCGTCAGCATCCGTCGCGATCGTGACGCAGCAGACGGCATGTGGAGTCCGGCCCTGATCCCTTCTGATCCTGTCAAGGGCTGCATTCCAAGTGCAAGCCGTACGAGCTGTATTGACTGCATGGCTGCATGGTGATGGTGTCGGACGACACCAGTGACGTCAAACAAGTGGAGGTTCGGAAATTTCAAAAGTGGAGCTGCATACAGGAGGGGGACAGTGAGTGGGTCGAAAATGCCCGAAATTTTGCCTTGCCTTCACCACAACAGGAAATCGAATGCAACAATCGTGGGTATGCACTTAGAATGATTGAAAGGTGCAGCAATGCTGTACATCCAGCCGCTTTCAGATTGGCAAGTCAGAGAGGCGGTGCTGTGAGAGCATCGTGCAGAGATCTGTACAATTTTGAAAAGCGCCGGACAGTGAGTGGGTCGCTGAGATCGGGCAAGTGATGTCGCAAAGCTGAGGGTGTTGCGAGATTCCGACCGTGCTCGCCCAAAAGAAAAAGAAAATGAAAGCGGACGCGTCCCAGCAGTGGCATCCAACACTGCTCCACTGCCTGGTCCCCTTTTGCTCGCTCTCATGTCCGCCACAACCACACAGGCACCAGAGCAGGGTTCCGCTGAGCCTGCCGTCGACGCTAGAGAGGCAAGAGTGCTGCTGGGAGTGTCTCTGGTCCAGTGCGGTCATAGCTTACAGCAGGCAGCAGACCTGTCTCATGCACCAAAAGAAACAATTCGACGCCGGTGCAGTGGCACCCCTGCTCGCCAGTACCAACACACCACTGGACCACAGCGCTTACTGGATCACGAGGAGGCAGCGTTGGTGTGCTTCATCATCGAAATGGAGCAGATGGGCTTTCCATTACGACGTATGGACGTTGAGCGATCTGCTCTCACTCTCATTCTGGCAAGGTGGGAGGGCACTGATCCCCCTCCCCCACTTGGTACCAAATGGTTCCCTCGCTTCATTGAGCGTCATGACCCGTTGAAATTCAAGCGCAAGGAGACTTTGTCGCGTGAGCGCACTAAGGGACTATCAATGCAGTCTGCTGAGCGCTTCTTCAGTCTGGTAGGTTATGCAGCCATACAGAACCTGCACTAGACCTGTGTCTCGATGCTCATGTCTCGTCCCCCTCTGATGTGTCTACTTTTGTTTACGTTTGTGCAGCTCAGGGAATTGCTTACAACGCACCAGCTGCAGCCCCAGCAGATCTGGTCTATGGACGAGACCGGTGTGCAGCGTGGCACTGCGTCTACTTCTTTCAAATACGCGGTTTCCTCTTCTCCCGCGCGTGACACAGCCACGGCACTACAAGGTGGGTGCACAGAGAAAGACTTGCGGCTGCAGTTGAGCTGCTTGCTGCCGCTGCTGCATACACGAACGGGAGTGGAGGGGGTAGGGTTTTGATCAACTACAATGTTCCACTGGTTCGCTGCAGATGGCTCTCAGGAGCTGACTACGGCAATCGAGGCTATCTCCGCGGCAGGCACTGCTCTGCCTCCCTGTTTGATTTTCAAGGGCAAACAAGCGGACCTGAGTCTTCCTTACGAGGCCACTAGGCCAATGTACATGACGGCGAGCGAAACTGGATGGACAAACGCACAGATCTCACAGCAGTGGTTCGAGAAGGTCTTCCTGCCTAACACTAGTTCTGCTGATGAGCCAAAACCTCATCGTCTCCTCATTATGGTCAGCTGCTGCACTAGGCTAGTCACTGAGTTTCCTTCTGAGGCTGATGTGTTCTAGTCCACTTGTTTTTTTGGGCACGTCAGGACGGACACTCTTCCCACTTCACTCTGCCACTGCTTAAGGTGGCCAAAGAACACAATGTGCACATTCTCGGTTTGCCATCGCACAGTACCCATGGGCTGGCACCCCTGGACCGCACCTGCTTTGCTCCGCTCAAGCTAGCATGGGCAGAGGAGCAACGCTGGGAGATGATGCTGACTGGAATTGTGCGCAGGGAGGATGTAGTCCGGTAAGCGGCGTGATGATAATACAATGAGACTGCTGTAGTGCTGGAACTAAGAACAAATTGACTGATGCCTCGCCACACTGCTTTGATGCTGCAGACTGTACGAGGCCGCTCGCGCTAAGGGTCTGACCGAAGCCAACATTCTCAGCGGATACGCAGCCACCGGCATCTGGCCTCTGAAGGGCACTGAGGCACTGCCGCAGGCCATGTTTTCTCAACCCAATCTCACTTCCGAGCAGCTGCAGGAGGCGGAGCGTGACGTCCTCCTGAGCAATGTGCTAGCGGATCAGCTAGAGCGTCTCGCTCGCAGTCAGAGATCAATCCGTGCATCGCAGACAGTTCTCGCGGCCTCGGCTAGACTGCGTCAGTCCGAAGCCGTCCGGACCTTAATGGATGCCCTCATCGGGCAAATGCGGGCTCATGCCAGCGCTCTCAAATCCAAACCGGCAACTTTCCGTGTCGCTGAGCCAGGTTTTGGACAGGCTAGAATCTATACAGCCGACGAATGTATTGCGCTAATGGAGGAGGCAGAACATCTCAAACAAGCCGAACAGGAAGAGAGGCAGCGTCGAGCAGAGGAACGAGCCGCTAAGGCAGCCCAAAAAAAACTCGACGACGAAGCCAAGGTCGTCAGACGCCGAGCGTTGGAAGGATCTAGGAAACAAAAGAAAGCACAACAGGCAGCCGAAAAGGCGGAAAAGGCTGCAATCAGGGAGAGAGCCAAACAGGACAGGCTGAGGAGGGAGGAGGAGAAGCGTCGCCAACGAGAAGCAGATCAGTTGAATAAACCAGCAAAAAGAGTCCGAAAAGACGCCACAAATTCAGCAGAATCGGGCGATTCTAACTCAACATCTGCTCCTCTCAACCACACAAACCGCCATGTACTGCAGCCGACACAACCTCTCAATGAATGAATCAACTCATTTGCTGTTTGCGTTGGAGGTTGCTTCGTGGGCCGACGCACAACTTTCCATAATCATGGAAGATGTTTTGAGAGACTTGATTTTTTGCTGCTGGTGTTCGAAGTGACTGTACAGATTTTTCCCAATCAAATCGACAGCCGGGCACCCGACCCGTTGTCTTGCATTCACCATAGCTCCTCAGCAAAGACCTCTGTGCGTCTCAAATTACACTGGAGAGGTGCTGCTGGGCTGCAGATTCCATTGCATGTCTTTTGGGGCGAACTTTATGCATTGCTTCTCGAGATATTGAGATCGACCCACTCACTGTCCACCGACCCACTCACTGTCCCCTCCCTGTATCAGAGTCTGACACTCGCACTTCTGCCCGCAACCAAGTTGGGTGAAAGGCAAGAGACGGGGACTGCGAGACAACTCTCCGCTGGAGGACCCTGAGCTGCGAGAACAAGTCGGGCGCGGTTTATATTTGGAAATTGGCAGGGAGAACAGGGAACAAAGATGGATGATGGCTCGAGCGCGCACATGCAACATGGTGCTTGACAATCTGCAGACGGATGAGCGCCTCCATGTGTGCATGATCTACCGGTTCAGATGTATGCTCGAGCCGCTGCACTGAGCTCGTCGTTGAGCTTGGCGGCTGCCGTCTGGACCAGGGCTCGGGAGCTGGCAGGAACGTGTTTGACGGCTTCGTTCGTAAAGGACGTGGTGGCTCTCTGAAGCAGAAGCACATCGCTCTTAGCGATGGAATAGATCCCGAGAGCCTGCGAGATAGCGGAGGGCTCATCAGTATTGGTAGCTGAGAACGTTCCTACCGTCTGTGATTGAGCGTAGCCGGCGTCGGGATGGATAAGACTCACCCTGAATTTGGCTTTGAGCACAATGACACGCTGGGAAGCATCACGAACGTCTGGAAGGGCTTGGTCCAGTCCCTTGAGTACGCTTTCGGTCTCCTCTGCGCTGAGCTGGCCCAGGTGTGACAGCTGTTTAGTTGAACTTGGGTGGGGGAAAATGTACCAGCAGCGAGAAGTGAGTGAAATCAGTTGTGGTCAAACTTCTGCTTGGACGACGATGGCCGAACTCACGATTGCAGGTTGGTGACAACCTGCTGCGCGGCATTATTGACAGCGAGAGCCTCGGAAACGGAGTTCGAGGGTCCACCGAGCGCCTTGGCCAGGATGTGCAGGGAAGAGATCAACGCCCCGATGGGCTTGTCTACGTGATTGGCAGCAACCGAGCCGATGCTCAGGGTCATGAGCAGGGAGAAGATGGAGAGGAAGAAGAGCTTCATTGTAAATTTGATGTTCTTGCAGTGTTCAGAAGAGGGCGGAAGGCAAAAAAGGGAGGGTCTGATCACAGGGAGGAGGGCATTCAGGACAAGGACGTTTTTCGATGGACAGGTGCCAGCTCATGCCTGCACTCTTTATGCAGTCTTGAAGTTCTTTCTGGCCGAACCTGCTCAGTAGCGAGTACAGGGGCGTAAAACCTGACCTCATATGCACAGACCGGAAATCTTCGTGCATCTTCAGAAGTCAATGCTGCATCGTCGGGACCTCGGTGCAGCCTGGAATGAAAGAAACACAGTCAGCTCGACTTCGCAAAGTTCCTCACTTCAGGCAGAACAGTTCAAGCAAGCGAGGACGAATTCAGTCTGCCAGCGAGCAAAGACAGAGGTTGGACCGGACAACAGAGACTCAGACCGAATGAGAGTCTGACTATCGCGCTTCTGCCCGCAGCCAAGTTGGTTGAAAGGCAAGAGACGGGGACTGCGAGACAACTCTCCCTGAGCTGTCAGAACAAGTCGGGCGTTTTTTGTACTTGGAAACTGGGAGAACAGGGAACAAAGATGGATGGCTTGAGCGCGCACATGCGACGTGATGCTCGATAATCTGCAGACGGATGAGCGTTTCTGAGAGTAGGTGTATCATCTACCAGCCCAGATGTAATGCCCGAGCAGCTGAATTGAGCTTGCCTTTGAGCTTGCTGTTTGTCGTCTCGACCGAGACTTCATACTTGGCAGCTGCGCGATTGACGAGTCCGTGCCTGAAGAAAGAGGTGGATCTCTGAAGTAGAGACACATCGTTCTCGGGATCATACTCGTAACAGACCTTGAGAGCCAGCAAAGTAACAAAACATTCATCAGCTGGAGCATCTGAGGTTTTTTCTGCCGTCCGCGATCAAGCAGAGGAAGCGTCAGGGAGGGAAAACTCACTGTGAGCTCGGCTTTGAGTGCAGTGACACGCTTGGAAGGGTCCCAAACATCTGGGAGGGCGTTCATCAGTCCCTCGAACACGCTTGTGGTCTCTCTTGCGCTGAAATGTGAGAGCTGTTGAGGTTTTCTGTCCGGGGCGGGGGTTGGGGAGCGGCGTACAAGCAGTGAAGGGTTGATGATGTGAATTGTGGTCAGGTCTGTGTTGAGAAGGCGATGAGGGCGACTCACGCGCGTCTGTCGGCGAAGACACGCTTCGCGCCTCTGTCGACAGCGAGAGCCTTGGGCACGGAGCCCGAGGATAGATCGAACTCCTTGCCCAAATTTTGCAGGGAAGCGACCAACGCACCGATGGGCTTGTACACATGGCCGACAGTGTACGAGCCGATTCCCAGGAGCAGAAACAAGGCGGAGAGGGAAATGAGACCCATTGTTGACGTGCTGTTCTTCCAATGACCAGAAAAGAGTGGAAGACAAGAGAGGGAGGGTCCTGACGGCAGGGATGAGTATCGAGGGCGAGCAGGTCGTGTCCGAATCTCCTCAGAGGAGGCGAAAGCGCAGAGCCTGCGCTCCCCTGCGCTTCCACGCACGGACCGGATATCCTCTTGCCGCTTCAGTACTTTGCTGGACTGTGGGAACCCTTGGTGCAGGCTGGAAAAAAAGGACGATCAGCTCGACTTCGGAAAGTTCTTCACTTCAGGCAGAACAGATCAAGCAAGCGAGGACGGCTTCGGTCTGTCAGCGAGAAAAGACAGAGGCTGTACCGCTCAACAGACATCCAGATCGTATGGGTCCCTGCTGGCAAGGCTTCGCATCATTCGTTACAGGATGTTTATGCAAGGCACCCTTGCAGACGGCTTGACAAAGGGTACTCCACGCGGATAGCGTGAGAGCAACACGGTGACGCGCCACGCGGTCCAGTCTCGAGAGCGCAGGTTTGTGCCTATGATTCTCGGACCCGACAAGGCGCGAGCCACTTCTCGGCACTTCCTCAACCTGAACCACCAATTCGAAACACGCATAACGCACAGGCACAAAGTTACAGAGCAACCCCCTTTCAGACCACCATCTGCTGCTCGACACCGTCACTCGCAGCCTGCACTTGCTCCTTTGCTCTCATTCGCACCTGATATTGTTCACGAATCAAGGCCTGACGAGATGTGTGAGTACCGAACTGACATCTACGCAAGGATGGCGCAGCAGAGCTCCAACTTCGGTGACAGGCGCCCTTCCAAGCTGCACCAGGGGAGCATGCTGCGCATGCCCACATAGCTCCAAGCATCCCCCATATACTGACGATGCAATGTCTCTGTGCTGCTGTGCCGCGTTCTTCTTCGCCCAGCCCAAATTCAGGTAAGTTACCTTTGCAACCTGCACCTGCTGGAACTTCTGACATCCCTGAAACTGGACTGAGCCTTGGCCTTTGTTGTTACAACCGGTAGTTCACCACCTCTGACAAGGAGTCCTTCACGCTCGACCGTGATATCGCCGAGCGTTCTATCCTGATCAAACAGATGCTCGAGGACATTGGAGACACTTCTGGTCCCATCCCTCTCGTCAGCGTCAGCGGCCCTGTCTTCAAGAAGGTCAGTCGGTCCTTATTACCAGCCAAGAAGAACGTCACACTGACTGCAGTACCACTGTATGCGCACTTGTTGTCTACTAGATCGTCGAGTACTGCACCCACCACCGAGCTGACCCCCCTGCGCCGGTTGATGCTGAGGAGGAGCAGAGAAAGCGGACTACCGACATCTCCGACTGGGACTCCAAATTCATCCAGGTCGACCAAGAGATGCTTTTCGAGATCATTCTCGCTGCGAATTACCTCGACATCAAGCCCCTGCTCGATGTCGGTTGCAAGCATGTGTAAGGAAGACCGTCATTCCAGCAGAGGATGTCCTGTAAATGCTGACCTGCGCTCTTTCCTCGTCTCGTTCAGCGCGAATATGATCAAGGGAAAGTCTCCTGAAGAGATCCGCAAACAGTTCAATATCACGAATGACTTCACACCCGAAGAAGAGGAGCAAATCAAGAAGGAGAACGTGAGTGTCATCGTTGTCGTCTCAACCACCGCTGCGGGAAATTTTGGTCTGACAGCCGTTCGTAACATGTGTTTCCTTCTCGATTTCTGCAGGAATGGGCAGAGGAGCGTTAAAGGATCACTGATTCTTAGCTGATCCGGCCTCTTGACATCGACGTACATCCGACCTCACCCACTTGTTGGACTTAATCCCCCCACTCTTGTTGGTTCCCGATCTGCGGTTCAAGAACGTCGTGAAGATTTGTCGTGAAGGCGTAAATTCACCAGATGTTCTCGCTGCGATCCTGACATATTTTTCCGCTCCCGATCGGCACCCAAGGTTCGACCTGCTCGGGTTCTTGTTCCTTCTTGCAACCTGCATCTCATCGAGACTCTCTTCGCTCATTCCCATTCCCCTGCGCAGGTGGCCTGTTTTCTTCCTCGTCGCTCAAATCAGCCCCGTCTGTAGCATTGTACAGTACTCCCTACCTCCATTACAAGAAATCAAGGTCCATAAAAACCCTCACTTATGCGGTACTTCAATGGTGTTAGGTTTTCGATTGTGGAGCCTGGAAATATGCCTGCGAGGGCGAGCGAGGACGGTTGCGATTGGGACCATAAAAGTACACGAAATATATGCAGAACGGCCAGCATCGAGGCCATGGGCCAGGAGACTCTTGAGAAGATTGAACAGGGCGAAGGGGCCGCGAGGGGAGGGGCTCATTGCTCCAGAAGATGTTGTGGAATCTTGCCGCGGACCTTGACCGCATATAGTCCTGGCACTCGATTCTCTGCAAGATTGATAGGAGAAGCGATATCTTTGAGCACTGCGGCACCACGAATGGAGGTGGACAACAGCAGCGCTCACCTATCCGTTGCCACTTGGCCACCCAGCTCTTCTCCGAATCAAGCATGGCAAGGATGCCGTCGAATCGGCTCGTGGTGAACTGAGCTACTCTTTGCAGTGAGCCTTGCATCTGCAGAATAGAAGCACACGTCGAAGCAGATAAGTATACGATTCTGAAGCGTCAGACAGGATTCAAGCGGATGGAAAGGATGAGCGAACTCACATCGAGAGATTCCTGACAATTTGGGCATCCCTTTGCGTTGAATTCGGATCCTCTTTGAACGAAGTTGCACTGAAGGCAAGCCCGCAGATTGGCAGACCTTGCTTTGGACATAGCAGCTGCTTGTTGGAACGATCCTTGTCAGATATGAGGTGATTGGGCCGTGGAATGACCGGACTTCGACGTGTAAGCTGGATGTCGAGAGGAACCTTGTCAGCGTCGAGCTGCTCCTCGAGTTTGGCCTGAGGAGGAAAGTGACCCTCGGTTCCTTGTTCGGCTCCCGTTCTCCACACCTGCATCCGAGCGCTTTCTTCTCGCTCTCAACAGCTTCGCACTCAGACTCGTCCATCATCACCTTTCGAGGCGGTGAACACAAACAGCAACCTCGAAGGACTGGATTCATTGGGACCGCATCTCCCACTCTCAAGCGACCTTGCGGGCCTTGCTCTATTTCTGTGTGCATCTGTGTGTATAGCGCCTCTTGGTTCCAGCGACACACTCGAAAGCTCAGAGCTCGGTCTCGCGCAATCTCCCTGGGCAGGCTGAAGAAAGCACCAGCGTAACGCGATTTCGAGGAACAATCATGTCTGGCCGATACAGCGGAGGAGGAGGCGACTACGGTGGCGGCGGTGGCTATCACCACGGCGGCGGCGGTCGTGGCAGGGGACGGCCCCACGGAGGAGGCGGTGGTCCTAGACACTCTGGAGGCGGCGGAGGATACCGTGGCGGCGACGGCGCTTATCGGGGCGGTCGGCGCTCAGGAGGCTACGGAGGTGGTGGAGGCGGTGGGTACGGCAGGCGAAGTGACACCTTTATGGATGAAGGCATGACGGAAGAGCAATACCGCGCCCTGAACATCAAGACCTACCTCGCCCGGATCGGAGAACCGACTCGAGGCATGACCGACCAGGCACGCGAGCGACATCTTGTCAATTTGGCCAGTCGAAAAGCAGCCTCTTCCGCTGCTGATGGAAGTGAAGCCGGCGCAGCTGAACCCGCACAAGAGCTCTTTCACCCTCCGAGCGAGCTCATGCAGATAGCTCGCTGGATCGAAGAACAGGTCGGGTCTATGGCTCCGCTAAGCGGGGGTGCCTCAGAATCCAACCCACGTCAATCAGATATCGATGCGATATGCCGTGCCTTCCGAGTCATGTGAGTGGACCCTCTAGACCCCGCATACATCTGCCCTCCCTTCTTTACGCCGTTGTAGCTGAACGTGTTCTGCTCCTTCCTGTCCGACCCTATCAGCACTACCGAACAGCCCTACAAGACCTCACTTACAGCTGCTCTACTTGGCTACCTCATCATTTCACCAAAAGGACAGCCGCCGAAGCTCAGTCATACATCAGATCCTTCGATCATTGTCTCCAACAAAGCTTTGCCCGAAGTCGATGAAGAAGAGGAGCGAAGGATGTTGGCGCAAAGCATTGGTGCTGTCGTATTACGCGACATTGTCAAGGCTTTCCGCGTATGGCTTGACGCTCGCCTCTGGCGAAACGTCCGGTTGACTGTGAGTCTGCGAATCTGAGGTATGCAGCCTCGGCGCATGTATTGACAAGCTTGGAATATGACGCACCACAGCTCCATCTGTTCGCTCTCTTGCTGCCGCTCAGGATCGTCTCTGCTTCCTCTCTCCGCCAACTGCTGACATCCTTCGGGCGAGTCTTGGACGAACCCGGTGTCTCCGCATCTCGAGCCGAACGCGCCGTTGTATGCATCATTGAGACGATGTGCTGGGCCGGTCACGACCTGTTCATCGATGACATAGATGCGGCCGCCGCCGCGAAGCGAGCCGCTGCGTCGAACGGAGCTACCAATGCAGGAGAAGATATCCACATGCATCTGAGTCAGGCTGGTGGGGAAGACGATGAAAACGAGGATGATGACGAGGCTACAGCTGCGGTCAAGGCCAAGAGGCGAGCAGAAGCGTCTAAGGGCCCGGGTCAGCTCGAGATGGACGCGTTGGTCGACAAAATTGTAGCATACGAGGAGGGGCGGCAGGCCGATCAGACGATTGCAAATCCATGGTATGCCAGCGCCGAGAACAAGAAGCTGAAAGTTGAGGTGAGCAGAGATCGACTGGCACCTTTTCAGGAAAAACTGCGAGACTGAGTTGCGGGACTCCTCCAGTCCTTTTCTTCTGCCGTAACTGCAGTGAAGCTGTTGCGCGCAAGAAGATATCGACGTCCGGCATTCTTGCCCAGCGCGATCGACCTGATCCCACCTGGAATCGTCACTATCGTCAGATCGCCTCAAGCAGCGGAGACCCTGTCCAATCGAACCATTGAGCTCCCCGAACTCCTGATACCTCCGGAAGAGGCGGATATCATGGGACCCATGGACATTGCTCTGGCGGAGATGGACGGTGATTTCGGAAACCTTGGCGGTGTAGGAGCATCCGGCAGTGCCGCTCGCCGAAAGACGAAGGCATTCACCACTGGCAAAGGCGATAGTGAGAAGCGATTCGCCGGAACGGGAATGGAGCGTTATGGTCGTTTGGCCCGTTGGTTCGGAGAGGTGAGCATTCAGTCAAGGTCGCCGAAGTGTTTTGTGCTGATGCTCAACCGATTTTCATACTTCTTATCTCGATCCTCTTCCTTTGATGACGGGGCCCCTAGACTGTTCCGTCCTTGAACACGCCGGCCTCGATAGTCTTGCGCTCCACGATCACAGACGTGATAGACTTGTACGAGGTCAATCGCAGGGAGGCATCCTTGATATTGGTCGACCTTCCGAAATGGTTCCGCGTTGGCACCTTTCTACCCAGCAAGAAGGAAATCGGTGTGCAATCTGACTGGGGACTCTTTGGCAGCGCCGATTCCGACAGCTGGAAAGTTGCCGTGACTGGAGAGAAGGAAGGTGGCTTCTCACTTGAAGAGCTTCTGATAGAGGTGAGCAATGACGAACCAACAAAGGATTCTGCCCGCTTTGCTAATTTTGATCATTTGCTTGCGTCCCCAGTCAATCATGTCGGCCCTTTTCAGATTGCCAACAAGCGCCCACAAGTCGCTCTATTACATAGCTCTACTGCGGGAGATCGTTCACAGTTGCCCACAGACAGTCGCGCCGGTGATAGGTAAGACAGTTCGAAGATTATATGCTGCGACTCAACGCGGCGAAGTCGACGTCGAGGTCTTGCGCCGCTTTGCGGATTGGTTCAGTGTACACTTGAGCAACTTCGGCTTCATGTGGCCATGGGCAGAGTGGTACGTGTCTGATACATCTTGCACCAATACGTGCAACGCCAGCTGATACAGTTCAATCTCTCAATGCAGGGTGAAGGACTTGGATGTTCCCGCCGCTCATCCTCGCAAGGCCTTGTTGCGTAGAATACTGGAGCTTGAGCTTCGGTTGTCGTACTACGATCGCATCAAGGATACCTTGCCACAAGAAATGCGAGAGTCTATCTTCCCCCTTGAGGAGCCTGGTCCCACCTTCTCCTACGAGTCAGCGGGTGAGTTCAGACCTTTATGTTCAGGGCTGCGAGGGCAGAATATCTCAGCCGAAGTTACGAATGCTCAATGGTTGATCTCCATTCCCTTCGCACCCCTTTCAGATAATCCCCTTCACGTTCATGGCAACGAAATGCTGCGGGCCATACGTGCCAAAGCTCTCCCACCAATTCTCACAGCTCAACTCGAAAGTCTGAGGCGCGAGATCACATCGCCGACCGGCGCAGATCTACCTTCAATGGATCTGGACGGCACGCAGTCCAAAAAGCTGATGGTCAGCGAGTTGGACGCGGAGAAAATTCAACGAGATGTCTTCATTCAATCGCTGCTGCAAGCGGGTAGTCGAAGTTTCTCGCATTTCCTCAACGTCGTAGAGAGGTCAGTTACTTACCTGCGGCATTTCGCTGCCCATTGATCATGCGTCGCTGACTACGCGCTCATCTAGATACCATTTGATTCTGCGCCAAATTTCGACGAGTCCGAACGCAAGGTCCGCAGTGCTTGCTGCAGCATCGCGATTTTGGGCGCGATCATCGCAGTGGACCCTGATCGTATTCGACAAACTGCTCCAGTACCGCATCGTCGAGCCAGCCGACGTGATCGCCTTCGTTTTCCATCCGCCAGAGGAATTACAAGCGCTGGACGAAGGCAGCGGTAACCATGCTTCTGGGTCATTCTCCAAGACACAGGATGTCGAGGTCACGCTTGCATCAGCCTCAGGAACGACCGCATCCTCGGTCGAGAGACTGCGTGACTGGAGCACGTTCGGCTGGTGGGACATCGTCAAGCTGACTGTCGAGAAGGTGAATGGGCGAGTCGATCAGCTTCAAGCACGACTGGCGGCTAGTGAGCGAAAGGACGCCGACGACGAAGACCGAAAGGGTGCCGTGGCTGCGTCTACCGCTGCGGACGGAGGCGATCCGATGTTGGACGGTGGTCATAACGGGGCGAATGGCTCTGGCATCCCAGAGAGCGGCTCAGGCTTGCTGTTCCCGACCTCGGCAGCCGAGGTAGAGCGACAGGTCCGGGAAGCGGCTGACCGCGCCGAGCGCGAGCGCGTGATGAAAGGTGCTACTGGGGAGGCTCGAAAGGCGCTCGAAGCTATTCGGGCCGAGCAACGAAAAGTGCTGGTCGGCACGACTTCCGGATTTGTGCATCTGCTCAAGGTTACCGAAGCGGTCGCAGGCCCACGGGTCAAAGCTGATGTCGATGAAGAGTCGTTGGAGAGCGGCCTGACGGATTCTGTTCCTGTCACTGAGGAGGAATGGCAGGCGTGGTGGGCTGCTAAATGGTTCCACGAGTTTGTAAGATTGGTGAGTGTTGAACCCTCCCTCAAGTGACAAAGTTACTTCTCAGGATGCAGTCACGACTACCGGTCCAGAAAGCTGACTTTACATTGTCCCTCTCTTCCATCAGTTCGCAAAGCATCTGGCCGACAACCGCGTGCTGATTGACACTACAGTGTTCGGCCAGGCTGGATCTGTCTCGGCCAGGGGCGGAGTCGCGCAGGCAAAGAAGATTTTCCTGGCAGCGTGTGACGCGCTGGATGAATGAGAGAAAGCCAGGATGCATGCTCGCACAGCGGCTGCAGTTGTATATCCCTCCAAACTTTCGTGCACACAATCGAATCTTGTTGACGAGCTCCAGGCGCCTAGCCGCGTCTTCAGTGTGACGCGTGCTGCGCCTTCAGCATCTGTCTGGCTGACTCTTTAGAGCGGATCGAAAGCAAATCGGTGATATGAATTGCGTTGTGGATGAGATGCGCAGATACGTGTTCACTCCTCAGATGCCGCGGCGAGCTTTTGCTTGGACAGTTCTCGCTGCCGGCGAATGAAGCTGAGATCATGAATGAGAGGCAGACAAAGTCAACAAAGTCAGCGATGGGGATCTGGGCACATGTCCGCCGGAGGTGCAGGAGGTGCACCATGACTCACTCGTCGTATTGGCACCTGAACGAATGATCAACAGAGTAGGCAAATTGAGAGGAATGGTCATGGAGGAGTGTAGGTCAGCATCTGCCAGAAGCATCGATTCTTGCGCTCAGACTAACTTCTCGTATGTGTGTCTACAAACACAGGATGAAAAGGAAGCAGGGCACATTCTGTTGAGCAATGCGGGCATTTGGTGAGTACGATTGTGAGTCGTATGCTTACCTCTCGTCCTCGCACTTCCATGGCGCGTACAAGGTCTTGTGTCGGCACTTGTTGAGGGGAATGAGCAGGCTGAGCAGCATGACAGTACCAAGAGGGAGCAGAGCAGACAAAGCAGTCAGTAAGGATCGGAGACAGGAAGACTGCAGCAACGCAAGCAGCTCCAGCGAGTCACTCACGCAGAGCAGTTATCTCTCCAGCCTATTGGAAGCCGGGCAGCGTTGGCCTCTTCCAGAGATGCGACATGCGATTCTGCGGCCATGATGAGGGCTTGCTAACAGGTGTCGCTAAGAGAAGATGCGGGAGCCGGCTGGGTGGGGAGCTGCTGGCTGGTCGACTCGCAAGGTTGCTTCGTTCACCAGATGATGAAGGTTCGGGTGGGTGTCAAGGTCGGGGCCGTTTATGCTGGCTCTCGGCCGTAAGCCCCAAAGGGCCAGATCCGTGTGCAGTTCGCCCTCAGTGGGGCTGATGGACCACAATACACCCCGCCGCAACCTCTCGAGCTGCAAGGAGCTGAACAGGATGTCGACTTGCCAGGTTCTGGATGTATGCTTGTGCTCCATGTGCTCGTCTCTGTCATCGCTTGTGCCGTATCCCTGCGTACCCCTCTGATGATGTTGTTGTGGGTTCGTGTCGGGAAATGGCCACCGCCGGCTCCGGCCAAATTGCATCCCGAGCCCAAATCCCAAAATCAGGCAACCTGATCGACATGGCGGCTCGAAGAATGTGAGATGCGAATGCTCGCCAGAACCTCGAGCCAAGCTTCTTCCATCTACAGTTCGAACACCTGGATCGTCCTTCATCGTTTCCCTACCCTGCTGTATTTACACTGAGCATCATGACTGTCATCGTTGTCAGTACATCTCGCATCTCGCAGGTCCGTTCAGGAAGAGATCCACTGACCCCGCAATCTTTTGGAAACATGCCACACAGCATCATCTGGACCAAAGCAGATCGCAGCGTGTCCTGTGGCTCCTTGAGGAACTCGGAACTCCATATGAAATCGTCATGCACAAGCGCGAGCCTTCAATGGCCGCACCGAAGTCACTCCGTGACATTCATCCTCTGGGCAAGGCACCCGTCATCGAAGACAACGGCAAGGTGAGCCAGAGGCGCATACAGCGTCATGTCCATCTGAAGTTCTCCTGTCGAACTCATGTCTCTCTGATTTTTTCAGGTCATTTCCGAGAGCGGAGCCATTGTTGGTAAGCTTTCCTGAAGTTTGCAAGCTACACACACCAAATGCCAGGCTCACGCATAACTGTCGCATTTCGAAGACTACCTGATCAAGAAGGTAAACGGAACCTGTCGAACAAGAGACTCTGTATTGGCTGCTTACCTTTCTTTCCGGATCACGTGCTGATTCCCGCAGTACGGAAACGGCAAGTTTGTCCCTGCTGACCCTGAACGTCAGCTCGATGATTCCTTCTGGAGCCACTTTGCGGAAGGCAGCTTGGTGAGCATTGGGGTGGGCGGAGGATCGAGGATGAACCCTCGTCTCATGCACGATCTCCGCTAGAGGTCCCGAGGCTCTGATGTACTGAATGGAAAGCTCGTCACAGATGCCGACAATGGTCATGAAGCTAATCTTCACCCTCATCCCGGGCCGGGCTCCATTCCTTGTCCGACCGCTGGTTCGCTCGATCTGCGCTGGCGTGATGTCTACTTTGGTGGATCCCGACGTAAGTTCTCAAGGGCAAGGAGCTGCATCGATTTCTACCTGACCGTTGATGTGTCTATTCTCAATAGGCCAAGAACAAGCTCAACTTCACGGGCGACTTCCTGCGAAAACACAACAATGGCTTCTTTGCCGGAGGAGACGTAGATGGCAACCCTACCGCAGCCGACTTCCAGATGCTCTTCCCACTGGAGGCGGCAGCGAGTGGCCGTGTACCCAATCTGCCATCTGAGATCAAGGCTTGGGTTGACAAGGTTCATGAACGACCGGGCTATCAGCGAGCACTCGCAAAGGGCGGTCCTTACAACTACGCATGATGCGGCAACCCTCTGGTTGTTCTTTTCCTTCGCTTCTGTAATGCTTCCCATTCCATCGCCTTCATGTGCAGTTCAAAGTCTCAGTCCTCGACTCAAAACACGTGAAGAATGACGAATTTGATTAGGTTGGATCATGCTTCAATCGTCTGCGAGGGGAAGGAGACATGCTGAGGGGTGCAAGCATTCTTTCGCGACACGGAGCAAAGATTTTGGAAAGGGAGGTCTGATATTGTGTAAGAGAGTGTTTTGGCCCTCAGAACCCCAGAACAGGGAGAACCGAAGCAGCAAGGTCGAAGAGGACTTGACGGACCTTGGGTCTAGCCGTTGGAATCGGGACCGGTTGCAAAAGAGAGGAACGAAGAAAGGGTATGTCGATCATCAAGGACGAACTTTTGACGAGCCGTCGCATGCTAATTCTCGAAGACCGTAACGTATGAATTCATCAAGAAGGAAACTAGAAGCGAAGTACGTTGGTAAAGTGTCGAGAGTCAGGCAACAGATGCTCTTGAAAGTTGGCAGATCGCGCATGTATTCAGTTGAATGACCACGCGATGTCGATCACGCCGATCTTGAGGGGTGCCAGGGCGCGGAAGGCGGCAGGGGAGAGGTCGAGCGAGCCAAAGCCGCATCCGGGACACTCGTCCACGATCCGGACTGTGACGCAGTTTCCTGCATGGCAAACTGAGTGACGTGAAGATACAGAGAGTAGCGATAAGCGAACGGGATCCCAACACACACATCCAGAGGGGCCAGCCGCGCGAAGTGCCAGCCCTTCCCCCAGCTTTGAGTGTCTCTACAGAGGACGAGAAGGCAACTCACCTCGAGCAGTGTTTCCGCAGTGGCTGCCGCCATGGTATTGTCCTTGGTCGATAGCGGCCACCATTTGGTTTGAATTGTTGTGCCAACCACATGCACCCATTCCCACTCGATACTGGCAGTCCACAAAAAAAAAAACCCAAATAGAAACGCTTGTCAGTCCAGTGCGACGTGTCTTCACCCTTCTGACGAAGAACTCACGTAGGTGCCCTTTCCGTTGAATCTCTGGCGCTTGACGAGCTTTTTGGAACTCTGGTCCTCGCCCTCGCTACGCCTGTAGTCACTGCTGACCGGCTGACCATCGCTAAAGGAAGGGTTGCCGGTGTTGCGCTCGTCGTGCTCGCGACGCCGGGACTCGCTGCTCACGGGCTGGCCGTCACTGAAGTGGGGCTTGCCGACATCGCGCTCCTCGTTCTCGCTGCGCCGTTCATCACTGCTCACCGGTTCGCCATCGCTAAAGGAAGGGTTGCCAGAGTTGCGCTCCTGTTTGTCTGCGAGCTCAGATCCAATCTCCCGACCCTGTAGATGGGCTGGGGCCTCACTGCCCCGGTATGTACCAGCTCCGAGATGATCTTTTGAAGAGCGGATCTCGTTCTTTGGCCGGGTGCCTCCGGATTGAGGCGCACCGAATCCGTTCAAGGAGCGCTCCTGTGAAGCTGAGACGGCATCTGGCTGAGTGTGCACATCGGCTTGGTGACTGCTGTACTGGAGATGAGCGAGCTGGTCGATGCGTTTGGTCTTGGGCGATGACCAGTGCTCGGAGTGGACTGCCTGAGCCGGCATGCTGGCTGGCTCTGCGAACGCAGGCGCGGGTCCGCCAAAGGTGGCAACATCGGTGTTCATGGTAGGAGACTCCGGAGGGGTTGGAGGAGAGCCCGGGATCGCCGCACCCGTGGCGACATGGACTCCTGCAAATAGGAATGCGGTTGAAATGAAGAGGAACGGTTTCTTGCAGTAGTTGGCCATTGGAAGGAATTAGGGGTAAAGAAGTCGAACAAGGAAAAACGTCAGTGAAGTGGTCGGGTTGAAGTCGAAGGATGTTATGATCCGAGCCGAGTGTCGACCTGGGGAGCCTGGGCCGAACGAGAGTGCTTGCCTTGGAGATGGACGGTGTACTTGATCCAGCGAGACTTGTCGAAAGGGGAACGATCAAACCACAGAGGCGAAGTGGTTCGGAACCACGGCTTGAGGATGAGACGTCGCAAGTGGGTTGAAGACGAAGACGAAAAGACCGGACTTGATGTGGTAGTCGAGGACGACTTTCAGGCTTGCGTATCCATGATAGATCTTTGAAGGGAAGCGAGGGTCGGCATCAGTCGATGATCTGGAAAAGGGACACTCAGACGGTAGGGCAGAGGCCGCAACGGAAGAGTGTCCATCGTACAAGTTCTGAGTGCCAGAGATTCAGCCGTTCCAAGCAAGCTAAAGAAGAATAAGGTGCCTCATTGAGACAGGAGTCCGCCGCGAGATCTCACCCCATTGATGCAGGTGTCGCACAGCTTATCTCTGTGTGTGCCCGTTGAGGTGGATGCTTTTGGTTCTGTAGATGTTCAACCATAATAATTTTTTGCCCAACCGCCTTCGACTCGGCCCTTGCTTGTCGAGCCTCGTGACTGATCCGTCCTCATCGCCAAGGTGACATCACATAAGGATGACGGCGCGATGCTCCCTTTCCATCATCTGTAGTGTTCCGCCAAGATGCGAAGACAGCCGGCATCTCTTGGTGCCATCGACTGATTCGACGCCCCAATGGATGAGGTTGAGTTCAGACCTCGAGAAGGGATGGTGATAGCCAGGGAGCCGTTGGAAAATCTTGGGAGATAATTTTGGGCGCTGGAGCCGGGCCGTGAAGGCCGTTGGAGTCACGAGTGCGCTGACCAGTTTCGGCAAGAACCGTGCTGTGAGTGCACTGTGTGTGGACAGGTCTGTGCCTGATCTGCGATCGCTGCCTCCGCGCTGCAACCTGCATGATCTTCGCGGCTCGGAGGTGTTCCGCCATCTTGCGATGGAGTGCGCGGATAAACTTGCTTGGGGATCGGACCTGGCTGCGTGATTCTCGCCATCGTTATCAAGCGCTCTGCACAAGATGGATGAGTGCTTCGGCCCTTACACTGACCGAGGCTGCACAGGACTCGAACCCGTCTGCGCTCGCGATCATGTGCGACCCGGTGCTACTGGGTCGAGTGGGGTGTGGACAATGCGGAGCCTCATGTTTGAGAGCGTGGGAAACTTGGTCATCGCGTCCAGGAAACAGAGCGGCGAGGCACCACCAGTCACCTGGATAGCGGGATAAACATGCTCGACGGCAACGAGGCCACTCTCTCCGATTTGTCCAAAGCGATTACAACTCAGCTGACCTTCACTGCCGGAGGCGTCCGACTCTTCTGTGCCCCGCTTCGACATTTGACCATTCCAAATGTATTACTGTCAGGTTCCTCCTCCCAGAATCATCTGTCCAACCTGCTCCATGATGCAATGACTCTTTCCGTGTTCATATTCGCAGAGTGAATGCGCGCAATCTATTGTCGACAGGGTGGACAATTGATACTAGCCATGTCATTGTCCATTCCAGCGCGCATCTCATCAGACCAGGAGAACAGACCCCGTAATACCTTACGTTTACTGCATCCTGAGATCAAGCACATCAAGCGGACATGATCCTGGCCAGCACAGAAGCGGACAACCCGAGCTCCGGCCTTGAAGAGTGCACATATGTCATACTGCATGCGGGCGGCGCAGGCACGGCAAACTCGCGCATCAGTAGCCAGACAGCGTCCGGATTGCGCTTGCCCAGCTCCGCATACAGTCGCTCGCCCGCACTTCGTACAGCAGGAGCCTGTCGCTCGTACAGCGACCCAAGTAGATTGGGATCGCATGCGATGTCCCATGCCTCCTGCTCATCCATATGAACACCTACAGCTTGTACTGCGCGCTGCATAGCCTTCAGGATTTCGACGAGCAATCGGTAGCCGAAACTGTGCTCTTCGGGCACGAAAAGGGACGTCGTCATCTTCCACTCCTTGCTCCGAACGGGATGTGTCGAAGTGATCGTCTTGGCGGTTCGGTGCGGGAGGCTGTGGGAGACCTCTGCTAGAAGCAGTCGACACCGTGGCCATGCATCGTCGATGATTTTCTGACCAAAGTGATCTGCACTCTTCTCGGCCAGGATTGCAAGTAAATTGACTGCTTCGAGCCAAACGAAAACCTCCGACTCGCTTGGCGCTCCAATCATTGCTTTCCTGCGTCCAGACGAGACACCCTTGTGGAAGTTTTGTCCGGCCTGATTGGCTACTGGCGTCGATGCGCTTCGGCCTAGTCGAGCCAAGATCATAGGCCAGGCTTGATTGAGAATTGGAATCAGCTCAAGCTCCCTCGACTGTGGTCCAAGCACGTTGACGCCATAGCCGAGTAATCGCAAAACTTGCGCTCGAATGTGTGCAGAAGAGTGGCTTAGGAAAGGCGCGCTCTTCGTAAGAATGTCGGCAACTACCTGTTGAGACCGCGTTGGCGGGGCATTCAGCGAATCTTGCCCCGAATGGGGGTTGCTCTTGGGCTCAGCTGCACCTGCCGCCCCTCCTCCTGCTTTTGCAATGTCTTCGTCGACAAAATCGAGGCGCTCCGGTTCCAAACGGGTATTGAACCACCGCTTGAATTGCTTGAGTTCTTCATCCGGTTGTGGCCGCCAGTCCCTCCTTGTCTCTAGCTGTTTATTTGTGCTGCTGTCATCAGCTGACAAAGGTCGAATATTGACACTTGCGCCGAGAAGCGCTCTGAGCACGCCTAGAAGACCCTCGCAGATGTCTTCGTATCCGTGGAATCGGTCGAGGGCATCCAAAACTTCGTCCACCGCGTCTTCGACTGAAGCGAGGGCTTCTGCGCCAAGGATGCGCACAAACTCGACCAGCACGTACGGTGCCGCTTGAGCACTGGAGATCGGAAGAGCGCAGCCACCGAGTGTGCCCGCAATTGGTGAGGACAATGGACCAAATGCTGCGCCGGGAAGCTGATTGGCGCTTTGTTGGGTTTGAGTGAACAACTCGAGCTCGTTTCCAAGGTCGAGCACGATCTTCTGAGAGGTTGTGCTCACGATCCAATCGGAGCACGCTCTCAGCATACCGGCTGGCTCTCCAAAGCCACATGCTGCAGCGATCCGTGAGAGCGCTTCTTGTCCTGCACTACGAACCACCGGAGAGCTTGCAGTGGCCGAGCACACCAGTGGATAAATGAGGCTGATCAGCTCTGGCTGAAAGTCGTTCCCGCGTAGATCAGCCGCCAAGCTCAGGATCTTTAGCAGCAGAGCATTCGAAGCGTCCACTTGACGTAAACTCTTTGCTACGGTGACCAGTGCTTTTTGCTCGGATCCGGTCGAAGAGGCCTGCAGCGACACCGCTTCGACAAGTCCTGATCCCAACCTGCGGTCCGATTCGGCTTTGATGGCAGAGGTGTTCGTGCTTTCGTCCAACAGAGGGAATCCTTTGCGAAACTCAACCGTCTGATCCGATTCCAAGTCAGATTTGATGACGGTGCCATCGCCTTGCCTTTGACGTTCCTGTGCAAGCGCCTCCACGTTGTCCTTGTCCAAGGCCTCCTCCAGATCTTCATCCAGCATTTGTCGCACGATTTGTGTGATCACCGTTCCTATTCTCTTCGCCGTCTTGCGTCTCATCTTGACGACCGTCTTGTCCCGAGATGAAGCTGTATTCAGCTGGCTCACAATGCCGCTCAGGAGCTCGTGCCCAATAAACAGTGCCGAACCGCACATCTGCCTCGCGAATGATGCTTCAGATGTGATTCGAGTCGTGCGAAATCGTGAAGCCTCGCGAAGGAAGTAGAGCGTGAATGCGAAAGCCTCGTCAATACCTTGAGCAGATAAGCTCTTCCGTTTTGCCGCATTCAATGACCGCTGTCCACGTTCGGCCTGTGCCAGCCAAACAGATGCGGCACCCGATGATAGTTCTTTAAGAGCTCGACGGAAAGCTCTGCTGGAGTCTCCATGCAGCTTTTGTAGCTTGACAGGTGAGTCGCTTTGCCCTACTTCGACCTCGGCTACTTCCCGATCGTCCGAGAGGAGTGCTTCTGATAGCAGAGCCGTCGACCATCTGACAAATTGAGGCTGCGTGGTCCAGCCCGGGGACGAGAGAACACCAGCTCCCATGATGGATTGAAGTAAAGATGGAGCACGGTCGAAGGGAGACCCGACTCTGGACTTTTGCCAGCGAATCGCGGGTGCGACCCTGCGATAGAGGATGGCGGCGACTTCGACTCTTTCCGCCAAGGCAATCGTGGCGCCTTCGTCTCCGGATCGGATAGCTGCCGGAAGTCGATCCAGGGCCGCAGATGCGATCCTATCCACGGTGGACAGAAAAGTGATCCCGACGTCGTCAACCACAGAGTCTTCCGGTCCATCTGGATCGACGCCAGCAAGGAGCAAAAGATTCTGCCATCCATGTGCTTCGATCGAATGGCTCGTGCTGCGCGCCACAGCAGTTATGTCAAGCATAAGACGTACCATCTCATCCGCCACTCTGGGTCCGCCTTGAGCGGTTGTATCCTGCATGTCCTCGGCCCACTTCAACGTCTCGCCACAGCGCAGCCAAATGCTAGAGAACGCGTCGAGTGCGGTATCAAGCGTTGTATGAAATGTCTGGCGCAGATCTGTGAAGACTGACAGTATCTGTAGCAACGACTTTCGCATGTGTACTGCCGAATCCAGGATCATTGCGGCTTGTGGGTGCTGTTTGCTGTTCTCCGGATGCGGCGGGGGTGCGTCATTTGAAGATGTTGATTCTTGTGTAGTCGATGACTCAGTACCAGGCCCTTGGACACTGATTTTAGCGGCAAGTAACGAAAGCTGTTCGATGGAGGAAATTGTCTCTGGGTCAGACACCGCGGTCGCCGAAGCCTGGCGGATCTGAACCGTAGCTCGGTCGTCGAAGGCAAGGATGTTTGCCTGAGCCAGAGTCTTGAGGGCAAGTGACGCTAGTCCGCTCTTTGAAGGAAGTGGAGCGCCTTTCTTCTTTCCCTCTGCATCACTCCCTCTGCCGACCAGAATTTTGGTCAGGGCGGACACCATTCCGGGCAGGAAACTTTGACTTTTCATCGCGAGATCCGAGGAAGATTTGTGGAAGTCCTTGTGTCGAACTGATCCTGACAGCTTGAAAGATGTAGCTTGCCAGGTTTTGTCCGCGTTGGTAAGCCATGTGAGAAAGACATTCGTGGCCGCTTGTAATGCTTCGGAGCGGAGAGACTCAGAATATTCAAGATTGGTGGCGATGTCCAAGGAGAGGACGCAAACCTGCATCAACAGACGCGCGGTCTCGGTATCTTGAGCCGACCACTTCAGATGCTCATCAGTGGGAAACACTATGTGCACTTGCTCAGGGGCATTGCTCCTTAAAGTCGTCAGGTCGGGGTCGTAGTCGAAGAAGTCGAGGGCATCCGCCAAGGAGGGGAGCTCGCTGACGCCGTCCCATTCCCAGTCAGAGGATCTCGTCTTTGAGCCCGAGGCATGACTGCTGACTTCCTCTCGCGGTCTAAGTAGAGACTGCAACAGCGCGATGATAGCCGAACGTGATGCTTCGCTGAGCTGGATGGGTTTCTGCGGTGCTTTGCCTTTCGGATCGTTTGCCTCGGGTTGAGCTTTCGCTGGTCCGAATTGCATGGACCGTAGGAGTAGATGTATCGGAAGAAGAACGAGACCCTTCCATCTCTGCAGCAACTTCAGATCTGCCGTGGTCCACGCGGGATACCAATCCTCTGCGAGCACGGCGAGGCATCGAAAGACTTTGACTCGCGTCTGATCAGGAAGATTCGCCCCCGCTCCGTCTCGCACCAGCCAGGACAAGGCCGCATACACCTTTTCGATTTCAGGCAGTGTGAGCCCCGGTTGATGCAGTCCGGCATGTTGTACTCTGGTAGTCTCAAGAAAACTCGTCAGCTCTTGCAGGACTGTGTTACATTGGGCATATTTTGAGGATTGAGCAGTTTCCACAACCTGAGCACAGAATCGATCCAGCTAAAAAGGAGATGGGCATATAGTTCAGCTTCACCTACCGCGCTGACACACTGTATGCGTGCTCACTTCTGGAGTCCCTCTGCCTCTCCCGAACATGCCTTGCTCTTGTCCACCGCGCTGTATGCTTCAGGTGGTCTGGTTCGCGTGCTTTCGCCTCAGCCAGAATTGTCGCGCAACCTTCCAGATCTTTTCCATGGATAACTGATAAAAATTTCTTATCTGTTATCTTTTGTTTGTGTCAAGCACGACGCGCTTTCGAGAAGTTAGTGGGACAGGCGCGTCTGGTTGTCAAGAGCGCGAGATCCTTCATTGGCGTGCTGATCCCTGAACTGAGATCGTCGCACAGCGCAATGTCGAGCGAGGCCAGCCAGCCGCGCCTGCCGTCGGAGAAGGAGCTGGGCACGGCGCTGGAACGGTACATCCTACAGGCTCACGAAAAAGATGAGGACGCGGCTTCGACCTTCCTAACACCGCGAAACATTCGCAACTGGCTCATCGCACACTTTCGTCTGGGATCCGAACGCGCGCTCGACTCTCGCAAGCTGTTCATCAAAAACACGTCCAGAGCTGTGGTGGTGAGTCGCGCTTTTTGCCCAGTCTGTCGAGCGACTGACATCGATGAGCTGCTGACAGGTTCGCTTCGTCTTCTTCTGTTGCACAGGAGCGTTTCCAAGCCGGCGAGCCTCCGCTCTACGTGCGACATAAACCCATCAAGCCCCTGTCCACCACCGAAGATAGATCTGCCAGCTCGTTGAAGAGAACGGTAAGCCTCATTGCGAAGTTGCTTGTTCGGAAAGACAGCATATATGCTGACACACGCTCTTCTCTTCAGCCGTCAGCTTCACCCGTGAAGTCTTCGCAATCTCCATCGCTGGTCGGCACTCAAGACGAGGACGAAGATGAAGAACAAATCATTCGACCGCAACGATCTACTCGGTCTTCCCTCCGCTCGCCTTCGAAGGAGGAGCTCAAGGCCAGCATGAAGGTATGTCCACCGACTGGCCTGCCTCAGACGCGCTCGCAGACTCTGAACCTCATCATCCGTTGTCCAACATATCATGCAGAAACGCGCTCTTGTTCTTTCTGACGAAGACGAAGTTCCTGACCCGGATATCGTCATAGACAACGACCCTGACAGTGTCTCCGAAGATGAGCCAGCTTCAAGATCTACCAAGAGGAATCGGAAATCGACACCGCTAAGTCCAGCTTCCTCGTCCAAATCATCGTCCTCACCCCCGCCCCAGTTGACATCGAAGAGGAAACGCGACACATCGACAGCCTCTACATCGCGAGCCAACAACAAGTCTCAGAAACCCGCGGCGCGGCGCAAGTCTTCAGCTCCTGCTGATCCCGAAAGCAGTGATGACGGTTTCACTTCTTTGGAAGACGATATTGACGTGAAGCCAGCTCGAAAACGCGCCGCACGAGGCAGGCCTAGTGGGCGTGGACGAGGTGGTGGCCGCAGGTCGACGTCTACGCAAGTGAAGGTGAGTGTATGCGCGGTTCTCGCAGTGTGTACCGCTCGTTGACCAGGGCAATGGCTGGATGCGTAAATCATCTCATTCCGATCAGGGCAAAACGGATCGGTTGACTACACTGAAAAAGCTGTGCGTGGCATGCGGCGCTCGAAAGGTGTGGACTAGATGGTTCCGCTCGCAGGGGTGCGAAGGGGATCCTGAAACAGACTCAGACGTGAGGCAAGCCCAAATCGAGGCGGTGCTGGGTCTGCTGGAGAGCATAGGTGCACATGAGGGCATGTCTACGAGACAAGCGGCTCACCTCAAGGAGGAGCGCGAGCTCGCCAAGGAAGTGGCTGAGATCCAGGGCGACCTCAGCGATAATACGAGCGACGAAGATGAGCCCCGCCAAAAAGGAAATGACAGTTCGGGTAATACTTCGAATTCCCACAAGGGTACAGCAGCTACATGGAGCGCGAATGGAAAGAGGGCCCGGAAGATGAGTGCGATGGCTGTGGCGTCGGCGGAATATCAAGATACAGTAAAGCAGGCAAAGAATGGGTTGGACAAGACATCGGCTCCGGTGCCTGAACATGCCAACAGCTCAGAGTATGACGAAGGCGAAGACTCGGAGGATGAGGCACCGACAGATTCAAAGAAGAAACGAGCGGGCAGAAGGAAAGCACCGTTAAATGCCGATGACGACAGCGAGAGCGAGAGCGACAGAGCCAGCGGTAGCGCAGTCAGCGTTTATGAAATCAGCGACGATGAGGACGAAGAAGACTACGGACCCAGCGGACGGCGGCGGCGATCTAATCTTGGGAAGAGTAGAGCGAAAGCCGAAAATGATATCAGCTCGGATGACGAACGCTTCGTGGTGGACGACGACGAGAAGCTCGGGTACGAGAAGAAGCGACGGACTTCGTCTAGCGGTACCGCCCCACGGCGGAGCAGCGGTGCAATACTTGCTGATTCTGAAGACGACGAGGAGGGGGAAAATGGACAAGGTCACCGTTCTGACAGCGACGAGAGTGAGCGCGAGAAGCATCCGCATGGGGAAGAAGAGGTCGCTCTGCACATCAGCACGCAAATAGATGACTCTCGACATCGGGAGAAGGGCGAGGTCCCGAGACGAAAGAAGAATGCAGAGGTGAGTGAAAATTCGCCATTTGCCCGTCCATCTCAGATTGTGCACATGTTTATTGTTTACGTTTTTCAGAACTTCCGCAACGACCTCAAGTCCTTTGCCGCCGCACTCAATTCATAACATTCAACAGCATAATCGCCGACAGGGTAAAGATGTCATGGTTCCCCACGTCGAGCACGACACTTTGCCCTCCTTTCCGTTCATTCACAGTGCACTTTCCTCTTTGAATACCAGCATATCGTAGTGACTCCTCGCAAATCTCAAAAGCAGCATCCGATCTGGTTGATCGTCTCACCGGTCCCTGTGTGTGACTGGCGCCATATCCTCGATTCATCGAAAGTCCATGGGCAAGCAATTGCGGACTACGCGCGCCACGATGCCTCCTGAGCCTGGGGTATGTAGGACTAGTGAGCGTGTGCAGGATGCATATCTCATTTGGTCCAGAACCTGCACAGATCGGATTTCGAGAGCACGCGCAGCGGCAGCTCACCGATCACCACGTCCACAGCACAGCTCTGACATCCGCTGCCAGCATTTGACGCATTCAGTCACTATGAAGCCTAGACTCTTCAGTGCTTCTAATCCAAGGATTTCTGGTGAGTCATACCTGTGTTGAGCTTTGTTAGCGGCACGAGGCCCTCTGATCATCCGTTGCGTCCTTCACAGCAGTCAGCACCGGTGATGCACAAAGCCCTGCTAGAGCGGCTCACCGCTTCTGGGACGTCCCAGAGCTTGTTTATCATCTGCTCACCTTCCTCGACAGAGATCGAATCGACCTCCTGTCTCTCAGTCTGGTTTCCAAAACCCTTCGCGTGCAGTCTCTCAAAACTTGGGCGAAACATCTCGACCTTCCTGCTGCTGTTGCGAGCGATCGCCTCAACTTCTTCAAGGCAAATCCGAGCCTTCTGACGGATGTTCAATTCCTGCGAGTGCGCTCCAGATACGATAAGCTCACCAACGAGGTGGAAAGACACGACGAGTCACCACGGAAATGGCGTCATCTCAACATGCTGCTTCAGATGCTCGCGGAATGCCCACGACCCACCAGCGAACTGCCCGTTCTCGATCTCGCGGTTTCTCCTTTCGACCTGTTGCGTTTGCCCAACGTGTTAAAGCAGCGGGTCGTTTCATTGCGCGTTCTTACGGGTATCCTCTCCTCCTGTCAGCCGTTAGGAACATTGGAACAACACAACAGCGAGGCCTTCGAAATCCATGAACATGAGAATGCTAGCCACACGTTCGATCAGCGGCCAGAAGCGACTTCGATACACTCGAACCGTGCCGTAGCACAAAAGTGCTGGAAGCGCCTGTCAGACATCATTACTCAGGCCACAAGAGGTCCGGGACTCCGAGTTTTCCGCATCACCGCCAATTCACAGTGCGATGCTTTCATCTCATCCGCCGCCGCAGTGGAAGAGATCTTCCAGCAAGTGGTCCAGCACGCGGCTACCCTCCAGGAGCTGTTCGTTGATCTCGGAGATCTGCGCATCCCCTCGAGCTTTTTGTTGACGTCCCATTTCGATCAGCTCGAGTCACTGGCAATGAAGTGCAACTTCAGCGACCAGTGGCCGATGATCGAGACCTTCCTGGATGGAGCCAAGGCATTGCGAGCGCTTAAAATCTGGATCGACGAGCCAAGTTCTGTCACGCTCTGGCACACGTTTCCCTACTTGCGCTGGATCGAGGTCTTAGGACCTTGCCTCATACAAAACGAGCGACGAGCTTTCGCAGAGCGACATCCGAACGTGCTCAGTCCAGATGGGGAACGCGCCCTGCACCGCCCGCCTTCAGGCTTCTCCAGCTCAAGCGTTACCCACAACCTGTCGCATGCCTACATTTGCCAGCCAGATCGTCTTCAGTTGCTCAGCGAAAAAGGCTGTCACCTTGCTCATATCATCATCGCTTTGGAAACGGCTGACATCTTCCGTCGACTTGTCTCGCTCCTCCAAACGACTTCAGAGGCAGCCCGCAAACTCAGATGTCTCCAGCTATGTGGGTTTCGCAGCGACGACAACGGCCACATTATGCTCCGATCGCTGGGCTTGCCTTGCTTTTCCAACCTCGTCGAGCTCCACTTGACGCCGATCCATGACGAACCGGACGCAAGTCAGGAGATTGGTCGACTCATGGCGCTGTTGACACCTGCCCGTTCTTTGAAGGTACTCCGAACCTCATTAGCTGAAACCCGCCTCCCGCACAAAACATGGCTCCACAACAACGTGTTCCCTCCGTCCTTGGAGTACTTCTGCTGGGAATATTTAACACACGACGTGCCGCAATACTTCCGCTTTGTGACCAGCGATCCCGAGGGAGGCGTCATCAAGACAGCATCAGGCGGCAAAAGAGGATATCTCCAACGAGTGCCTGCCATGTTCCGAACGCCTATCACGAAAGCGGGTGTTTGGAGACGATCTTTCGACGCGGTTCGGGATGGGACAAGCGTACTTGACCACGTCGGCGTTCCTGGCCTGTTGCTCCCATAAGAGTTGTCCGCCCCTTGTGTCAGCCCCCTCCTAAGACTTCTTTCTGTTCGGGTCCATCGTTTTCACTCCAGCCCTCTGCAACGACCGAGATCGTCCGGTTCTGGTGCTCAACAATCGCCCAGGGCGCCGGTAGAATTGATGGGACCAAGTCACGGTCCTGCCCTCCCCCACATTGCTCCCTTTCCTCGAACCTGGCTACAGAACATCCCAGACTTGTCACAAAAGCTGCGGCTGCAAATGTCCTCCGAAGTCCAGCACAACCGCAAATACAGATCGCGGTCAAATTGATTGTCCAGAGAGACACTGAAGAACAGGGTCGGGCCGTTTCCCCCTGTTTCTATATCACAAAGAAGGAAGAAAGGAGAAAGAATATGCGAGGGAAGAGGAGAAAGGAGGGAAGGGGGGAAGAATGATTTTGAAATCACGGAGGACGGGCGGTCTCCCCGACGTAGCGGATTTGTCCAGAGAAGTGAAAATGGAAGAAGCAACTGGAACCTGATGGGACTAGAAGGAGGAGTCGAGGTATATGCATCGGGACAAGGCAAGTTAGGTCTGGGTGGGCAGGGATGGTCGGACATAGATCTTGAGTGTGAGTGCTGCAATATCGTCGAACGACATGCACGCCGGGGCTCCGCTCGTGGTCTGACTAGCTTGAGGGGCTTGTAAGATGGGGGTATCGTAGACATCGAGCGGTGAACCCTTCCAGGACTCAGCCTCATTGCTGAACTTTCCGTGGAGAACTCAATATTTTGGAAGAAGGCGGCGTCATGGGCGCGTCGCCTCCAGCTACCCCAGTCGTAACCGTGGAACGATCCGCTCTGGCATCGCCAGTGCTGCTATCGCCACTGAGATTGCCCGTCTTTCTCCGGTTCGGTGTCGTCTTGCTCCTCTTGACCTTGGCGGTGCCCGGTGGAGTGCTAGGAGGCGATATGACAGCTGGAGGACCGGCAGGGATGGGTGCTTCCGAGAGAGCCATGCTTGATTCTTGTGAGCCTAGGCCAGTCTCGTGGATGTTGCCAGTCTGTGGTTGTGCTGTCGGTGGTGTTGCTGCAGCCGGTTCAGGAGCTTTTGGGCTTGCTGTCGTGGGACCTGCGGATCGGGACAAACCCATGGGAACGGATGCAGGAGCCAGCTTGGCAGATCCGGAACCTCCTTGCGCGGCCGCTTCAGCTGCCGCTTTGGCACCGGCAGGGTTTGGCAGTGGGGACGACAGCGCCTCCATGCCTACATGGCCTACCAACGTAGGCGATCCGATCTGCATTTCACTGCTTCCTCCACTGCTTCCTTGTGCTGCCGAAGTAGCAGCCACAGAGGACTTGCGTCCGCCGAATAGTCTCCTGGGCGACTTTGCGCTGGCACTGAGAGACCGCACCAGGTTGGTGCCGCTAGATTGCCCACCGCCTGAGCGTCTGCTAGGTTTGCCCGAAGGCTCCGCGCCTGAAGTAGCTGCTGCGGCCGCAGCAGCCACGGCCGCAGCCGCCCGTTCCGCACCACCGCCTCTATGCGCAACAAATGCAGTCGTGTCTTGTTCTTCGTCCGAATCTGAGGGTATCAGCACGTCTTCTGCTCGGATCCCACTGGCGGATGCGGGTACGGGACTGAGCGGCTTTGAGACACCCGTGAGGTCTTCAGGTCGGATATTGGGAGGCGGGGGAGGTGAGAGACCGAGTACAAAGTGGTCTTGGTGGGTAATCAAGAACTCGAGCGCTTCAACAGCTACCTTGTGCTCTGTGGGATTTTGAAGGTGCGATGGATGAGAGAAGATGCCCGGCTGGAAGATGACGGCGAGATCTGGTGAAGTGGATACATGCGGGGGTCAGTGCATATATGCGGCTTGGCATGGACAGCAGATGAACTCACTGCTAGGAGGCATGAGATTCTTCTCTGACTCGCGCGCAAAGACGGCAAGGAGGTCGAGTACGTAGAGAAGGAGGTACTGGTTGGCGTGAGGCATGGAGGTGATCAGGAGCCGGTAGGTCCGGATGGCAGCATCAGTGTCGAAAGGCTGTTTGATCATAACATTCTTGAACTCCGAGTACAGATTCAAGGGGACGATGGGCTCTGGCATGTGGTTGAGATATCTGCGCAGGACGGAGGCAGCATCGTGAACGCTGTACTTGGACCAGTCGACCGATTTGCCGTAGCGGGGTGGAGAGTCAAAGGTGTCTTGGAGCTCTTTCATGCGCTTCTGGGATCCTGCGATCCGGAAGACGCCTTCGACCTGGGTCGCGTTCTCCTTGAGGAAGAGTCCGACCTTGGCTACGACGACGGGGACGTAGCCCCAGACGTATTCGCTCCCGTCCTCGGCAGCCATGGAGATGGCGACGGATGCATACTTGAGCGAGGTGCGCAGTGGGACCCCAAAGACGCCTCCTGGTTTGCCCATGCCTGGTGTTGCAGCGGCAGCCCCGGCAGCGGCCGCGGCTGCTGCTGCTGTTGCTGCTGCTGCTGCCGCATTGGAGGGACTGTTGCCTGTTGTCGATGATGTTTCCTTGTCCTTCCTGCCAGAGGTGAAGGCGGACCACCATGCCTTGAGAGACTGCTTTGTGGGTTCGGGGTCGTCGTCTGGGCCGGTGCCGGGCTCGGTGGATCGTGCTCCGATGGCTGCGCTGCTGCTCTGGATGCTGATGCCGCTTGCGCCTGGGTTGCTGGGGACGGTGCTCGTGTGTGAGCCCGGCCCAGTTGAGGAGGCTGGCATGCGTTTGACTCTTGAGTACCGGGATGCAGGACGTGTACGCAGTGTGGCAGCAGCAACAGCAGCAGCAGCAGGAAGGAGCGGAGAGCGGAGAGCGTGTGAGTGAATGCGTCCGGTGCTGCTGGATGGATGGATGGATGTATGCGCTGCTTCCTCTTAGGTTGGCCTGCCCAACCTCGATGCCGGCCTCGTTGCTGCCCAAAATTTCGGCACTTGATCGTCGAGGCTGCGCGATCGCGTCAGTGATTACAACGCGAAACCAGGATTTCTAATGCTGGCTTACAAGACTCGAAGCTCTAATTTGAGCTGCTGTTCCTCCTCCGTTTGTCCCACCATCTCCAACATGGGAGCCAGGCAAGGTCGTGATCTCAGTCTTGGTCCTCGTCCTCAGCGGTCCCCCACCACCACCCACCGCCTTCTGCTCGGACCTCGTCCAGGGTCAGCTTCGTCCCAGCTGGACAGTGGATCCGACCCGGGACACGGAACACAAGGGCACTGGGAGGCCCAGCCAACTTTCGGCCGTGTGACTTTCAGCTTTGTCTTGTATCGGACTTTGAGAGCATGTCAATTTATGCGCAACCTGGTTGTCCCGCTCTCCCATCGTCTTGTGCACAAAGGCCTTCTCAAATCGTGTTGGAATACATATCCCGCTTTCGCATCCCGCCAGACTTGCAGCTTGAATTAGGCCGCGCTCGCGCAGGGACGCGACGCCGAACCATGGCCATGCTCGGGCAGCAACCTGTTTTGCTACAGCGTGCGGGTTGTGGGGGGGTTTGTCCGCAGCTCAAAGAACGGGTCACCAAGTCCCCTCCTCGCCACTACCTGGCCACAATAGACTGATTCGTTTCCTGCACCTTCCCCAGAGTACACGCCCGCCCTCACTTCGGTGGAACACCCAAAACCTGGCGCTTCCATTTGATCTGCAGCAAATAACGGGAATGAGAAACAAACGTGGTTTCGCCCGCATTTCCTGCCTGTTGTTTCTTAGCATCTTGCCAACGCACACATGAAGCGCTTGGGTTCCGCAGTTGTTTCCTTTGTGCCAGACCTCCTGCATTTGTCCAGAGCCGAGATTGGTCGCCTTACAGCGCGGGTCCGAGGTGGGTGAATGCGGGTGTCGGGGAATCCGATGAAGCGCAGCAATCTGCCGGGAGACGGAATACGACTGAAGGGAAAATAAGAAGGGGGAAGAAGGGGAGGACATGGAGGGGAAGCGGGAAGTCTCGATACCTGAAGAACAAACAGAAAGCATGAGGAAGAAGAAGATTTCTGTGGGCAGGAATCATAAGCTCCGCCCACTTGAGGAAAGGTTCGGTCGGGGCCTTACAGTCCTAAACTACGAGCCAGAAGCTTTGGCAGCAAGCAATGGTCATGCGCGTCCATAAGGCATGCTGGCAGCCGTGCAGGTCTGCTCTTTGCTCCGCAAGGGGAGGCAACGTCAAAGGATTCCCGAACCGGCAACGTGAGCAATCTATGACCGTGACAAATTGAAAAGCAAGGGAAAGAACAGTCAGGGTGACGTCCCAGCCCTTTGCGCGAGTAGCCGCAGAATCCTGCAGCTGGAGGCGCACCGCGTCAGCTTCGGAACCGCTGGGCAGCGGAATTAAGACCGAGGCAAGTGGGCAACAAGCAAGCCGACGTCGAAGTGCACTCCGCGAATGAATGAATGAATGAAGAATGATCAGCAGTGCAGACCCCACGCAGTGGCGTGAGAACTTTCACACTTTACCTGTGGGTGAGGCAGTAGTAGGAACGTAAAACGTTGGCCTGAGACATTCGCTTGTTTGCTGGACGTTTCTCGTTCCGAGCGAACGCGGTTGAGGATCGAGGAACGTTCATGACCATGCAAGAGCCAAGTTTTCCATAGCATCGTCCACTGTCACGTACTGGAGACGAAAAGAAGAAAAGATAAACGTAAGTGCGCATGCTATGTCCTCCTATCCGTCGTCTGTGTCACCTCGCTTTCTTTGGCTGCCCGGATGCGTGGCGAACGAGAAGGGGTTCCCACGGCCATAGGAAGAAGCAGGCAGAAAGAGAAATGCCCAACGAAGAGGCTCTGCGTTTCGGGTCCGCATTCACTCCGGGCTTATCGGTCGAAATCTGCGCGCATCTCGTGGAAGGGAAAGTCTGCTGAGCGGACAAGAAGATCCAGAAGGGCCCATCCGGCGCAGATGTGTGTATGGCTGGGCGGATGGCGTGATGCGTTGCCAGGAAGAACCGGAAGCCATCCATGACTTGCTTTAAAAAGAACAATTGTCTTCTCATCATCTCTATCTCTGTCCAACTCTTTCTCACTCTCTCACTCTCTCTTACTCTCTCTCACTCACACTCTCCTTCTCAACTCTCCCTCTCTTTCCCTCGCTCTGATTCTCTCTAGGTCTCCTCTCTCTAACAATTCCGCCCTTCCCACCAGACGGACGTTGCAACGGCAGCCAGCTGGTATCTATTGGGTAATGAAACTATGAGAAAGGCACAAAACTGTTGATAAAAGGCGAGAAAGCAATGTGGGCGAGGAGGCAAGCATACTACTAGAGAGAGAGGGCATGATTGGTGAAAGGGGGGGGGGGGGAGGGGGAGGGGAGCGACAGCTGCCTACCCCGCGCGTATCGACCGAGGAAAGATTACTCTTCTGGGGTTGTTTTTTTTTTTGTTGGAGGGGGGAAGGAAGGGAGAGAGGGGTGGAGAAAATGCAAGCGGGGGAAAAGCGAAAGAAGCGGGCGCGCGGCGCATGTGAGAAGGGCATTGGAGAAGGAGAAGAAAGGAGGCAGAGGGAGGAAAACAGAAAGAGGTAGCGAAGATGGAATTGAGGGGAGAGAGAGAGAAAGAGAAAGAAGAAGAGGGGGGGGGACTGGACAAGGTTGATAGTTTTGTAAAAACACAGTGCGGCACGGTGACAACTTTTCGGCATTCTGGCGTATATGTTAATCTGTATTGTGATGGTGCGTATGTACGTCGTGCTGGATGTGCAAGGCGAGGCTTTCGGGGTGGTTGTTGGTCGTGGTGCATAGTGTTGCCCGTGCGCGTCTAGGGATAGTTGACATTAGGCGGTGTGCGATCGGTCGCAGCTGCTGGCCGATAAGGACGGCGCATCTGAGTGGGACTCGTGGATCGTGAGACAGTGGTGTTACTTGTCGCGATTCTCGAGTGGGAGAAGGGTTCGGAATGGTGGTGACGCGAGCTCGTGGGCTCAGACATGCTATCCGCCCCGAGGTACATATCTTCCCCGCCGCCTTCTGTCGTATCGTCAGACGCAATGGAGCTGTCGGACGGACCCGAAGCTGACAGCGTCATTGATACGTCGGCATCCGAGATGATGTTCCTTCCTTTGCTGCTGGTGCTGGTGCTGCCTGATGGTTGGGGAGCAGCACCCTTTCCTTTTACGCCCTTCTTACGTTTCTGTGAGCAGGGAAATGGATAGGAAGCAAGCAGCGTCAGTCTCGCCGTCCAGGAATCTAGAACTCGAACCTCCGCACTGTTCGGCTACCCACCATCTTGGCATACAGGAGCCCACACGCATTGCAGAGGGTACGAGGTCCGACCGGGCCCCGACGCCATTCAGGCGTGTCGGTCGCACCGCAACCCAGACACTTCTGGTGCTTCTCATCGAACCGTTTCTTCACCCGTTTCTAAGAAAAGCACGAGAGGGTCCCAAGCGCAAGATTCCTCGTTAGCCCAAGTGCATACAGCCGAGATGAGTGCCAGGCCGCGCGCCCTGGCCAGAACTCGAACTCACCATTCGGGATCCGCTTGCTCTCCGTCTGGACAGCAGCTCAGAGTACGTGGTCGAGCCGCCTTGGGTTTCAAGGTTGTTGTTGCTGCTGCTGCTGTCGGCTCCAATCCTTTCCGTCGATCCTGACGCCAGCGGCAACGAAGAGTGGAAAGCGATCTGTCCTTCCTGCCTGGCCTCGAACGACGAGATAGGCGGAAGATAGGCTCCAGCACCAGGACCAGCAGCTGCGGGAGGAGGGGGCCAATGGGCGCTCCGACTTCCGACTACACCACCTACGGCCAAAGCCGAGCTGCTACTACCACCGAGCGACAAGCTGCCAGCGGGCGGATGATACGCCGGATCGTGTGCGTACTCGGTCACGGGAGAGTACGACGTCGCCGCTGACGATGGTGTCTGATATCGAGATCCTTGGGAGAACGACCTGCGAAGATCGAACATGGATGCAGAGCCACTGGTGCCGCTGCTGGTCCCCGTCTCGGAGTAGTGTACCGGTGTCTGGCTGTAGCGATGGTGGGATGATGTCCACGAGGCTGAAGTAGGACTGGCCATGGGCATACGACGTGCTTGTGGAGAGACCGCCTCGCTGACAAAGCCGGAGCTGGCACTTAGATGCGATCGCGGATCATATGGCGGTCGTGCGGATGGCTGATGGTAGAAGCGTTTGTGATCTGGGCGGATGGGGGATGCATGCTGGCTCAGGTAAGAGGTGGGAGAGCCGATGATGGTCTCGCATTCTGCACGTATTTGGTCAGAGGCAACGGGATCGAATCTGGAGAGGATCTGCAGCTCTTCTGAGATTGCTTGGGTGAGTTGGGCTGATGAACTGAAGTCGTCTTGCTTAAGGATTGGCCGCAGGTGACGTTTGTAGTAGTGATCGTTCATGTCTCGCAGCCGCCCGAGGATTCCGATAGCCCCTGCAGGTATTTGCTCTTCGGGAGTCTTGACCGATTGGATGATAGAAGCCAGTGGTGGCAGCTGGATGGGGTTCGAACTTGAAGCTGGAGTCGGCAGGCGTGGAAAAAAGACTCGATCGGACGAGCGGGTACCAAAGCCAGAACTGAAGCCAGACCCTTCGGTCTGCTGGAAGCTGTGCCGCAGGGCGGATACTTCCAGACGGCTCCCGACCGTGCTCCCCCGAGTGCGAGATGACGTGCTTGAAAGGCTAGACAGGGCGGAAATGGGAGGTAGGATCAGGCTGCCCATCCTTGCGTCTGGGTTTGGCTCGCTGGCCAAGGAGGGAGGATGCAAAGTACGGGACCCAGGTTGTTCTTGTGTATCGCGTCTCGCTTCGTCGCTTTCAGCTGGGAGAAACGTTCGTGTTGCGGTCTGATCTGGAGAAGCCTGGGACTCGTCCGTCGGCTTGTGCTCTGACGTTTCATCCCTGAAGCTCATTACTGAGGTTTCGGAGTTGCTCTATCGCCTCTGATTAGTCCACAGCGAGGTGGAGCCAAGGAGGGCCTGCGGGTATAGTGCTGAGGTTGAGATCCAAGATGAAGAGCAGAGGCTGATGTCCTGGGTTGTCAGAATCTTGATGCGGGAATGGTCGAGATCAGAATCAGTCAGAGGCACGACATCGCCAGGGTGATTTTGCGGCACGGGTTGATTCAGCAAGACGTACAAGGGCGGGAGAGCTGTTCTCGACCGTGGTTTAAGTGCGGTGTGCAGGCTGGTCAGGGAACGTTTGTGCGGGACGGGAAGGAGGCGGCGCAGGAGAAATGACGGAAGCAGGTGGGTGGGAAGATTTGAAAGGGGAGCAAATCACCAGCGCCCGGAAGAATGTAGGACACAGGCTCGGTTTAATAGTTGTTGCGGTTTGCTGTTCTGCTTCAAAACCCCTGACCAGGGCAGGCCACCAGGCAGAGATGAGATCCTGTGCAGCGGTGCGCGGGGGAACGGATCGTAACAGGGGACTGCGGATGAGAAAGGGGCAAGTCACAAGATTGCGGCTCGAGGGTGTTGCGTTGAGCAAGATGAGGTCGTGACAACCGTAAAATATATAGAGAGAAGGAGAGCAAATGAGAAGATGTGGGACGTGGGAATGAGGTAGGGAACGCCCGTCGATCAAATCGCGTCGAGAACCTCGTTGTTACGTGCTCATCCGAAGGACAGACTGAACAAGAAGAGCGAGCTTTCTCCGAGCCTGTGTTGGGATCCGTGTACACTCCCAAGGTCCGACGATCCTTGACGGATGCGATCGGCGAGGAGTGTTGGGAAGAAGGGGAGTCGAAAGAAACGAAGACCGGGAGAGGGAGAGAGAGAGAGAGAGAGCTGGTCGTGCTCTTCGGAGATCAGATGGTGGAAGGAAGGTTTGGGTAGATCTGGTCGGAGGGAGGGGAGGAAAGTAGGGATTCGAATCTGACCACGCTTTCCGCCAAAGTGGTGGAAGGGACGTATGAGATCAATGCTGCATGCTCAGGTGTGTAATTCTGATTTGCTTGGACTCTTGCCAACAAAGGCGCGAATGTGCAGCAGCTGCTCCCAAGGAGCACACGCACTACATCCTACGAGTACCACATGCTCGCTCTGAACGGGAAAAGCCTACAGCGCCGCGTGCATCCAGCTGCTGACTGCACAAGAGGCCGCCCCGATGCTCACACCGCAGAGTTCATGTTTGTTCGATTGCCACTAACGGAGGAGGCTCGAGTCTTAATGCCACCCAGCCGCGATTCTTCGTGCAGCTCGTGTGTGCACAAAGTGGATGCGGAAGAGAAAATGAGGGTTGTCCGATACTTCATTTGGGGAGAGCTTCCATCAGAACACCTTTCCGAGCGCGAGCACACACGCCCGTCGCAACATGGAACCCGTTCTCTCTGCGGTCTGCTGCCCACGCTATGTACCGAGTGCTTCTAGTGCGAGGAAGCAATCAGTGCGGTATACAACCTGGATGCAAAGTGTCGATCCCCCAGATCACGGCACTGCGATTAAAACATAAACACCTTGCGTTACCGACAGAACATCAGGGCTGGCCTCATCTGTGTCAGAAGCGCTTTTCGGGTCCGCCCGCCACACCATCAGGGAAGCGGGTTGTTCGGAAGTGTCACAGGTCTTGGATCAACACAGCACACATACGAGTACAGTACATATCGGCAGCGATGCCTGGACTCGCTTGCAGCCGCCTCCTTCGAGGGTAATCCTTCGATACAGTGCTGTCCCCCCTCCCAGACGCCGCACATGGCTTGGACATACGATTCACACTACTGACGCACGCACGGGATACCTTCAGAAAGGTCGGGTCGAGAAACAGGCTTGGGCGCGATTTTGCACATCACGAGTCCCTGCAGAGAGCCTGTTCAACCATATTTCTGTTGTGAGACATCTGCGCATTTGATTATTGTGTACCCTTGCAGGAATAAAGGTTCTCTCTACTGCAGCCCTTTCCCTTCCGAGCCGAGAGACGTTTTCCTCCCCATTTTAGCGTGCGAATGACGAGACGCTAGTCCGAGCGCGGTTTACTTGCCTCTCTCCCTTCGCCTCCACAAGTCAACCTCTGGCTCGTTTCGTTTCCAAGGCAGGCGGAATCGACGTGTGTGTGACCTGCGTGTGCCAAAAGCACAAATCAACAGATGCAGTGAATGTGATGTCCCTGCGGTGCTCAGAGCGGGCGGCCCCCCGTCCAGATTCTGTGGTGACTGTCACACTGGTCCAAGCGACGGAATCCAAAAAGGCACCTGAGTGATGATCTCGAAAGTAGTGAGACGAATGAGTGAGCATCTTTGCGATGATGATGATGAGGCCAGCTGGGCCTGTGGAACACCCGGTCGCTCCCGCACGAATGTCCTGCATCCACATCACAGACAGGGGGGACATCAATCGGGAAGAGAAGGACAGGCAGCGACACACTCGTGAAAGGGAAGGACAGGCAGCGACACAATCGTTTCACGAGTGAATCGCCTCCGTTGGCGACTGCCAGCGCGTCGTCGACGACGCGCGCACCTCATCCACTTAAACCGCACTGCCAGCTTAGTGGATGCAGGTACAGAAGGGCGTTGGGAGAACGAAATGTGTTTCAGGTTCTGGAAGGGAACGAGGCCACAGAGAAGACGCAACGGGAGCTAGTGCACATCGAAAACTGCAAGGTACATGCTGTTCTGCACAATTCCAACTCAAAAATCAAAAGGACAATCGGGCTAGTCCCTGCTTTGTTTGCAATGTGCTTGGGTAGGGAGACATTGGCTCAAGGTGGAGGGGGGAAACGAACGGACAAGAAGCAGCAGCAGGGCCTGGACTCCCAACCTCACCAATCTGCTTCCATCCTCAGCATCATGATCGACGAGATTGCGCAAGTTTGTCGCATGCCATTCGGTGGATCTCGGATTCTCGCGCCCCGGTCCGTCGCCCAGATTCCTCATCGGTGTTACGTGTGCAATCATGCTCTCCGCTGTTCAAAGCTAACAGTCGCCGCCGGGTCAGGGGCCAGTCCTTGTGTGCATGTCATAAGTCAGCCCATAGGGCAGGTCGGACCTTGAAAGCTGGCGAGGTCCTACGCATAACAAAGGGACCTACACAGGCTTGGCTCGGGAAGTAGTTCCACAGCATTCACGTGGTAAGAGCGCAGACAGCGCTTGGACAGGGAGCCGCCAGCGGGGGTGATGATTGCAGAGGCGACCACTCAGGCTCGCCCGCTCCGGGCCACAGTCCTGATCCTCCCCCCTCTTCGCGACTCACATCTGGATCGGCCCTCCCTTCCCTCTGAGGGATGACAAAGTGACAGAGAGAGATAAGCACATGAAATGCATGAGCCGACCAGGGTGTAAAAAACCACGTTAATTCCCAAGGAGAACGCCATGACATTTTTGACTTGGTGTCTGCATCCAGTGAAGATCCGCCTGCCTCAGAGCCTTCCGCCGTTGTCCAACAACCCGACAATCAGGGTGCACGAACAGGAAACTCACCGACGTCCTTGTTTGTGTTATGTATGGGCATCTGTCTCTCGTCATCGTTGAGCCAAGCAGTAGTGTGTCGGCAGCTCGTGGCATATCCTCGTTGCTCAATCGGTGCTCTCCCGCTGTCCCTCTCCCTCTTCCCGCCAGTCTCAGAACTCACAGGCCGTCTTGGCTTCGGCTCGATCTGAGCACACCCGCGGCATCCACTTGGCCCGTCTGTGATTGAGGAGACCCTTCCAGAGATGAGTTTCTTCAAATGCAAAAATGAGTGAGAAGCACATGAAGATGACAGCGTTGTGCTTGACCACCCTCTCTGATGGTTCTCCTCGGTTAAGATTAGTCGAACACACAGACCGACTGCAGGCAAGGAGCTTGTCCTTTGGCACAGACGTGTACCAATTCTTCCATAGATTTTGGGTGACATTACTCTTTGAGGCTTCCTCAGTTGTGGCTGGCTGGCTGCCTCGTTTGGCCTGCTTCACTGATCAGTTCACACCCACGTGAGGCTGCCCAGCTTGTCGACATCCTGACAAGAACGTCTGACGCTCATGCTGGAGGAGTCGGAAGGAAGACCTTGCTGCAAAGCTGTGGAGCAAGCGGTGCCACGCTGCTCTCCTTTGAGCCAGACCGCGGGTGTGGATTTCCCCACTTGCCCTTCGGAAATTCCGAAGGTGAAGGAAACCTCGCATCCGCCCCAAGAACCAATCTCTGCGCTCTTTTTGCAGATCCTCCACAACGCTCACTGTCGCGCATCTCGCACTCCGGGCCCCCCGTCGGCTCAGAGTGTACATCAATCCGAACCAAAACTGCTGCTAATTATGTCTTTAGAGCTCGCTGCCTGCATTCCTTTGTTGCGAGCGTTGGTCACGGCCCCGAAGGCCGAAAAACTCAAGTGCATAGCCGAGCACACCAGCTGCAGAACAGAGAAAGATGCTGGTGCTTTGGGATTTCGCCGCTTCCATGTCGCGAGAAACCATCCACCATGCCGCTGCCATCAGCATGGGCAAGCCGCGAGATCAACTCACCGCCTGTTCCAGCTCCAGCCTAAATAGCCTGGCGTCCGAAACCTCAGTCTCACGCTGACTGTGAGATGGTCAGCAACAGAATCCCAAGTTTCATCGACATTGACACCAGAGAATATTGCAAGTTGCAACATCTACAAGGACTGTTTGGTTTTGCAAATCGGTGACAATGGCGACATTCGACGAGTTGAGCATTCTGTCTCTGTCATTCCTCCACAATGATATCTTCTGCGTCTGAATGTCTGACTCGTGCACTCCAAGCGGAGAATGATCGAGACGGGTGACGACTTCCCCTCTCCACTGTGAGAATGGTCATCCTCTTCGCTGTTCCCAATTTCGTCCAAAGACACTCCCACCTGAGATCGAGATCTGAGACCCGTTACGATCTCTCAGGGAATAAACGATCGTTTCCAGCTATCTTTCTCCTCCCGCGACGGCTGTATGGGTTCAGGGATGAAAAGCACAGTGTCGGACGATTCTGGAGCCTGGCGAACCCACTCCGAACTCGCGGCTTCATGGCAGGCGTCATCCTGGAGAAGAGGTTCTGCACACTTATATTGCGCCCCCGCGGGGTTTCGTATTTGTGGCGCTCGTTGATCGACGAATGTGTGTGAGTCTGCCGATCATTCCATCTGAGCCACGTGGGAAATTCATCCGAGTCCTCCATTCGTGTCCCGCCGATACCTGTGTCCCATGGTGACAGCCATGGCTGCCTCTCCCTCTCTCTCGCGCTCCCTGTGCTTTGTTCCACTATCGTCATACTGTTCAGGCCAGGCCAGGCTGTATCACCCAAAGAAGAAAAGATTGATTGCAGATCGAGCGCTAAAGAGATGGCAAGGAGCGTGTTTGTGTCTGTGTCTGTGTTGGTCAAGGATTCTGGACTGACGGGACGGAGGAAAGGAATCATCTATGAGATCGCCGGTCACTTGCTCGAGAAAGTGGTGCGAAAAAAAAAGGAATGTGTGTGGGATGGAGACACATAGAGAAAAAAAGCAGCAGACGGAGAAGGAGAGAGGAGACCGCGGGTGCGAAGGGAGAAGAAGGGCGGGAAAAAAAGAAGACGGTCACGTTGCTACAGGATTTCAATGACTGATACCCCCGGCATGGCCCTTGTTATCGACAGCATTGAACCCGAAAGTGACACCAGAATGAGAAGAATCCTTCAAGGGTACGGTCAAAGAGGTAGGGATGATGATCCCATCGTTCCGGACGAGTGTGACCGGCACTTCCGCTCGTCGCACGCCATTGTCGTCCCACAACGGGGGAGGCGTGCAGACCAGTCGCCAGGAAGTCGCGTCGATGACTTCGCTCTCCCAGTCACCAAAGAAGACGAAGTAGTCGCCAGACAGGGAGCTGCCGTGGAGTTCCACAGTCTCACGATTGGGATCGAAGCTTGCACCCAGATGTGCGGTCGTCGAATGTGCCCAGTTCGTCAACACTGGGAGTGGCGTGATGGGCCGCTCTGGAGTCGGCGCACGAACCAGATGCGAGAGCTCAGGGCCCAAATCCACAGCAGGTGGGAGGTATCCGTTCTGGATCATCGGTGGTATAAAGAATGTGTGGTGGACTTGCTCTGGAAGGCGCGTGAAGACCAGGATAGAATGGCTGTCAGTCTCTCCTCCTTTTTGTTCCTTGAGCCAGCAGACATGTGCTTCCATTCTTAGCACTCACCTGTTCCGACGATCGACCACACGTCCGAATCCGCAACATCGATCATCCATTGGCATCCGGCACCTACCGCGATGCCAGGTCCCTCGGCATTGGCAGCAGCACCTTTTAGATTGGAAGCGCTCCCCGAGTGGCTCAGGTGCGGCTCGACAGGCTCATGCAAGCCCAGCCCGACCGTGGACATCGATTGACCGCGGCGTCGACCACGACCCGCGCTCGCAGTTCGGTCCTTGGGCAAAACCGCAGAAGACGAGACTCGTCTTGGACGTTTCACCTTGCCTCCGTCGGACGAGGACGGTCGTTCAGATGCTGGTGTTGCGCTACTGCTCGGCGCCGTCGATGGAGCAGCGAGGTTACTGCATCTCGAAGCCGACAACGACTGACGCGTCTGAGCGGCAGCCATCGCGGCCAAAAACGCAGCCGAGGTCGCGTCCGAGCTCGAGCCAGGGCCCATGGGAGCAGCTGACCTCGGTTGATCGGCATCGGTTATCGACAAGCCCGTCGACGGTGGCGGTGGTGGAGGCGGAGGCGGCGGCGCGGCTCCCATCATTTCGCCGGCTCCATTGAGGGGAAGCCACTTGCGAGGACCACACAATCGCAGGCCAACCGCCTCCTGCAAGCACGCCAAGAATTGGCCACTTCGACCCGGCGTGCTGTTAGGATCGCTTTCGACCCATGGCTCCACCGCATTTTCGCCATTCTCGTCCAAAATCTCGAGTGCGATCCGGTGATTGTGAGAGACTGGTTCACCCAACGACTCTGGCACATGAGCCGAGTGGGCACTTTTGGGACGTAGTGGCAAGCCTCCGACTGCGATCCTGCTGTGCTCTACCGCGCGAATCGTCATGATCGGACTGGTCACTCCAGTGTTCAAGCATTGCAGTACGATCGGCTGGTTGTACTGAATGGGGATCTGGGCTTCTCCGTCCACACGCAAGGGCTTCGTATTTGCCGGAGGTGTGGGATATCGAGGGTTCAGCGGTGTCTGTTGACTTATAGCGTCGGGTGCCACTGTCGGATCCACAGCATAGATGACGAAAGAGTCCCAACTGACGGTCTTGACGACGAATGACGAATTGTTCTCTGGTTGAGGCATGGTTGGATGCGAGATGTTAGACTTGAGGAATGGTCGACCATCCGAGCCCTTGAGCCACGTAGGAGGTCCAGAGACGCAGAGGAATTTCGTAGAAGAGGTCTGGGATTTGAGTCTGTGGAACAATGATACCGTAGATCCGTGCAAAATTGATTCTGACACATTCGGAATGGCGAGTAGCAACAGATCAGTTACCCCTCTTGTAGAACATTTGCAAGCTGTTACTCACGATCCGTATTGCGAACACCCTGTCGTTTGCGGAACGCCTTGCTGATAACTTTGATAGGTCCACTAGAGAATGTGCCGAGCTCCAAAGGCCTGTCCGGCCCAGGTAGAGTAATGGTGACCGTAGCATGGACGGGCTTGCGCCGGTCGTCAGAGTTTTCCGAGATATGCAGCTGCTTTGCCAGGCAACGTCCGGCCACTGGTATCTTCCGGTCCAAGTCTTCATGCGCATCCAACACACTTCCATCGCTGCTGACCCACATCATTCCGCCGTCAAAGGTGGCGCTCTCAGCGACCATCTTAATGCTGACCGTTGGAGGAACCAGTCGTGACATGGCACTCTTCTCCTTCTGAGCCGAGTCCTGTCCATTTCCAGACCGGGACGCGTCTCCGGCTGGCGAAAGCAGCTTCTTGGGGTCCGCAGTCCACCAAGAGCTTCCGCTCAGCATGACAAGTGGGGGAGGGCACAGGAAACGCTTCTCTGAGCCGTAAGACTTTGGTCCCACCTTGGCAGTCATGATGGTGACTGTCCGCTCTCCGAGGCCCAAACGACTAGGTGTAGCCAAAAACTCGCAGACTTGGTCCCTGGGTGAGCGCATACAATGAGTGACAGTCAGCAATCCACTTGAGTTCTTTAACGTTTGGGAGGACCAAATACGCAATATATGCGGCGGGAAACAAGGGCTGTGAACTTACCGCAGGTAGGCTTTGAAGTCGGCAAATCGACCCGAAGCAGTGATTGACAAAGGGACCCCGCTGGGCCCATACTTTGTGGCCATCGAGATCGGCACCGCATGATGCAGCGTACTCGGCTGCAAGTGCAAGCTAGTCGAGCCCTCGTCATGGTCTGAGCCACCTTGGGAGGCTTGGTCGCCACCGTGTTGTTGACCGCCGTATCGGACGATCACGCTCGGCCCGCTGCGTTGAGGACCACCGGGCTGTAGATAGTTGCTGACTACGGGTGTGAGAGACGCGCTCTGAGGATGTCCACTGGCAGGCGGCGTGATCGTCGAACCGCCGTCAGACCTGTCGTTGGCAGTCAAAAGCGAGGGCTGCCCGTTGGCAAAATAAGGATGAACACCAGCAGTTCCTGGCACAGCATCCATCAGCATGCCCTGCGCGTTTGCCCACATGCCGGAAGGCATCGATGGAGTGCCGTTCAAGCTGGAGATGGTCTGGGACAGTTGAGCGGGTATCAAGCCCATCGACACGACATTGTTCATCATCTTGCTCTCGTCCTCCTCCAGGATCGTCGGAGTCTGGTAGCCGCTGCCCGGTGCATTTGTGGGCATCACGCTCGTTGACGACACGCTTAATCCGCTCTGGCTCAAGTCACCCAAATGTCCAGCGGACCCCAGCGGAGTAAACGCACTGGGAGAGACGCCCTTGTCCGGGGAGGAGAAGGTGGCATGTCCGAATTGTGGAGCAAACGCATGGCCAAAGTGATGACCTCCAAACTCGGACATCCCAGCGGCCGTCAGGGCGTTCGAGCTTGTGGCGGACGAGGGCACCGAGGGAAAGTGGTCGAATTGAGGGCTTGCCTCTGAAGTGTTGGCCGAGGGCAGACCATACGAGATCGGCGAAAAGGAGGTGTTGGACATGCTCGAACTGTAGCCGCTGTCCAGAGTCAAATTTGAAGGGGCCCGGCGCAGCTTCTGTGCCTTGCGGCCGGAGACACCGGCTCCAAGGTTGTTGTTACTGGCGACGCTCAAGCGGTTGTTCACCTGCCAGTTTGGACCCGGTTTCGATGCCTCTCCTCCTGCGACGTGAGCGCCAAAACCATCGATGCGCCCTCCAGCAGTGACCGGCATCCCAGCATGCTGGCTGGTCACTGCGCCATACATCAAGCCGGGCACCTGCTGCCCACCAATCGAGCCGAGTTGTGACGAACCAAAGTTGGGAACGTTTGGGTAGCCGCCAGACCCCGGCCGTTGGAAGTTCATGTGTCCGGAATGCTGACTGCTCACACTTCCACCAGTGCCCGGCCTACCACCCGATATGTGCAACTGTTCCAGAGGCTGGAAGACTGCTAGCGAAACCGAGCTATTGGTCCTGCTCATGCCCGTGTTGTGCGGCACAGGAGGGGTGAAGGAATACACTTTGCTTCCCGCGCTGCTGGTACTGCTTCGAGGTCGATTGTCGCCGCTCGCCGAGAAATGGACCTCGGGCCCGACAGAGACGGTGCTAGAACGGCCGCGCCTGTCGTTCAGGTGTGGCTGTGAGTCGAACGTGGGCCTGGACGAGCCCGTGGGGGAGACGCCGCTGCCGTTGAGGCTGGCAGGGCTCGAGGATAAGGGCGGTGGCAGCATGGCAGCGGACATCGATGCATGCTCAATTCCAAAAGAACCGCCGGTGTGAGCCCAGGCTTGCTGTGCCTGCCATTGCGCCATCTGGTGGTCTGAGAATAATCCTGGCTGTTGTTGCATACGCGGATTCTGTACATGAGCGCCAGGGAGGGGTAAAAACTGCGATGGCACTTGCATGCTGTTGACATCGCCAGATTGCGCCGCGGCTGTTCCTGTCGGGGTCTGACTCGTTGGAGCAGATAGCTGCGTTGCCGATGCGGGGCTCTGGGAATCTCTTTGGGCTGCGGGGTCACTGATCTGCACCTGCGTTTGTGTGGTGTAACTTTGGGGGGTGGTCTGGGTTTCGTCCTGAGCAGAGCCGTTTCCGGCGATGGTGGTATCAAACGAGCTCTGTTGAGGAGGAGTGTGATGAGAAGCTAGGGCGAGCGCATCTGCGCCAGAACCAGAGACAGGCGTTGTTGTTGCTGTCATGGAGGGTTCGCTCGAGTTGAAGCTGGCGAACTGAGCCGCTTCTGATCCGCCGACGACTGGATCAGGGGAGAACATGATACTGGAAGCGCTGGAGACTGCATCCTTGAGAGACGAGTAGGAGGTTGCAGGTCCGAGTTGCGACTCTTGCGAGCCCGGGATGCTCTGGGACGTCTGGCTCGTAAGACTGCTAAAGCTTTGTTCTTGACTGTTGAACATGAAAGATTCAAAGGAGGTATCTGCAAGGGTAGATTGGCTGCTTGTTGCCGCCGCTCCGTAGAGCAAATCTGGGTATTGTTCTGCAAACAGAGCGCCTGGGACACCTTGGGTGCCCGACACGGTGCCGATATGCGGAAACTGGGAGGAGGCTTCCTTGGCGTTGGCTAAGTCGGTCTGAGGGTGAGAATTGTACAAGTGCGGCTGGGTGGGAGGTTGCGGATATTGGGATTGTTCTTGGTGTGGCTGCTGTTGAGGTTGTGGTTGAGGTTGCTGCTGGTGCTGGTGCTGCTGGGGATGTAGATGCATTGACATTGCGTGCTGATGGTGCTGAGAAGAGGGATGCAGGTCGGATTGGGCAACGTTCAAGAATGCGGGTGTGAAATCTGCGCCGGCAGTGATGTCCGAAGGGAGAAACAAAGAGGTGGAATTCGCGACCTGCTGGTTCGCTGAAGGAAGTTGGGAGCCAAGGGCAGAATCAAGGCCGGCAATCATGCCGGGATCGATGTCCGGGAAAAGCTCCATGAGGTTGGGATCTTGGGAAACATGCGAAGTAGATGCGACGTGCGAGTTGAGGAGGGACAAGCCATGATGGACCTCATTCGAGCTGCCTTGGGCGCCTTGTTGACTTGCTTCTGATTGTGCGAGCTGTCCTTGCACCGTTCCTCCGTTTGCTTGCTTTCCTGTCCAGTTAGAAAAGGCAGACATGGTGGAGAGGCTGCCCGGTGTGGTGGAAGGCACGTGAGCGGCGCAATGCGCAGGGAGGTGCGTCGAAGGTGTATGTGCTTAGGTACGGTGTTGCCGAGAAGGTATCGAGACGGATGTCTTCGCGAGGTCGCAGAAGATTGGGTACGCCAGGGTGTCGGTGGTTATCTTTGGGTCGCTATCCTCCCGCAGGAATCGTGTAGTTTAGAAGCCCAAAGGTCGGATAACTTGCACGTAATGTGAGCGAACAGAAACGGAAGATGAAGCTGAAGATGGAGAGATTGGAAGGAGAAGAAAGGGGAGTCGAGACGAGGGGTGGAAGACGAAGTGCTGGGGTAAAGAGCGTTGTATGGTAACCAGAAGCTGCAGAGCGGGGGAGAGTTTGACGAATTCAGACGATGTCCACTGCAGAGGCGGCGCTCAAGAGATGGGGGCTTACTCGTTAGGATTGGAGAGCTGTTGTTCAAGATTGTTGGCTGATGGTGATGTTGGTTCCCTGGGATCGTCGATGGAGAGAAGGCAGGGCAGGGACCACGATGCCGAGGTTGCGGTTGGGAGAGTTGAAAGGGATGATGATGATGGCAGTAAGAAGGATGGCAAGGGCGGGGAGGAGTGGTGAGGACAGGAGCTCGGGGGGATGACCCTTTCTCCCTGTTGCGCCCGGTGCCGAATGAAGTGGAAGTTGCGGATGGGCTCCGGACTGGGTGTTGTATCAGCGGGACTGCAAAGGCGGGCGAGAGGGTGAAGGCGGTGATGAGAGAAGATGAGATGAAATGAAATGAAAGCACGCAGCCTCCTCCACACCACGACGGGCAACTGGCTTGGGCGTGATGGCTTGACTGCTCCTGTGCTGCTGCCGTCTGCCGCCGCCGCTGAGATGAGGAGAGCAGACAAGGGTGAATGATGTTATGTGTGTGTAACACAGAGACAGAGACAGACAGAGATGTGGGAGCTACAGTAGTTCGGGATGTGCGCGATGTGGGCACTAAGCTGGCTTGAAGCAAGAAGAACTTGGCTCTAAAATCCGCCTCACAGACACGAAAAATAAACAGAACATAACACCTCTGTTGTATCTCTAAGACTCGCACACACAAAGTCGACCGATAATTTGACCTGACCCAACTTTCGCAGTCCGCTTCGGTATATCGTCTGTGCCTGCAGCAGTTATTCCTCGTGCGGCCCGCGCAACCCGTCGTCGTCTGGCCAGCCCGGCAGGCAGACTCGAGCGAGGCAGTCCTGGTGGGGCCGCCAAATCCGAGAGGTTCCTTTGCCGTCTTTTGTTGATGTTCCACCAAGACTCCCCTCCTGCTCGAGCCGGCCCGCACACTGTCGGAGCACAGCCGGGACAGGGTCGAGACCCACGGCTGGAACACCTCCCTCGACCCAGGCAGGCAGGCAGGCTCACCCACACCTTGGGGACGTTGGGGTGCCAGATCATCCCCTTCAGTCTGTATCCGCCCTGATTCGGCACCCAGCTTCGGCAGCAGAAGACGGAGAGACAGCCTGGGGGCGTAATCCCAAGCCACCCACACACATAATGCTTGAGTCGATGCAGTGTTCCCTCAGGATCTGATGACACAGTTGAGCATGTTCAAAGCCGGCTTTCAGTAGTGTGGGTCGTACGGGATGCCCATTGAGACGCATCAGCCTGCTGAGTGGCATCCTTGACCTCTCTGCGCGCTTAATCTCAACCCACACTGGCCCTGCTAGGTTTCAGAGCAGCGCGGCTCCATGCCAGCTATGGAGAGGGCCTGAATCGAGGCAAACGACTTGTGCATGCACGACGTAACTGCACATCATCTAGTCTGGTTGAGGTGACCGTACATATTGAGTCTGACTAGGGATTCAGTGGGGAAGTACTGAACTCTTGTACGTGCACTGCACGCCCACAGAAACTGATGAGAGTCGCGTAGGGTCCCAAACGTAGGAATAAGAAATACGAGTTGCACCACAAGTTCGTACATACATACACAGCACACACTCTGACAGTCCGGCCTGGCTCCAGGCGCCAGCAAGTGCAATGCGGTGGTGCTCTGTCTCCTCATTCGGGATCCGCGCGGAAGCGCGATTGAGAATCCAAGCGCGACATAAGGTGCTTTTGGCTTTACAACATCGACAGGAATAATCGTGCAACTTTGACCATTTACACACACAAGGACAGAAGCTTCCTTTCGCAGAAGAGGCTTGGATCATGAGCCCCTTTCTTCCCATCGACAGCACTATATCTAGACAACGCATCAAGAAGAGGCGCAGATGCTTGCGGCGCTTCTCGTGAGATCTGAGCGGCCAGTGCGCGCGGATGGGGCGCGCATACGTCGGCAAGGCCACTCCCACATTCCTACTACGGAGCCCCCATCAAGCGAGAGTCCGCGACCAGTCCAGATGTGTCTGGCTGGGATCGAGGGAAGGGGATCTCTGTTCCCCCGTCGTCGGTCCAGCAACACCATGGTTCTCCACCTTCGGGACTCGGGAGTTGACAGCGTCTGCTACTGAAAAAACACAAACACCCCCACTGTACTGTATCTTCTTCTTCTTTGACCACATGAAACACTTCAAGATCGCCCTTGACTACACAGCAATCTACACCATAATACGTCTAGTAGTCGCACTAGCGGTGCTGAAAAATGCAGTGCTCGATCCTTACGCGCCCAGCTATGGTGCGCGCATTTCCTTTTTACATTGCCTGATCAGGGCTGAAGCCGCTTCGCTCCGTACACCCTCTTCTCGCGCCTCTAAATTCACCCGACATCTGAGCAAACGCCAGCCCGGTTCGATGAAGCAGGATCCCACGCGGTAACATTTTCCAACATCCATGTTCCGGTTCTCGTGCTTCGAAGCCATCACAGACAGCAGGATCTTCGGAATCCAGACTGAGCACGGCAAGGTTCGCCTATTTTCTTTGTCTTTTATGCGTCGAAAAAAAGCTCGCATGCACGCGGCATAATTAGTTATGCTTTCGGGAAGCATTGTCCATGCTTCTTCGGTACCATGCACTGCGGTTTCGAGGGACCCCCCCCCCCCTCTTTTCCTTTCCTGATCGTGTTCGTGGTCCTGGAGCTTCGGCTCGCACGGAAATTGGCTTTCATGCGTGATCCGCATCTGTCCTTACTTCCCAAAGCAAGGGAATGATTGGTACTGTACCGGGGTCGCGGGGCGGGACGGAGGAAAACCATTTCATGTGCAAGGAAAGATGCCAACAATGAGCATGCCAGAATGGGAAGACGATAGCAAGCTGCAGATGCGCCCACACTGACAACACCTATGCAGGTCCCATTGGCAAACGGTCAAAGCTTTGGATTTCACGGGCAGAACATCGATATCTTTTCGGGTCGACGAAAGAAGAATTTCCCTGGAAGCGGGCAGAAGAGAAAGATACCTTGGCCATCCTTTGCGCTCGCTCCAGCCAAGCCAGTCTGCAGCTGATGAAAAGAAGGACCGGGCTCCGGAGGCCAGACACTGCCGAGTTGCCTCAGCAAACCTCTGGGCGCAGAGTGCCTCCTCAACATCAGGACAAGGAGACCCGCCAACCATGAAGATGAAAGAGAGAGAGCACATAGCCTTCATTCGTATGTGCTCATGCTGCGTTCTTTTACGAAAGTGTGAACTTTTTACGACCGAGGAGGGGGCAGGCTGCTTCCTTAGCACCGAACGACGGGGTTGCAAACTGCAATCTCGTGCTTGCTCGGGCGACTTGCACATGCACCCTTTGGATATTTGGGACCTGTGACTAAGCTGAGGCCAAGCTAGGGCGCTAAAGAAGTGAGCGGAGTTAGGCTTGTCCGCCGAATCGGCCGCCAGTAGTCTGGGGAGGGCCTCTCACAAGTCGGTAAGAACCTCGTCCATCCTATACACTCCAAATTTCAACCACTTTCCATCTTGGCTTTCCGAATTCTTTGTTCTTTTCCATTGAACCATCCTTTGTCCCCGCCCGTCATCGACATGGGAAGAAGCGAGCGTCGCTGATGTGACACGGTCGTGTGAAGCAATTAACAGTCGTCTATCAGCACATTCGACATGCACTACAGTCGGGCATCATCGGCCTTTGCATCAATTCCCAACCTGCCAGTGCATACATACATCGCGTGGGTTATCATGCAAAATCGTGCATACATGCGAATTGCCCAACACCGAGCCTCAGTTGGGCAGGATCGCGCTCGAGGTCGAGCATGTCAAAAGTGAAGAGAAGAGACGGTGCGAGCTTCGGGAGGACTTCGCGGACATTCGCGAGGCGCACGAGAACACGTGTGTCTCTCAAGTCCCCTTCCCGTTCACCGATCCCGCTGCTGGTCGCGCTCCTGCTCCAGATAACCCCTCAGGTCATTGTGGAAGGGAGCAGCAGCAATCGCAGCCGCCACGCTGGCATTGACTGCAACCGAGACTCGCAACCCAGGCTCGATCCGATCGCCCATCTTGGTGACCGCGTCAATGGCCGCCTGAGCAATATCGGCTGGACTGGCACCGATGCCAAAAGTAAGAAAGTGCGATTGATCCTGCACCTCCTGTTGTCTGATTGTCGTCAGCGTGGCAGCGGATGATGACGAGGAAGAGGAAGGTCTTCCCTGACTGATTCCGCTCATCGCTCGCGTGGCTTGCAGACCATGGAGAGCTACCAGCGTCGATGATGATGTCCCGACTGCGCTGCCAGATGCTCGGCTCGTTGCAGCAGAGGCACGACTGCGCTCATACGAAGTCGAGGCAGACCTGCCTACTGCCATCGGCGGAGGGGACCCTCCCTCGTCGGCTATCAGTGTCCCCGGACGACTGCCACTTCTCGATTCCTCGCATACAGCCTCGCGCGACGAGACCAGGTGCCGTCGCCAATCCTGAATGTCCAAATCGCTCGAGGTAAAGCTTGACGGCGAGGTTGCAGCGATAGCCGCCATCGTCTGTTTCTGCCCAGGCCGGCTCAGCTCTGTGCTTCCCGATCCTGCTGGCCCTTGTGCAGAGAGCTTGAGCCGTTTGGGGGTGGATGGACCACTGTCAGGCGGGGAACAGACAGCCATGTCAAAGCCACTCGGTCGAGCAGGTGGAACCACTTCAATGTTCGTCGACCATGGCTCAGGTATCTCGACCGCTTTGCGCTTCTCCAGTCGTCTGGCCGAGAGCGACGGCACAGCTACATTCGGTGAGCTAGTTGTATGTCCGGTGGACTCCGGGGCCGCTGTTCCCGATTGCGTGCTGCGAAGAATGGGAGGTTCGGGTCTTGTCCTCAATATGGCTGCTTGCATCGCCTTAGCATGCGCGCTCTTCGGTTTCCACTGCGTCCATAGATCCGCAGATCTTTTAGGAACGGTAGCCGCCACGCCTTCTTCCACTCCAGTATCTGAGACTTGACCAGTTGGCCGACCTGATGACGGAACTTGCCTAGTGCGAGCATTCAATTTTGCCGCCCCACGTCCTCGTCCCCGTCGTCGTGCTTGACCTCGACCACTCGCCCTCCCTCGAGCACTTGTAGCAGTGCTCAATACTTTACCAGCCCCACCTCCAGATGAGGGGCCGGTGCCTCCTGACTTCGGACGGTTACGACTCCCTCGAGGTCTTCCACGCCCGCGCTTCTGAGGTGGCGTACTCTCGTCACTGTTGGAAACTGCATTCGTTTGCGGTGTCCTGGATACATCGGTGAATGGAGAGGATGGCTGCGTCGGTTGGGTCATGGACTTCTCGCTTGACATTTCGAATCTTCTTGAGTTGGGAGTATCAGGAGTCGATGGAAGCTCATTGGTAGCGGCATGGCGGCGCGATCCACCAGATATCTGCGTTGGTCCTGATGTCGACGGTCCTGGGCGAGGAGTATGCGTAGAATCCGGCGAGGTGGGAGGGACAGGCAAAAGAGATCGAACGCCAGATGCGTTGGGGCGGGCCGGAGCAGGAAGATTCGGCAGCGCAGCAGCCGGGTTGATGGTGTCGCATGCAAAAGATGCTATTGCAGGCGAAGCAGAGAAGACACTTCCTTGAGTGTAGCCCAACTGATTGAGATTCGGAAGATCGTTGGTGAATCCGAAAGCTTCCGGGAGGGGGGTAGCTAAGCCGAGGTTCCAGGATGAAAAAGCAGTGGCATCTGCTGTGTTCAGCGCAACCTGGGCGTGATTGATACCATCACTGCCTGAGGAGGTCGCATTTCTTTGAAAGTCGAAATCCAAAGTGGGGATGGAGGGTGCATTTATCGATGCAGCATCAGTTGCAGGCTGGCTAACAAGCTCCGGAAATACGAAGGAAGACGGCGCTTGGGCCGGTGGCACTGGTGTCCCAAAATTGAGCAACGAGAGGCGATCATCGCTTGCATCTGCACCAGTCTCTGGAGATGCATCAAAGTTGAGGTACTCAAACACGGTTTGTGGTCTGTCTGAATGCTCTGTTCCAGATGTTCTTGAGGGGTTCAGTCCTGACCTCTCGGGAGGATGCGACCTGGAGTTAGTTGTGGTGGAGATACTCGATGATCTGGCCAGTCGCTGGCGTTCAGCACCATGTCTGAGAGCTGAAGGGGACCGATGTGGAGCAATGGTAGGTTGACTGTCGGGATGAGGCATTTCTGCAACGGTGTGCAGCATTTCTGCGGAGCTGGTCGCTGGAGTGAGTGTTCTTCTTGGCACCGACTCGGAGCGAAGCAGGCTATCACCGCTGGGCTCTCGTTTCACTGCGACCAGCTTCCGGTCGAGGTACTCCTTATCGGATTTCGAAAAAGAGCGAGGTGGAGTGGGCGAAGGTCTCGTGGCCCCTTGTGAGCGCCGAATGGACACTATTTCAGAACTCCTCAAGTACGTCTCTTTCGAAGTCCTTCCCCCTAAATGTGATGAACTTTCCCGGCTCCTGGTTCTGGCAGGCGCCCGGGATGCATATGATCTTGAGTTATGCTCTGGACGATTGTTGGAGGGTGGTAGCATGCTTGTCGCCTGACCACTCGAATAGCTTGATGAAGGAACCGCTCTATCAGAGCCAGGAGGCTCGGATGTTAGTCCGCTACGGCGCCTAGTGACGATGCTGCTGAGCCGACTGATGGAGCCGGTCGTGGTGCCATGTAAGCCGAAGGACTGGCTGAGCTGGGAGAAGGCCCCTGTCGGCTGTGCAGTCCGCATGCTACCGATACCTTGGTATGGCGGGTCTACCACTAAGCAGAGAAGAGGTACGATGCGTCAGCAGCAGCACAGAGTCGGGGCAGAGTCAGCAGCATAACTCACCATTGGAGTATGTTGAAGATGAGCGAACGGAGGCGGAGGGCGAGAGAGAAGGCGAGGCGGGGTATCTACGGGATTGCGCTGCATTGCGCACCAATGATGAGGTGACCAGAGACGACGAAGACGGCAGTACGTTCCTTGACGAGGAAGCCGCATAAGGGTGGGAGGACTGCATGATTTCAGCAAGACGTGTGCAGGCGCAGGTCAACAGTGCGAGGTTCGAGGCGATACAGAAAATAGCGTGTGAGGCAGAGCCGACGGAGTCAGAGCGGAGTCCACTTCGCCCGCGGTTCTCCGTCAGCTCAATCGACCTCCCGCAGTCGATGACGGGTCCGTATGATCCGAGCCGGCGTGGTGGATCGCAGCTGAGCAGCGCTTGGACGTTGAGAAGATGTCAAACCTCAATCCAACAAGCGCAACAAACATGCCCGGTGTCCAAAAAGGCTGTCGTTTATCCGGTTGTCAAGCAGCCTCGCCCCTTCCATGTGGAGGAAGTTTCCTCCACTCTGGTCGGTAGCATCAAGTGTCCCTCCACGCGCAGCAGGCTACCGCTATCACGTACCCTTGGGCTGAAGGCAATCGAACTTGAGATGTAGCACTCGTAAGGCCTGATGCAGGGGCATCGTATAAAACAAACGGAACATTCACCAGCAGTCGGACTCTGCGCATATCCAAAACCCACAACATCCTCAGAAGCACTCACACGCACCGTTTCCTCCAGCTGAAGCTTCCTTCTCTTCTGAGCAGAATGTCCACTGTCAGCCGAAAGACCGTCTTGATCACCGGTTCCTCCGACCCCGAAGCCATGGGATGGAATGCGGGTCTGGCGCTGGCCAAACAAGGACACCGTGTCATCCTCTCCGGTCGCAAGCCGGATGTCCTCCAAGCCAGCAAGGACGAACTCGTAAAGCGGCTCGTGGCTAACGGTCAAACCGAAGCCACCATCGACGTCCGCTCTGTCCTTCTGGACGTCGCCAGTTCTGCCAGCATCTCCGAAGCCGTCGCAAAGCTTGGATCTGATCAATTGCTCGGCTCGGACGGTGTGCTCGATGTACTGATCAACAACGCAGGAATCAGTGCCCCGCCAAATCGCACTGGAAAGGGGTCCTCGACCATGTTCATTCAAACGCCCGATGCCACCTTTGACGACATTACTGCTGTGATGACAACTAATGTTGCAGCTGTCGTCGAGCTCACCAGTGAGTCACGGATCTTGAATCCACATGACTGCAAAGGCTGACAATTATCGTTTGCAGACCGACTTCTGCCATTCTTGGCCCGTTCTGAAGCCCCACGAATCGTCAACATATCTTCTGCACGAGGATCAATTGACTTCGCATCTGGACTCGAGCCCGCCAGAACAGGATCGATCGTGTACAACGCGTCCAAGACTGCGCTGAGTACGTATCCGACTTCCTGCGCTGCTCACATTCTCTTCGTCCGCCTTCTGACTTTACAATTCCTGTCAACAGACATGGTTACAGTAATGCAAGCCAAGAACCTTCCATCGCATATCAATCGACCCAATCTCAAGGTCAACAGCGCCTCGCCAGGTCATGTGGCCACCGCTTTCAACAACAAAACAGGAACACGGACTTTGGAAGAGGGTATCGCAATCTATGTCCACCTGGCTACCCTGCCTGACGACGGGCCAACGGGCCAACTGATCGGCAATCACCCTCCGTTCTCGCAGGACGGCACATTTGTACAACTGCCGTGGTAGACTTCCAGACATATCTGCACTTGCATCGACATTGCCTAGAGCTTTCTTAAGCTTTGAACTATACACTATGTTACAAGACTCTGATCTACAAAACAAGAGGTACAAAGGCATTGCAGGCATGACAAGGTGCAGCATTGGGACAATGGACTGTTGACAGTGTCGTTCGTCGACTGTCGAGAAATCTCCGGCGATGGCTTCGTTCACTTCTGCGTGGTCGGAATGGGACCCCTGGTGTGACTTCACGATGGTTCATCGTCATCGGGCAGTAGGTTTTTGAGTGCGGAGATCGAATTTTGGTTGTTCTGTTGGAAAGCCTCGAGAGTTGCTGCTCCTGATCGCGCGGAGGAGGAAGGTCTGTTGGTCCCAAAGAAGCCCCGGATGTCACTTCCGCCGGCCTGCGAACCACCGAGCAGGCGTACTTCGTCAGTAAATCTAGGTGCGGGCTTGAGGCGAGAAGCGGGAGCTTTGAATGAGGGAGAGGAAGATTGACGACCAGAGGAGCCAGAACCCGAGCCTGTGGCTTCTGCAGAGGGAGCTGTCCACAGCACCGGCGAAGTGCCAGTCCCACCTGTTCCTTCATCTTTCTGTAGAGCAGTCAGAGACGATCGAGCCACTTTCTTGAAGCTCCTCGCTCTCTGCCAAGCGGCATCAGCAGCAGTCACCGCAGCAGAATTTCCAAATGCCGAGCGCACGGTCTGAAAGCCTGATGTTGCGCCTGCAGGCGGCAGAGCTGGCGTTTTGCGTTTCACGCCACCTTCCCGCTGCACGCCTTCCTGCTCTGGTCTCGTTCCCAATTGCGTTCCGACCTCACCAACCTGTGCCTCTTCGATGGACGGAGCCGATTCTTGGTTCTCCGCCGGAACCGTCTCATCCTCCAAAGGGGACCCGAGGGAAGAATGCCTGGTTTGAAAGCGCTTGAAGGAGCCGAATCGCCTTTTACCGTTCAAGCCACTCGCTGAGGGACCCGAAACACTTCTGCCTTCTCCCAAGGTACCGCCGCCGTAGCGATCGTACGAGCCAGAATTGAACTTGCCGGTCGTGAACGTACCCGAGCTGTAGCGCGAATTGAAGGAGCTTGAACCACCGAAGGATTCTGATCTGACTTGCTTGCGAGTGACGGTCACTGCGTCGATATCTTGAAGACGACTTCCTGTCTCTGATGCGGCGCTACAGGTGGAGTCGAGAATGTCAGACTTGTCAGATTGCCAGACAGCTTTGCCACATTGGCTGAAGAACTCACAAAGTAGTGATGCACTTCTTGACCCGATCTGCCGGTGGTAAGGGACGGTTAAGCATATTGGCCCACAAGGCGCGCTCTGCATCACCGATTCCAGGACGCTGGAGCAGAAATTCAATCTGACTCGCTTTTTGTGCCTTTGCTGCGTACGGATCAGCATCACCTCCCGCCTTCTGTGACGCGATGGGTCGGAGGAAGGTAGAGAGTGACTGTCGACAGTGCCCCTGGCCGAACATGTAGCGCTCCGAGTTCCAGCTCAGGTACAGCATGGTCTCCGCACGAGTGATTGCGACGTAGAGCAGACGCCGCTCCTCAGCGATTTCTTCCGGCTTCGTACATCGGTACATCGGAAGAACGCCATCCTCCACGCCTGCGACAAATACAACAGGCCCTGATAGAAAGACAAATTTCAGCTTTCCGCACCATACAGACTCGACGACCTACAACGCACAGAGAACACCTACATTCTAGACCTTTGGCAGCGTGGCATGTAGATAAGGTTACACGCGGCGTGGAGCTGTTTTCGTCCTTGACCTCGACGTCCGTGTTCATGATGGAAGATTCCAAGAAGAGGCGAAGCTGCGACTTTTCCTCCCCACCCTCCAATACATCGACCCCATCTTTTGCGTCATCTTCCCCAAACTCAGGTTTCATGCGTTTGCTTGGTAAGGACTGGAAGTCCTCATCGTCGGTATCACTGTCCAGCACTATGGGGTCTTCCTTAGCTTTGCCTTTGTCATTGCTCTTGTATGCACGCTGACTTCGGCCTTGCCTAGAGACTTGGATGGCTATCGTTTGGTCGGATCTTGAGGGTTTGCTTGAGCTTTCGGAAATTTCCGCAACCTTGCGCTTCTGTCCTTTATGGCTTGAAACGTTTACGGAAGTCGGAAGAGTCGCAAACTCGGCTCCTGCGCTTGCTTCGATCATCGCTTGCGCAGACTGTCGGTGAGCCAAGACGAGACCGTCATCGGGCAGATCTCCTTCCAGGGCTTTTCGCCGCAACATCTCCACTGAGTTCAGCGGTATATATTTGCGAGGCTTGGTGTAATGTACCTCTTCCTCGGGGTCCATGGGAATTAGCTTCGAGGAAAGTTTGTCCTCGAAGACAGATGCTTCTTCCACAACCGGCGACGGCGAGCGGCTTTCGCTCTTTAAGAAGATGTCTTGACCGTTGCCGCGAACATCGTCATCGCCATGCTCGCCTTCCTCCGACTTTACAATTGCTACCAAGTTCGAGCCGGGATTTCCTTCGACTGTGTTGTCATCTTTGCTTACACTTGACCCCATCATCAATGAACTCTGGGCTTCCACTGCAGCAGCAAAGTTGATCCTGCAGATAGATCGTTCAGAGAGCTGACCTCTCGAGCCCAATACACATGAACTCACAATTCCTTCACGTTCTCCATCCTACAGTGCAGATAATATTTATGTGAGTATAACAGTCGCCACCAAAAGCAGGGCAAAAGAAAACACCCTCACCTTGACTCATATTCTCCGATCTTCTGCAAGTGTGCTTGGTAATCGACTTCGTCCATGAGGATTCGGATCAGGTCAGGTACCGAAGTACCTGACCTCGCCAATCGACGAAGCTTCAGCACGACACCAGCGAAAGCTGCCAGCGCGGACTTGGCTCGGGGGGTTATGCCCTTGCCTTTCGTCGCATGCGGGCCTTTCTCATGGAAGTGGATCGCTAAAGCCATGGGAGACAGACCTGCGGCGTCGGCTTCGGCCTTGATGTCCTTCAAACCCTTGTCTCCGATGGAACGTTTGGGCACATTGATGACCCGGTCGAATGCAGGTGCATAATCAGGGTTGTCGACCAGGCAAAGATACGCAAGGATGTCTTTGACCTCTTGACGGTCAAAGAATTTGACACCTCCCTACATACGTGGTGCCACAGAAAATTGATTTATGTCAGTTAAGCATTCTCAGAGCGGCTTCATGTGAAAGTACTTGCAATAAGTCTGTGAGCAACACCCTCTCTTTGTAGCTCCGATTCCAGCACTCGGGATAAAGCATTGTATCGAAGCAGAATGACGAACTGACAAGCGCATGAAATAATCAGAAAAAAATTATAGTCAGATTCGCGCAAGACGCTCATCCCATCAGACAAGCTCACATCATCGTAGTTCAGCATATCGCCAGAATGAGCGACCAGACGCTTGATTTCGCTGACAATAAAGGCTGCCTCGAACTCGGGTGCTTCATTTGCCTTCAGCACTATTTGGGTGCCAGCGGGCCGCGATGTGTACAATTTCTTTGGAACGCGCGCCGCATCTGCAGTTCGAATTAACACCTCAGCCTCCCAGTAAGCACCCTTTGAAAGACTGGCAGTATGGCGCTTACCCTGCTGGACAACTTTAAGCGCAGCGTCAACGATGTGGCCAGTGCTGCGGAAGTTCTCCTCCAAGAAGACCTGCCGAGTATCATTGAATCGACTGCGTGTGTGCGCAGTAAGATCAGACGCGGTGGCAAAAAAGCGTTCTCGGGTCATGCTCACTTCAACATCTTCTGTAAGTTCGCAACCTCGGCCGAGCGCCAGCCATAGACTGTCGCATCAAACGTTGAGCAAAGTCGGCGGACTCTTTCTGATCTGTGCTGGGCACTTGGTCACTCACTGCTCTGATCCGGGTCTCCGACCGTAGTTACTGCGCGGCAATGTTGAGCAAGCAGCTCCATGAGCTCGAACTGAGTGGTATTCGTGTCCTGAAACTCGTCGACGAGGACGTGCTCAATATCCGCAACCACATTCGGGTGACTAGCGAGAAGTCGAACACCATAAATCAACAAGTCATCAAAATCGAGAGCGTTGTTCTTCTTCATCTCCTCCTCGTACTTGTCGAACAGGAAGGCCTGGTGTAGCAGAATGCAATCAAAGTATGAGCATCAGCATACACGTGTCCAAGGGGGAAGAAGGGCTGTCGATCGGGCCTTTTTTGCTCACAATCTTTTGTGCAAATATGGTGGACTTCGGAGTGAGCGAGAGCCGATACTCGACAGCAGTCATATTCTTGCTTTTGGCCTGTGAGATAGCGTTGAGTGCAGTGTCTGGCTTGATCGGCTTTTCGCCGGGATCGAGCTCGAGTTCTTTACTGTGTTCGACGATCAGCTTCTTCAATAACTTCTTGCTGTGTGTGTTTGAACTAAGAACATGAGCTTTCAACTTCAAGAGGTGGTCCAGCGTAGAACTCCTGATACACACGTATCATCGATGTCAGCAATGGTGAAGCTGTTGGAGATGTTGATTCTTTGCCCGTGCTTGCGGAGGAACCGGACGCAAGTCGCATGGAAAGTGCCTGAGATGAGAAAGTACGCGTCGCTCCGTCAACTTTTGCGCATACACTCGAGACATCATCACGAAAGTGCTCACCAACGATGAGCTGTTCTGTGCGCAGCTTTCCAAGGAGGGTATCGAGGCGGTTGATCATCTCACGTGCGGCCTTGTTGGTGAAGGTGACGAGCACGAGCCGGTCTGGTCTCACGTAACCTTCTCGGACCATCCATGCTGCTCGAGAAGTGAGAACGCGAGTCTTACCCGAGCCTGGACCTGCGAGGATTTGGACTGACTGGTTAGCAGGCTGAGTGGCTGCTCTGTATTGGGCCTCTGTCAAGCTCTGCAGGTAGTCGGGTCGTGCTGATGATGGCTCAGATGGTCCAGTGAACGGCTCGTCTGCCGTCGGCTCCGACTTGGCGAGCACCATCGTTGCTTGCCACGCAGGCACTCGCACTCGCGCTGCGTCCCGTGGTTATGTACCGGGAACTCGCTACGTACGCAGATGAGGTTGATCTTTATCGTCCGACACGGATCGGCACTGCAGCCGCGTGAGTTGCCTGATGGTCGAATCGCCAGTCGAGAAGGTTGACTTGAGCTGGGAGTGGGAGACCAAAAAGTGTTGCTGTCACGTGAGACCAACACCGACGCGTCTGCGGTGTGTGTGTGCATAGCAACAAGACCGTCTTGCCTCATCACCGTCCAAGATTCTGAGATCTTCCAAGCTGAGCGAACGAAGCTCAGGTGCAGCCGCGTAAGCCTTGAGCAGGGAACACATAAGCAGGAGCTTTCGGGGTCGAGCTGCCCTTCGACGGATGGTATCGCCCCGTCTCGCTCACTTCCGTTCCGGAGCAACAACTGCCGCCCCTTCAAGTGACCAACAATGCCAGTCGAGGGCCGTGGCGTGTACAAAAAGCCGCCTGAGCAACATCGCTATGCCGAGTCGATCGCTACCTCTGGACCAGGAGCCACCGGTGGATCTGCGCCTTACATTGCAGAGTATCAAGCACTCAAGCGAAAAGGCTCAGAGCGATGTCTCGAGATCCTCCGAAGGATAGGCACTCTCGTCAAGCCTCTCATGGTTCGCCATGGTTGGCGCTTGCCCGTCCTTGCTGAGTTCTACCCAACTAATCAAAGCCTGCTCGGTATCAACATCAATAAAGGCCAGAAGATCTGCTTGCGGTTGCGCAGCCCTCACAATGCGGAGCAGATATGGGACGAGCATGAAGTCATGGGAACGTAAGTATACCGCATGTTGTGCATGCATGCGTTTTTCGACTGACCTCGTTTCCGCTGAAACACTAGAATGCTGCACGAGCTCACACACAATGTGCGAGGACCCCATGATAAGATCTTCTACGATTTCCTGGACAAGTTGAAGAGCGAATATGACAACATCAGACGCAGCGGCTGGTCTGGAGAGGGCTTCCTTGTCCCAGGCAGGGCCCTCGGTCGCGGGATGGGACAGCATGTTCCTCGTGGCATGCATACTGCGGTGGCGGCTGCAATGGCTGAAGAACGGCGGAGAAGAGCCCTTATTGGTCTCGACTCTGGTCCGCAGCGACTGGGTGGCAGCGTTGGAGGCCATTCTTCGACAAACGGCAAATCCATACAACAAAATGCGGCGGAGGCTGCAGCAGCTCGTAGAGCTCAGCAGGACAATGCGCATTGTCCCAATGCTTCAGCAGCGGGAGCCGCTCAAATCGAAACAGAGATTGCCGATCAAGAGAGGGACGAAGGTATCGAGGTCTTAGGCGTCCGTCCCGGTGGACAGGAGGAAGCAGAGGACCGAGCTGCGGCGGATTTTGTGGTACAAAAGGTCATTTGGAATGCCGACGCAGAGGCACCTCCGCCGTCCGTAAAGCAAGAAAGTAGCTCCTTTGTCGTCGATGAGGCGCCTACACCACAAGCCGGACCCTCTAGCTCTAAGCCGAGTCTGCCAGCCCCCGCGACTGGAGCACAGGACGAGCCAATTTCAGTGCCCGACAACTCGGACTCGGATGACGACTTCAAGGTCGTATCGTCTAACATCAAGACAAAGCCGCGTCCCAACACAAAATCTCAACCAGAGGGGTTGAGCCCTCTGAAGAGGACATCGGAGGGGACACCTTCGATGAAGTTGCTGAAGCCGGCGATGTGGAGGCGTGTGAATCCAGACGAACCCACAACTTCTGCTCAAAAGCGACAGGCTGATCAGATGAGCCAAGGGAACAAGCGCATCATCAACAACACGAACCACCCATCAACGCCCGGCTCGAATGTAAGAAGCGCAGAAGCGGCCGCTGGGCTAGCGCTAGGGTTGCAAGCAGGCTGGATAGATCCGCACGATCTCTCTCAAGTGCCTTCATCTCAAGCACATTCGAATGGCCTGCTTCCAACCCCGTCGAGCTCCTCCTCCCTGAACACCATCAATCAGACGACAGAATCTGGTGGATGGACCTGTCAAACCTGCACACTACTCAACATCTCGGCCGCCGAAACCTGTGCAGCATGCTCGAGTCCACACCCGGACATTCTCACTCAGATCTACGAGCCTTCGTCCAGCAGCAACTGGCGCCTGCCCGAGGACGGCTGGCGATGTCCAAGCTGTGCTTATCAAATGTCGGGAGATCAGGCCGTCTGGTGGAGCTGCGTGCGCTGCGGAGCCATCAAAGCGGGCAGCTCTACTGCTGAGAGCGGCGGCGTCGTAGGAGGGGGCGTGCTCGGAGGTGGAGGCGTCCTTCGCTGACGTACCGTCCACAATACAGCTCGGTATGCATTTTGTGCTCACTCGTGTATCATATTTTTTTTTGTCGTGTATCGATATGTATCTCCTAATCTGCATCCTCTATCCCTGCTTCCTGTCACGTCCTCTACGCCTCAATCGCGCTTTTCACGAGGCAGGCATGGAGAGGCATGATGGCATGGCAAAGACGATGACCTTCTCAAGATGGAACAAAAATACAGAATAGGAGAAAACGAAGGGCCAGTCTGCTACAGCATGTGCATGATAAAGTAAGGAGGTGCCCAGGTGGCCACAATGACGGAGCTTTTCAAGATGTCCAAATGCGTCGGAACAGTCCAAAGAAGGAGTCCAACATCCGCTGCCAGAGCGTTTCGCCCGTTCCATCGAGAGCATGTAGGTGACTTGCGTAGTTGACGTCGTCTTCGTCGTCTTCGTTTTCATCAACGTCATCCGACGTTATATGGCTGTCAGTTTTGTCGCTGCTAACATCGAGGCCAGCCACGGGAAGATCTGGTGGTTCGAACTTGTCAGTGTCTTTCACGGACTCAGCATCGCGATCTCGCCTTTCTGAATGATCGACGCCGTCCTCGCGAGACCGGAAAACGACTCGCTCGTGAGATGTGCTGGGGGCTGCCATATTGTAAGACGTCTGGGTTTGGAACATGGATTGGCGTGCCAGGGTTCCTAGGTGGGTGGGGTAGCTCGACTTTTGCTGCATAGATGAGGACTGATATGAGAGAAAGATGCCGGGCAAGGTGCGAACGAGCGAGCCAGAGGTGATGGCGAAACCGAACCGAGGTGCAGCTCTTGATCAGCCTTCGGGAATCTTTGGCAGTCCATCTTGTTATGATCCGACCGGACTCACACGCAAGTTGACAGAGTTGATAATGCCGACTCCCAGCAAGAGCACAACCAGGGCCAAGAGGATTGTGATTGGCGAAAGCTTTGCGCTGTTGTGTTTCTGTGCTGTCGTTTTCGAAATTCGTTCGTAGCTGATTTGAGCCTTGAGCGGTCGATTGCTTTGGACGTCATCCTGTGTGAAGTAGGCTTTCACATCTGTTGGTCGCTGGGTCCGGAAGCCATCGCTTTGCACCACGGGTTGCGGCCATGCTAAAGACGATGAAAAGAGACATGATGAGAACAGCTTCGATCAGTTGCGGGCCATTCTGTCACTCACCATCGGAAGGCTTGCACACGTGCAGTTCCAATGTTCCGATGGCACTATCCAACAGCGGGATGTCTACTTCGACCGATTTTCCGGCGCGCAATGTGGCCGCGTGTTGGGATGACCATCGAGAGGCAACCCGTACCTCCAATTTGTGGGATTCAGTCGATGATCGAGCGTTCCGCAGCGAAGCGGGCAATTCGATCCGCACGTTGACAACACCAGGAGCCATCTCCGAAGCCTTGTCAGATTCTGGTACGACTTTTTCCCAGTTTAGCCGCGCATGATCGCACCAGACGCTCAAGATCTCATCAGTCTCCGCCATGATCAGCGTCACGCTCGGAACTGGCACAATTCGGCCCTCCAGATCGGCGCGAGGCCAAGCTGGACAGATAAACTTCCTGACCAGGCGTACTTCTTCGCCGTCTTTGCCACCGCTGTTCCGCAATGTTGGCACTAGCTCCACCGTGGCTTCATGGACGGTGTAAGGCAGGGCCGCATGGCTGATAGATTGATCGCCTACCATCGACGTGCTGATATCTTGCATCGTCCAGTCTGCCAACGGCTCGGCTCCTTCATCAACTTGGGGTTTCAAGCCGAGTCCAAAACTTGCTTGATTGGCAGCTAGCCAGTCCGCTCGCTTGTGTCCGCTGCCGAGGGATTGACCACTGCCTTCGCTCCCTACTTGTGAGCCTCCTGCGATGCTGGGCGGCGCCGGCGGAGTACCCAAAGATCCTCTCGACAGCGAACGAACATCACTGGCAGCCCGCTTGCGAATTGCTGCTGCCAGCTTTGGTGCAAGAGGCGCATGCAGTGGTGAGGAAAGCCCAGAAGCGCTGCCAGCATCAGCTCGTGGCGAGCCGGCCAGGACGTCCTTGTTTGAGATCGGCATTTGAGCCGCTTTGGGCGTAGCGGTGGGCGAAGAATCGGGGATATCGTGCCGCAGGACGGTCACATCTCCCGCATCCTCCTCGGCAGAAGGCCGGATGAGGACAGGAGATTTTCTGACTGGTGTGTTCATATCGTCTGCATCGACTGTTGGAGTCGGTGGGAGTATCGCAGTATGTTTTTGAATAATTGAAGAGTCCGAGGAGTGATTACGAGGCATTGACTGCTGTCCATTTGCCGGGAACACTGTTTGAGGGTCTTGTTGAGCTGCAGTACGTTGCTGATCAGCAATCAAAGCCCGCTCTGCTTCCGCCCTTGTCCTGGCAAGCTCTGCGTCCTGACGCCTCTGTCGCTCCTCCTCTGCACGCGCAGCTTCTGCTTGTGTTCTGGCAAGTTCTGCTTCCTGGCGCAGTTTCCGCTCTTCCTCGGTACGTCGAGCAGCATCCGCCAATTGGAACTCTACGCCTCCGCTCAAGGTGGATGTTTCCTGACAAGTTGACGCCGTCGAAACCGTCATTCTGGTATTCTGCAAGCTTTGCACGTCGACGTCGGGAACCATCACTTTGCCGGCGATTCGGATGGTGAGCGCATCCTTCAGCCGATTGGGAAGCACGCCAAGTGCTTCATCCACATCCATGATCACCGCCAATTCGTTCCCGGTGCTCAAAACTGAGGGAGGCAGGTCCTCGTTCTTGCGGTCTGGGTGGCTTGCGGTAGCTCCTTGAGATCCGGGGACGGCCCCATGGGCAAACTGCTTCAGCCTGTCCAGATTTGACAGATCCGCGATCGCTGACTCATCCACAAAAGCTTGATGGTCCACAGAAAACGATAGTTCGTGGCTGAAAAGCCCTTTTGGCGGGGCCACCTTCATGAGGTCGCCGTTCTCGTCTAGGCTGGTCGTGTCCATCAAAGTGAAGTCCAGCCCCTTGTTCGGAGCCGGAGTCTGGCCAAGCGGGGCTACGTGGGGTTCTGCATGCTTCATTGAAGGAATTCTGGAGCTCCGAGACACTCTCCGATTGTGCGTTTGTGTTTGGGGTGCGCCTTGACGCAGACCCACTACGCCCTTAGCGCCTAAACCACGCGAAGTGCTGGATGAAGCCAGCTGGGCTTCTGAAAGGACGACACCTTTTGTTGAGCTTTCCAGTTCGAGTCTACCGCGCGCGCCGAACGTGAGTCAGCAAGGTTCAAGATTAGTCAGAAGCATGCATACTCACTTGATGTATGCGCGTTCGTCGATGCCAGTGTGCAGCAAGCCGGACAATATGCATGTCGCTTCGAAGCATACAAGTGTCGAACTGGACTGTGTCACAACGTCCAATCCTGTCCATAGCGTATCAATCTGAGCTTCGGCCGCCTGTAAAGGTCGCAAAACCGGATGCTTCGGGTCGTAAGAGGACGCCAGGTCCGCAGTACCCAACCATGCCAAACTCAGATAGGAAGTCGCAGTAAACATCCCCTTGACTTTTGGGCCCGGTGAGATTGTACACCTTTTGGCCGAGAGCGCGTCGGGCTCGCTGCCGGGTGCAGGTGGTGACGACGTCTCTAGCGCCTCTTCCGAGGGGCTGTTACCCATTCCGATGAGCTTGGGATAGATCCGGACGGGGGATTCCTTTGCCGAGGTCTGGTCCGAAGACGAGATGCGGAACTCGAAGGTGTTCATCAGGCAGCGCGGGACCGGAATCGTGACCTGTAGCGGCCACCCAGGCGCGCTCCTTAGATGTTGGAGTTCTAATACCAGGGTGATGAGGTATCCTCGGCCGCTTTCCATATGCGACGGTTTGGCAGAGTCGTTCACAGGCGCTGCACCGGCAGGCACTATCAAGTTGAGGTTCCCTCCAGTTGACAGGATGACAGCAGTGCTGGCGGTGGTGTCGGACTCATCCAGCGCCAGATCTGTGGAAACTGGTATCTTGAACACCGCGGCTGCACGAGCTGCGGACTCTGAGAGAGCTGGCGCCGCCCAATGCGCATCTAGGGTGTGTATGTTCCATTCTCTGAGCTCGACACTTCTGTCCGCCAGAAGGGGAAAGGGCGTCTGGTGGTCTGTGTCCGGAACTCCCACCTGTGTATGTTGGAGGTCGACACGTGCATAGTTGTCAGCTGATGAGAACCCGTGCGCGCAGCAGGCAGGGTACAGGAGGTACAACTCACGAGTAGGAAGAGCGTGCAAAAACAGCCGTGTGAGGTGGTCTGGATCTTGACATGCTGCTTTCTGGTGATGCGACTGATTTCAAAGTCGTTCTTGCCCTTCTCCGATCCAAAGACCGATCCTCCGCTGGAGGCTGGTCTTGTCGACAGTGGGGAAAACAAAGAGGAGCGCCTTGAATGTCTGCTCATGCTGAGGAACTGGCTGCAGCTTTCCTGACTATTCTTGAGCGCATGGGGAGATTGCTGTTGTGTCGAAGGTGCAGGAGCGATGGATGGCTCAGCGATGCTCCAAGCTCGCTCTGGTAGTGTTGTCGAGCCTGTGTGTGGTTTGGTACGTAACCAACTCCAGCGACCGGCGGAACCAGAGGACGCGTTTGGCGTGTCGTGCGTCACGTGAACACTCGCAGACCGTATGTAGTAAGGTAAGCTTCGGCCACTAGAGGCCGATTTCGGACCGACGCCGATTTGCTATGACGCATCGAGGATCGAAGACAAAGGGAGGAAATTCTCGAGAACCCGCCGGGGAGCATCATAAAAGCAGACCCACTTGCTGACCAGCTTCCCCTGCGACTCCTTCAGCAATCGCATCTTAGAGAAGAGTCATCCGAACAGTATGGTGGAGTCGATTCTAGTCTTCGGATCAACAGGCTATGTCGGAGGTAATACTCTCCACCGTCTTCTGACTTCAGACTACGGTGAGAAGTCCCGCCCTCACATTGTCGCCCTGGTCTCTTCACAAAGCGCGGCCCAGAAGATCGCTGATTGGGCGCGTCAGCTTGACCCCGAGCTTGAGGTTCATGTCGTCGAGAACCCCACTGAATCTCAGGAGGACACTAAAGGTATTCGAGCCCACAGCTTGGACCTTGTCCCTGTCCCACGGGAACCAGCTCACGCGTGGTACGCCACGGCTGAGCATTACGCGTCTCACACCGACTGTGCTGTCCAGCTCGCCACCTCTGACGACCTCAAGCTGACCCAAGCGATCGACCGCGGCCTCGCTCAAGCGAAGAATCGAGACCGACGAGGCACCATCGTACACGTTTCCGGCACTCAGCTGATCGAATCTGCGCCTCTCGGCAAGGATGTCGAAACTCCTACTTACGACGATACCAACTTGGACCAGTTGAACTCGATTCCTGACTCGGCTGCTCACCGAATGATTGACCTAGAGATCATCACCGACATTGCGACGGGCAACATCGGTGGCGGCGCCATCGTGTGCCCGACCCTGATCTGGGGCATTGCTCACGGTCCGCTTCGAACAATCAGCCAGCAGATACCCAATATGGTGGAGAAGGCGCTGTCACCATTGAACAAGCGCGCTGTCTACGTCGGAGAGGGCACGAATGTGTGGAACTCAATCCATGTGGACGATTTGACCACCCTGATCTGTCACTTAGTCATGCGATGGACTTTCCAGCCTCTTCCACCGTCTCGACCCGAGGCGCACTCGACGTTCTACTTTGCGGCGCGCAAAGAGTTGTTCGCTTTCAAAGACCTCGCAGCTGCCATCGGAACTGCTCTGGCCAACTTCAAGGATCCTGCCACGTCTCAGCCCTTGATCTCTACGCCCGAGCCGACCAGTGTGGCTGTGCCAAAGTACGACGACACTCAGAAGGGAGTTCGCGTCGAAGACGGCTCTCGAGCGGCTCAAGCTGACGAGGATGAGAAGCGGGCACCGACATGGCCCTGTCGAACATGCACCCGATGCGTCTGCCGGCGCGGTAAGCAAGAATTTGGGTGGGATCCTCAGCGAGAGTTTACCCGCGATGCCATGGTGGATGAAGTCACCAGCTACCTCAAAATCTGGGCTTCACAGGGCGAACTGCAATCAAAACTCCAGGGCTGAGCATCGTACAGCCCTCTGCTGTATCCATCTTCTGCTCCATACTGTGCTTCCCAATAACATTTGCGTCGAGTGTGGTTAACCTTGGACGCGTCAGAGATGTGGTGACCCCAAACAAAAAGCTGAGCCGTTGAGAACCGGATTCCCGACCGTTGAGAATCGCCACCATGATCAACACACACATACACAGACGACCAGTTGCTCAGGAGCCGACTGCGATTCTACATTGGGCCAGAGCGTTGAGTGGCGCAGCCAAGGGCAGCTCAACATCTACATGTGCACGCCCGTCCAGCTACACAGGCCGGCCGTCATATGCATCAAGATTGGTGATGATCGTGATTCAGTGACAGCAGCTTCAGCTGGCACGCGTCCTTCAAGAACTGTACAGCACAGGCACGCACTCGCGCTGCGCCGCCTGTCGGAGCACTCGAGAGAAGAGATTGGTGCCTGACTCCCTTCATCGACAGGCTCTTCAGCTGATCGCAGGCCTTGAACCGTCCCGCCCTGATCGAGATCGATTCCTTCAGACTTGCTCACTCTTCCGTACTCGTTCTTCGCAGATCAATCGACATAGCACTCCGGAGTTGCAAAGGCAGTGCTCCATATCTTCTCCGCCAGAGTCTCCGCCAATTATCAGCCCAGTACTCTGCCACATCTCAGAGAAGAGGGAAGTTGAAGGCATCTCATATCCTCAGATCGGCGCATATAGGACACCGCAACATCGACTTTGTAAACACGCCCCACGTTCTCGGCACGGACAGCAGCTTCTACTCTCGCAACCATATAAAGACTGAGGTGGTTGTCTCTGCGAGATCCTGGCTTTTCCCTCCACCACTGCGACGCCTGAGAGTGACTCTGTTGCCTCCCACGAAATGCGCATATCCACCACCTTTGTCGCGCTCGCATTCACGGTTGCTCTTGGCAGGGCCCAAGCCGCTGGGGCTGACCCTGCGGAGGAACATGCTCTTCCGATCGCCCGCGACCAGCAATCAGGCGACCGACTGATGTTCAAGACTGTCTCATTGGCAACCTCTCACACAACCACTCACAAGAAACCGAAACCAACTTCCGAGTCAAAGACGACGAGCAGCGTCAAGACGACAAAGAAACAACAATTTGACCAACAGAATCCAGCCAGCTCCTCGTCTACAAGCAGCACGCAGCGCAAGTCGACCAGGCCGTCAGCCAAGCCAGCCATTCCCGTCGCTCAGTTCGCAGACCCAGTCACGCTTCCGCAACAGATCGCTAAATATCTAGCAGACGTTGGTGTTCCTGGCCTGCTCACCTACAAGAATCTGACAGCGTCCGTGGGAGTTGGAGTAGCCGTTCCGAACGCATCCTCTTCATCTGTGACGAGCTCTTCTGCCAGCTCAACGACGACTACCTGTGCGACCTGCACAGGTTGCAGCGGACAAAGTCAGGCTTGCCCCTGTTCGTCAGCTTCATCGACGACCACGTCCTCATCCAGTTCCTCTCAAAGCACCGCATCTCCAGTCACCAGATTCGCTACTTCCTCTTCCTCTTCCAGCCTTTCGACGCGAACAAAGACTGGAGCTGCAGCCGATCTGCCCACGCTACTGACAACGCGGACGATCATTGCCACCGTCAGCGGCACTCCAATCACTACCAACGTGCTTGTACCTATGCTCTCGGTCCAAGGTATCTATACCATCGGCGAGAACAAGAGACCCAGCACGAGCAGCTCGAAGACGAGCGTGTCGACACGAGCAAAGGTGGCTGCCGCGCCTACAGCTGGCAGTGGAAGCTCGTCCTCGAGTGGCTCCGGTTCTGGTTCTTCGTCTGACGATGGCAGTAACGCTTTCCCTGGAGTCGGACAGAACCCCGTAGAGAGTGCTGTCTCCAGCTTGCTTTCTGTCTCGGCGCAGAACAATGTTGCGTCAGCTTCCCCGACTGCGTCGAGCTCCGCAACGCAGAGTAGCATCATGTCCACTTCCTCCAGCGCCACTTCGTCATCAACCAGCAACACTCCCAGCAGTACCTCTAATGTGTCAACTTCGAGCTCGACTACTTCTTCCTCTTCATCTACGAGTTCCTCATCTCAGACGGCGCCACCAACGAGCTCCTTTGCTTCAAACGATTCTTTGACGCAAGCTCTTCTTCAGAAGACACACATCGGTACGACGGTAGACGATGCGATCTCAGTGCGTAGAATGCTTTCTGTCAAAGCGGTGAATATGGAGCTGAATATATCTTTTACTACTTGTAGGAGCTCAAGGATATGCTGAACACGTCCGATCAGGCCACTAAAATGCACGCCCGTCAAGTCGAGAGCACTAGCCAGCAATTTGGGAAGGCTGGGAGCGGACCACAGTCTGGAAAGGGAGATGGCTCAAGTATCCCAGACCTTACCCCACAGTCTCATGCCTTTGTCCAACAGCAACTCGGTAATGCCGAACTCCCGTATGCGATGGCTCTGGAGCAGGCCTTCGCGATGGCCCAAGGTGGGGTATATGGGTCCGGTATGTCTCAACAAGGTCAGCCACCTTTCGGTATCCAGATCTACAACCAGCCGACTCTCATTCAAGCACCGCCCGGGCTCTCGAGTCCGACCGCTCTAGTTGCAGGTGCGCAACAGCTGGCGGGCGCGTCCTCTTCCAGTTCGCAAAGCACAGTGACTGCAACTTCGACCACTACTGTCAAAGCCACAAGCACCGCTACTTCAACGAGCAGTGCGAAGACTGTAACGAGCTCCATCAGCTCAGCCAACTCAACCAGCTCGGCCAGTGCGGTCAAGGCGACAAGTACCTCTGCGACCACTTCTGCATCTACACAATCAACTACTTCGTCTGCCTCGTCCACCACAGCGACACGGAGCAGCACGAGCGCCACTGCCACAGCGGTCAAGCTCGCCGCACCCCTCAGACTTTGGACCCTGCCCACGACTTTCGACTCGTTGTCCGACTTCTCACCAATTGTCAAGTTCACTTCTGGGCAACAAAACTTGCGAGTGATTGAGGGAGGTCTACCGAGCGAGGCCTTTGTTCAAGTGCCTGACGAGGCGGCTGCGACCGATGACTCTGATGATGAAGAAAACTCAAGCTCAAGCTCAAGCTCGGCCGTTGCCTCTGCAACCAGCTCGTCCACCACGATCAGCTCATCGGCCGCAACTAGCTCAAAGACTGCAACAAGCTCTTCGGTCATTGCAACACTTGCTGCGACGAGCTCATCAGCCAACGCCACGGCGACTGCAACCCAAAGCACGGTCAATGCCACTGGACCTATGAACCAGCTCAAAGGCAAGAAGACACCGACGTTTGATGGACATGCCGTTATGACTGCATCAGACGCTCAGTCAGCAGCGAGCACCACAGCCAGCTCGTGGACTTCGACTTCCATCAGCAGCAGAGTCAACTCAACCTCGGCAACCAAAACCGTCACCAGCAGTATCACTTCAGGAACATCGACATCTTCGTCAACTCAGTCTGTCAACAGCACGAGCACGAGCACGAGCACGGCCGTGACGGCGCTGGCCGAGGCTACTGTAAGCGCAGGAGGCAATCTGACAAACGCGACTGGGCCAGCTCCTTTGCGCCTGTACCGTGCATCGGCTGCCAAGTATGTTCCAGCTTCCGAGCTCAAAGCTGCAGAAGCTGAGTTCCTACAAATGACAGACAAAGACGGCAAGTCACTGCATTCTCGTGCGATGCGATCTGTGCTGGAGGTAACTTATCCAGCTGGTAAGTGATCAATGTTGCACACCACTTTGAGCTTGTGTACAAGATTGCTTGCTCATACAGATTCTGGTCCTTCAGGCTCGTCCAACCCTGCTGGAGACATTGTCGGAGGTGCTCAGTTCTATGCTCTGACTTCCCTGACCTTGCCGACGAACAACAAGACTCTGGCCAATCTCCTTATTGCTAACATCACCTCTACGAACGGCACACTTCTACCGAGCGATGCGCCGGCCAATGTGTCGAGTCGACCTCTGCCTCCGCTCCTCGCCGCGATGATCCCCGGACTTGGAATTGCTCAGACCAACTTGACATCATCAGCACCTCTGGCTGGAAATGCGACCGGGACAGCGCTTGGCCGGAACGCAACGACGCTGGACAAAGCGAAGCAGGTCACTTTCAGTTACTCGGTTTGGTTCCCACCTGGCTTCCACTTTGTAAAAGGCGGCAAACTGCCGGGCCTGTACGGAGGTCGGGAGAGCTGCAGCGGTGGAGACCCGGCTGCGGACTGCTGGAGTTCCCGTATGATGTGGCGTGCAAATGTGAGTTCTTGTTTCTCTCAAAGTTGAGAGTGCTCCAGGCTCGAGCCTGGTCGAGCTTGCCATTCTGACACTGAATATGAATTTGCCGTTTTGCCCAAAATCCCCAGGGTACTGGTGAATTGTACCTCTACGTCCCTCAGCAAGAGCAGGATCCTGAGCTGTGCAGTGTCCCGCCCATGTCTGTCTGTGACTCCAACTACGGAGTGTGAGTATCTTCGGGAATGAAAGTGCATCCTCTGGAATGCCCGACGCTCATCAGAACATTTGCCTTCCATCATCAACAGTTCTGTTGGCCGAGGCTCGTTCAAGTACCACACCGGCGCCTGGACACATATACAGCAAACGATGAAGATGGGCAGCACTCCGACCACGCCCGACGGCGGCTTCGAGGTCGTGGTGGACGGGGTCTCCCGATTCAAGTTCGATAAGGTCGTCTATCCTGCGAGTGTGAAAGGCATCTTCTTTTCCACATTCTTCGGTGGACATGGCGATGATTGGGCCACGCCGGTCGACCAGAAGGCCTGGTTCCGGGACTTCAAGCTCAGCATTGATGCCTAGCCGGGTGGGCCCCCGACATCGCAAAGTCAAACTCGGACAGTCACACTGCAAGGATTTTTCTTTTTCTGATATCATATGTACATTTCTCGTGGTAGAATTCTCCCTTCGGATTTCTAGTGCAGATTCCAGGCTGTTCCCGCTATTCGCTCGGTACTTTCTGGAGTCTGTGATAGGATTGGGAGAGGAGCAGATGCGTCAGATGAACGGTTGCATCAGCTGGAAATTTGTGATGTGAAATGTTCCCAGTCCTCCTGCTTCACGTCAGAATAGGTTTGCTCGCAGTAGTGTCATCTGGGCTCCCCTCTTAAGGTGATCTTCAAAATCCAGCGCCATCACTGCCGCGTGACTATGACCTCGTCTAGGCTGTCTTTATTGAAAACAGCTCATCAATTGGGGATTGAGGAAGGTGAGGAGTGGAACTCACATTGTTTTTCGCACGCGGCCCTTGCGCTCGCTGTTTACAGGATGCAGCTCAAAGAGATGGAGGATAGAAATCACAGAGGTGGCAATACAGATGCATTTGCAGCCGAGGCATCAGACATGAAAGACTGGCGGAGAACAACATGTGTTCAGAGATCGGGAAGAGGACTCGATCAAAAGCCAAGCGTAGTCTTTCGTTTCGCCGCGTAGGACTGAATCGCAGCCTTGTAGACCTGGCCGGTCTCGGTCAGGGCATGCGAGTTATTCTGAGTCAATCGCCATTGCTGGGGCAGTCCTTGACCTTGGGAGAATTGGTAGACGAGGACTCTTGGGTCGCTCTCGAAATAGGCGACAATGTCCTTGATGAACTGGTTGATCTCGGTTTGGTTGGTGCAAGGTTTCCATGCAGGCTTCGTGGCGGTACAGACAAACTCGGTGACGTAGATGGGTCGCTTGTATTTGTTCCAAAAGTAGTCGATCTCCTGCTGCACACGAGTGACATTGTTCTGGCCAATATGGACCTGGATTCGCGGCGGACTTGCGTCAGCACGGGGAACTCTGATTGAAGTTCCTCCCGGTAGTCTTAACTCACATTGGTGATGTCCCAAGTCACATTGATGAGCGATGAGAATGGAGTCAACCAGTTCTCGTTGAACTGCTTACACATCGATGGCGATACCAAGAGACTGCCGGCCGCCTTGAGAGGTGAGATGAGCTGATTCCAGAGAGTGGCGGCTTGAGCAACCGGAACTCCCGACGACCCATTCCCAGCCGCGCAGTCGGGCTCGTTGAAGCCAATTACGACTTTGGGAGCTGGAGCAGTGGTGGAGGCGTTGCGCGAATACAAGGACTTGAAGAGCTGTACTCGAGCTGCGTCGGTTGCCGAGGTGTGACCGGTGCCCCAGAGCATCGGCATGAATAAGGTATAGTTGGGGTGGATCGAGGAGTAGGTCGAGGGCTGCCAGTTGTTATATGATGAAATGTAGGGACCAAGATACTCAAGGCCGGCTTCTCCCTGAGCACACGAGGAGGGACGGGCTCAGCATCTATGATGATGATGATGGGAATCAAAGCTCACGAGGCAGGCGGACTCACTGTGATTCCAGCCTTGATGCCGTATGGACTCCATTTTGGTGATTGTCTCCGCTCGATTGCTCGGCCGTGCACGGGTGTGAAGGCGAAGAGGACAGAGATGAGCAAAGCTAGGGGATGAAGAAATGTGAAAGAAAGAAGCATGATGTGACAATTGGCGCCGCGATGGAAGAAGCGTTTGGCAAGGAAGTCAGCCAGCCTTTATACCTGGCAGGCTTGTATCGTCGCATCTGCTCTCGAATCGTCCTGTGCCTCGATGCTTTCAAACAGAGAAGCGTGTCCAGGAGCAGCAGAGGGTGCGGTTCCTGGCTCCCAACGCTGCATGTTGAGTTCACGTCATGATTGGATAGGGCTCCATCCAGACCAGACCTCTTCGCACGCAAAACGTGGGCACCTCGATGGGGGAGAGGTGTTCGGCCGCGGCTCGATGGCTGTCAGATCTGTGCATCTTCTGAGCCGGCGGTGCAATGAGGTTCATGTGCTACGCCTGCAAGGTACAGATAGAGAGAGAGATGGCGGCGTGAGGGGGTGGACCGAGCCTTGCAGAAGAGACGACGGTGAGCGAGAGGAACGAAGGCCGATGTTTGTGAGGGAAGAGAGCTGGTCCTGTTGCGGACGAGCCATGGTAGAACAAATGAGGCTCGATGCTGGCGAACTCGAGGGACGACTGGTTTCGCAAATGCTGAGGCCCCAATGCGGTCCGGATCGAAGATTTCTTCGTCACCAACTACTCACCGACATGAGACACCTCCGGAGATCACCAGGAAGCTCACCAGCGCACGCGCGCGTGGGTGGCATCGAGCTGGTGCGACGCCGTCCACAGGGCTGGCAAAGTGACAGTTGAGCAATCATAATGACATGATGGTGGCAAACTCGTAAGAGTAACACTCGGGTGGTGCCTGACAGGACTCCCACATTCTGCTCCACACCGATCCTGACCCTGTCCCAGCCGAGCACGTCTGAGTCACACTCGTGCAGGCTCTGAGGTCACGACGCAGTACAAGTCGCGTCAGGCTCGTCGATCCACTACACGCGCGTGCGATGTCTGATGATCCACCTGGGTCGCACTCGGTCGCTCACACATCGAACAGAGATACACAGCCTTCAGGCTGTTGTTATCTTTGACAGCCTCTCTGCCACTCGACCTGCCCTACCAAGACTGCTACAAGATCGCACCGCTAGACGGGAACTGCGGCCTGGTTCTGGAGAAGAGAAGAGAGCCACCGAGCTGAAGCGTGCTGCATGCATCTCGCACGTCACGATGCTGGCACATTCTCGGGAGCTCTGACCCGCCGGCCCGGATAAAGCCCTGCACCAGCCGATGGCAGCAGGAGTGGTGTCCTATCTCACCCTGCTGCTGCTGGGCTGCAAGGCTACTGACCCGAAGCTGCTCTGCGTCGTGTGCGAACTGCGAAGGGGTTTGTGGGCGTGGCGATGATGCTGCCCTGGTGCTGCTTCACCAGACGTGTGACTGATCATCTTCACCATCAAATGCCTCTGCCTCTCCGATCACCTTCAGTTGAACCTCCCTCTGCAGAACACCAGGCTATACATATTCGAGAATCATCATGCGCATCGGAATCATAAACGGATCGACGCGATCCTCTTCCAACACCGCCAATCTGATCGCTCACCTCCTCCCCGTCATCCAAGCCGCTCACCCAGCACCTCAGCACGAGTTCGAGCTGATCCACCTGATCAACTCACCCAACCACCCTTTGCCCCTCGTCTTGGATGACGCCATCCCAGTCACCCATCCAGGCGGACGGGATTCCAAAGCGGAGCTCTCACAGTCTTATCAACACCCAGATGTGCGCGCCTGGTCGGCCACCGTGCTCGAATGGGACGCCCTCCTGATCTTTACGCCTCAGTACAACTGGGGCATCCCCGGCACCCTCAAGAATGCGCTCGACCACCTCTACAAGGAATGGAACGACTTACCTGTCGGCGTCGTCACACTCGGCGGACACGGGGGCGGCAAATGCGCGGCTCAGCTCCAGTCTGTCTGTACGGGCCTCAAGATGAAGTGGGTCCAGAATCCTCTGGATCGGGCCGAGGACGTCGATGCGGCGTTCCCGGTCATCGGAGTGCCCGTGGATCTACCCAAGGAGGTGATCCGCTCGGATCAAAGGCTGACTGGAGAGGAGGAGTCGATCCAGAAGAGCACAGCCGACATCTTGGCGCTCGTTGGTGCTCTCATTGCCACCGCCTCAACTAAGCGGACTTGACCAGGGCAAGCGCTGCCCGATTTCTGTCCTCGTAGGGACCTAGACCTTTCACACTCACGTCAATTCCTGCGCACCATGTAAAGGAATAGAAGGATGTTCATATTGCATTGAGTGATTTGACCATAGCCAGAGTGATGTGGGCAGAGAAAGCAGTCGAGTAGATGCATAATCACGCACGCTTTGCTGTCCGACCAGCCCTAGTGGCTCGTGGCTTTGCGGTGGCAGCGCTCGTCTCCTTCTTCTTGCTCGCTCCTGATCCAGCTTTCGCTCTTCCCTTCTTGGTCTTGCCCTTTGTCTCCCCCTCCACTTCACCCTCTGTCTCTGTCTCCGTGTCTCCAGCCTCGCTGACGCTGGCACTCTCCGTCGTGGCCTCGCCTTCGGTCTCTTCTTCCAGGATGTCGTTGACAGTCAAGCGGCCAGTGGTCGCAGCCTCAGCAGCATCCGTCGGTTCCTGCGAAGCCAAACGTGATGATCGTCGGCTGGACGATCGGCGCGATGTAGCAGCAGCGGTAGTGGTCGAAGAAGCAGACGCGCGACTCTTCCGAGAGGCCGTTCCGCTCCTTGAAGCCGCCGTCGTCGTGGTTCGAGCCAGGACCGTCGGAGGTGCGTTCCCTTCGAGCTCGACCATTTCTGGCAGTCCGTTCCCGTCCTCGCTCTCGTCCACCTCCATCCCTCCTTCGTCCTCCGCGCTGACCGACGAGGACACAGAGGGCGTGCGCGAACTGGACCGCGTCACCTGCCGCAAACCGGAGGGTGCCTTAGCTCCAGTCGCTCCGCCACGCGGCCGTCGCGCCAGCACGTCAGATGTCCGCTTCGCAGCAGGTGTCGAGGATGCTGGGCCTGGCGCATCTGAGGCCGGTGGTGCCGCGATAGCAACAAGAGTAGATGATGAGCCGGCCGGAGTCCGACGGGTGCGCTTCGTTCGCGCGCTGCGACTCTGAGAAGGAACGACCTCATCGTCCTCCATGCCTTGCCCGCCTGCCTCCTCGCCCGAGCTGATCGCACTGCGCTTGACGCTACTTTGTGACCTTCCAGTCTTGCGCGAAGTGACCGCCTTGGTCCCGGCTGTTCTGTTTCCGCGTGCCGAAGTCGGCGCAGCGGCAGGAGAATCCCACGCGCCCGGCATCTGAACAGACATGTCTCCGTCCTCGTCCTCGTCTGTGTCTTTCTCCTTATGAGGAGCGACATTGGCGGCACCGCCGCCGGTTCGGGTCGGAACATTTCGGAACGTGTTGTCCGCAATTTCATCATCATCATCGTCACCCTCCTCGCCAGGAAACGGTATCTTTGCCAGTGATTCGTCTCCCTCTCCTCCAGCCAGAAGCATGTTCTGATCCGCCGCCCACCGCTCCGTCGATCCGCCCGGCACTGTCGAGTTGGAAGTAGCAGGCCTGGGTACGATATCGACCGTAGCAACATATCGTCGTTCAGGTTGGCGGAACATGTACGCTAGGTGCCCGTTCTGAGACAAGTTTGCGGTTTGGTCTCCGAGTGGAGATGGAAGATCCAGGAATTGAGACGACGAGGCCGCGCGGTTGGTCAGACGATGACGAGGCGAGCCAAAGGATTGAGGCGAGGGTGCGCCTCCTCCAAACGACGAAGTGGCGGCAGCGACAAGACGCGAGCCTGCTGGAGATGGGCGAGCGGCGGCGGCGTTCGAGAAGCTACCATAAGAGCGGTTCGCCTGAACCGTGACTGACGCATCGGGGTTCGATCGCGCAGAAGGTGCGGCTGCGGACGAGCTAATCTCATCGACATTGCTCGACACCAGTGCGCTGATGAGAGCAGCCTGAGGGTCCGAAGTGTGCAGGATGGTGCTGCTCAAAGCTGTTCCGGTGTTTGCAGACGTTGTCCCGCTGTTGGTGCCTGTAGAACCCGTGGTTCCACCCCGTAGAGCCGATGAAGAAGTGAGTGGAACGAGCGGCCGAGCTGCTGAAGCTGACGCGCCCCTGCCGCTAGAAGCAGACGGGCCTGATCGACGGCCCGCAGGCACTTCCACCTCCGATTGATCTGCATGCTCGGCGGCAGCAACAGCAACCTCCTCTTGACTGACATCTTGCCAAGAGCCTTCAACTCCTGCACCGGCACTTGGGTCCTGTCCGGAAGAGCCAGGATTGACAGCGTCGAACGCGCTCTGTATGCGCTTGACGTCAAGCAGGGCACGTTGCACGTCTGGCATTACGTCTCGCGCAGCTCGGAGTAGATCGGCTCTACGCTTTCGTCTGGCCTCGAAGTCCGCGGCTTGCGCGTCTGCTTCGGTTCCAGCCATGAGTATGTCCTCATCGTTCATAGTCCTTCTTGGCGCTCTTGACGCCTTGGGTGTCTCGAAAAGGGTCGGATCGAAGGAATGAGAAAGGAGTTGAAGCTGTGCATCGAGCGCGAGGGCGTCTGCATATTGGCCGCGCTGAATATAGCGGACGAAGAGGGTCTCGGCGATGATGGCTCGAACCTTGCGACTGGAAGTTGCAGACGCAGTATCAATTGAGGAAGGAGGAATGGAAGTTGCATACGATTGGAGGATTTGCAGATCAGAGACTGGAAAGGGAAGAGAGACCAATTCGAAGAGTTGGTGTCGAAGCGGGTTGGCTGTGAGGAGTCGAGAATTCGAGGTCAGTTGGTGACGGAGAACAAAGCACGAAGGCAGTTTTCTAGCTCACGCGTGGCGATAGACTCTATGAGGGCGACGAGTAGGTCGTTGTAGAGGTCAGCCGGGTGGTCAGAATAGTGCTGCTGCAGCCAGTTGCAAGCCTTGGCGAGGGTAGAGGTGCGGCAGAGGGAGACGAGGAAGGCCTTGACCGCGTCTGGGGTGGATTCAAACAGGGTATCGATCCCTGCGGACTGAAAGTGAGACGCGAATTGGACCAGTCGTCGAGCTGCAGGTGGGCGGACGCCGGCATGGTTCCGTATGGAAGGGTGCCAGGACGCAATGTCGATGCGCTCAAGGTGTGCCTCTGCTTCGAGCCGGAAGAACAGGTGACTGAGGATGTCTTGGTCGAGAGCAAAGGTGGGAGCGATGGTGAGGAGAACATCGATTCCTTTGTCGAGATGGGCATGGTCGATCAGCCAGAGCGCGTCTGTGAGCTGGGCTTGGGACGGCGAGAGCTTGAGTGGGTTTCTGGCAGCCCAGAGAACCGCGTGCGGATGAGGCTCGATGTCGGGGGGCTCAAGGGCGAGAGTAAGAGCGCGATCTCTCAGCAGATAGTACGTCAACTGAGCCTGCGCGAGCGCAGAGGGTGTCTGGTACAGCAGAGCCAGCCGATCCTGTGGACTGAGGGGAGGGTATGATGCTACTGCCCCGTCTGGAAGAAGAGCAGACAGGCCGATGAATGGCTGCTGCGCTTTCAAGAAGGCCTGGATCTGAGCATCAGAATAGAGAAAGCTGTCAGCCTGAAGGTGCACGAAGCCCTCCTCCTCTGCATCCATCTTTGTGTTGTGTTGGGTTCGAGGGCGGGATGATGGATGTCGAGAAAAGATCTTCTTATCCCGCCCGCCCTTCTTCTTGGACACCGTGACGAGGACGACGATCACCATCCACAAGTCAGGATGTCGTTCTTCGGGTTTGACACGACTCTCCCGCGGGACCGCCACGCCCAGGCCCCTCAGGACGCTCCTGGTGGCGGCGGGGAGGATATCGAGGTCTATACCTGGGGCGAGGCCACCTACGACGGTCTTGGAGACGGGCTCGTCGAAGACGGCGACGACTTCAACGATGACACATTCGGTGTGCCGACAGCCTCACTGAGCAAGGACTTTGACTTCAGCAACACTCCAGGATTCACATCCGCTTCCCAGCGCTCGGCGCCTCCAGCAGCGCAAGCTCCACCGAAGAAGACTAACAATGCAAACGCATTCGCCTCCTCTCTCGAGGATCTCTGGGCCATGCCTTCCTTTGGCGGAAGCTCAACCAGCAAGAAGCAGCCCACCCCTGCTCCTTCCACCCCCACCGCTCCTCCGGCTGCCCCAGCAGCTCCCCGCTCGCTCGCCGAGATCGAAGCAGAGTTGCTCGCTGGACGCTCATCCTCGGGAGCACCTCCACCGCCCCCCGCCGCCCCCCCGGCACAAGCAGATCGACCACCTCTGACGTTGGCGCAGGTAGAGGCCGAGATGCTCGCCCAAAGAGGCACAGCCACTCCGCCTCAAGTGCCAGCCCAGCCTCACGCACTCGCCGCTCTGATGGGTCAAGCTCAGGGTCAAGCACCTGCGCCGGCTACTCCTCCCACCTCGGTGCTCTCACTCCTGCCGCAGGCACCCCCTCAGCCTCTTCCGCCCTCCATTTCAGCCACTCTGAACTCGGTCGTCAACACTGGTGGACAGACTGTTACTGCCCAACAGCGTGCGGCCGCCCACATTGCCTCGATGCATGCCTTGCTCAACGCGCTTCCACCACACGTGCGCGGCGCAGTTCTTGCCCTGCCTCCAAACCTTCACTTTGAAGCTCTGCAAGACGTAGTCCGCCAGTTCCCTACCCTCATTGCCGCCTCCAAATCTGGAGCGGAAGGTGTGGCAGCACCACCGCCAGCGGATGAGGGATCCATCACTGTCCAACAAGGGGCCGTGCGCTACATGCTCGAACGAGCAGCCAAGCGCGTCGAAGAGCAGCAGCGAGAAGAAGGCAAACGTCGGATTAGACTTGGCAAGATCCACTCCATGTCCTCCCACAACAACATCATGACCAATTCGGACAAGGACTTTATCACCCGCATACAGGTCTCCCAGCTCGTCACCAACGATCCGTACTCGGATGACTTTTATGCACACATCTACTTCGCGATTCGGGGTAATCCGAACAAGCCTGCTGCGGTAACTGGAACAGGTGCGACGAACACGTCGGGCAAGGAGAACAAGAAGCGCGGGGCTAAAGCTCGACAGCTGACCCGGAGGGAGAATGCCATGCTTCGAATGCAACAGCAAGTCCAACGCCTGGTCGAGAACCGTAAGGAGCGGATGGAAAAGATTGCCACTACCACTGCCTCTGCCGTGCCTAAAGATGGCACCTCTACGCCTAATACCAAATCCGCGACAGCAGCGTCGAGGACGGCGACGACTTCGGACGCGGCTTCTGCTGCGGCGTCTCAGACGGCCACACTTGCTGGCGTGCTGGGCAAGATCAGCTTGGGCACCGCGAACCACCCCAAACAGATGCTCGCCATCCGGCCCGAGTCGTCTTCCACCACCGCTGCTACTGGCCTGGCAAATGATGCCGTTCGACAGGCGCTTGCTGGCGCCAGTCTGGTCACCACCAGTGACGGAGGCGACGTGGGACCGGACGGGAAGCGAGCTCCCTTGACACGGTACCAAGTTCTGTCCATCCTGGAAAAGCTATACGACCTCGTCATGTCGCTCGAGCAGCGCCGTCGAGATGGACCTCAAGCTACGTCCGAGGGAGAAGATGAGGAGACCAAGAAGTGGAACGAGGAGCAAGAGGCACTCACGTCTACGTTGTGGAAGGAGCTCCGCGTGCTCGAACCACTTGATATCTCGGATCCCCACCCTTTCGTCTCCCTGTTGTCGAGTGTGAAGGGCAAGAAATTCCTTCCGCGCGCGCTTCGTCATCTGAGTGCCGAACAGACTCTTACGGTGCTCACTATGATCGTGGCCAGTTTCCAGACGCTGGACGTGGTCAAGGAAGCAAACGCGCTCGACGACAATGTCCTGCTCCTCGCCCAACAACAGCATCAACGAGCATTCACCGCGAGCGAGACTGCGATCCTTCGCGCACAAAGAGACAATCTCGAACGGCAGACGGAGTCCTTCAGCAACTTTATCGTGCCGAGCATGCTCTCGCTCATGGCAAATGTGCCTTTGAAGGTCGTGAGCGGTATGATTGCGTTATTTGTGGAGCGGAACGATGTGGTGCGGGTGGCGCGAACCCGACCGGGAGTTGCCTTCTTGACCATCTTCCTCTCGCGAGCAGAGTCGCTCAAGCAGAACGGTGGCAACAACAACAACAACAACAACGCTGCAGGTGCAGAATCGGGAGGAGAAATCTCGTCGGCTGAGGACTTGCAGCAATGGAACGAGATCTTCAACCTGTTGTTCCACCGAATTTCGGCGCCTGGTGTGCTGCCAAGCCTGTTCCCGTCCGCGCGTCTGGCGGCGGCGGACTCGACTCCGTTCGCAGCTTCGACGACGGCGGGTGCCGGGGCCGCACAGCAAGCGACGGTGGGCGACGAAGCAGACGAGCCGGTGTGGAACCTGACGGCTGCGCTCGCGGTGAGTTCGAGCATGGAGCAGCAGCAGGTGCTGGTGCAAGAGCTGCGGGAGAAGATTTTGGAGAACATCTTCAGGGCGAGGGAGGTGGCGCGGCGGAGGAGACAACAGTTCCAGCCCCAGGCGGACCACTTGGGCGGGGTGGCAAACGAGCCCGAGGTGGATGCGTCGGATGTGCGCATTCGGAATGTCAATCTGCTGGTGAGTGCTTTCCGTGTATTTGTCGGGAGATGAATTTCACTCACACGTACCATGCCACCATTTCCCTTGTCTCGTCAGCTGCACGCACTCAACCTTGATGCCACCCAAATCACGATTTGAAAAGGTCGATGGATTTGCTACGATCAAGGCTCGCTCTAGCAATTTTACTCTACGCAGCGGCCATGTCCGGCGACCAGACGCTACTCAGAAGAAATCAAGGTCAATGCCCTGCTCCAGCTTCTTCCCTTCGCAAAAGCCGCTGTCGCTCTGCGCTCTGTCCCGCTGTCTCATTTCTTTCCGTCTTTTCTATCTCCCTTTCTCTCCCTTTTCAGAAGTCCCGTCGCAATCCGCTTCCATCAAACTTATAAAGAAAAATTCACAAGGAGATCTCAATCAAAGGGGTCCCTGCCGCTACCTTGCGAAGCCGGCTTGATCATCTCAGCCGTGTTCCTGACTTTGAAAGTTGCTAGAAGGGTGTGCCCTTAGAATGTGGGTCTTGTGATTCCGAGTGGCAGTCGTGGCTCACAGCGCTGCTCGTCAGAACAAAGCCCGGATGGAGATTTGGAGCGATCCATCTTTATAACACAGAGCATGAAGTTCAAAGTGACGAGGTCTATATTGCAAAAGTTTGAACCAGTACAGGATGAGAAAGATCCAAGAGAACTACTCTGAAGACGGCACTGGGCCCCCGAAGGGGTTGGCGAAGACGGGGAGGAGAAGTTTTACAAGTCAGTTCCATGTGTGCAAGAGGATGAATGTGAAGAAGAGAGAAAAGAGCACTCACCCCTCTTGTAGGGGCCGAGCCACACCCCTCACACCCTGGCATCTCAGTCGACGATGTCGAGAGGATGAGGATCCAGGGCGTTTCAGAGTGTGGACTCGACTAGGACCGATGCAAAAGCGAGGAAGGTCAAGAAGCACTTACACACGTGCGCGTTCTCCGGCACGATCGACATCCACACTGGGCAAGCAGCCATCGCTCGACCTAGCCACCAACAGGAAAGGAGTTCAAGGAGGAGAAGAGAGCGATCTTGCAGTCGTTGAGAGTGGTACCATGTAGGCCGGGCCCGGATGCCGCCCGTTTGATTGGGAAATATCTCGGACTCGTCCGTTAATGACGCATGATACCGACAGTCTTGACGTGATAAGAATTGCTCTGGTCGCCCTTGGTTCCTCCTTCCCGCCGGTGGATTCGGAGTGAGTGGATGATGATACCGAATGTGGACGGTCGACTGTGCCGGGATACCACTCGTGTCAGTGCTTCTTGAGCCGCCTCGTCTTTTGTGGCCCGTATCCAATGAGAGGAGAAGGAAAGAAAGTCCTGGATTGGCCTTGGGGGCCTTCCTTTATGCCTTTCCAGAGACCCAGGCGGGACAGGGGGAAGCTCTACTGCGACAAGTGTAGCATACAGAGGAGAAGACTGAGGAAGTGCCTGAGGTACGCCGATCTGCATGGGTAGCATGCACTGGAGCACAGGAAGGCAAGTTAAAGCCGCATCCCAGAGAAGATTCACCCTGAACCCACAATGGAAGTTTGCTTGGATCGGAGACCGCTGTTCGAAGACATTGTTGTTCTTGATCTGTTCGATCATTCTTCTCACGGTGGCGGGGCGGGCCGGAGTATCTGACCGCAGTCGCTACCGTTGGTTGCATGTCTTCTGTTGATGCAGATCTGGGCTGGTGCGGTGGTGCAACGTATCCAGTGGCCCATGAGGCGTCGGCAAGCTATCGAAGGAGCCAAGAGAAGACGGACGATCGTCGCGCATGGTCTGTTAGATTACCTGTCGTATACCGCCTGCAGGGAGGGGAGGATGTTGGATGCAATGATAGCTGCGAGTCGTCTGAGACCCGGCGTCCTGTAACGATATTAGCACCCTGCCATGCATTCAACCCTGACCGGCGACAGACCACCAGCCGGCCGACCAGGTTGCATGTACTGGGCCAAGAGAGACAAGACAGGAAAGACGGTAAAATGTGCATAGGAGTGTCAGCTTCCTGCGATGCAGATGGCGTCCAATCAGTCAACAAGCAAGGTCAACGGTGTGGATAGAAGCGACGTAGATGTGTCAGCCTTCTTCGAATCCACCGAATTCAGCATCCTTCTAGCCCTCAGCAACTCCGTCACCCACAACCTAAGACCCAAAGTGGGAGCGTGTGCGAGCCAATGTGCAGCCTGCTGAAGCCGTTGCCGATCATTGAGACAGACCTCACGCTCGTACAGAGAGCACCGATAACGATGCTAGAGTTTGTCGGCTGCCATTCCAGCAGGATGGAGTGGTCTACCGTCGTTGGAAGGAGGAGGAGGAGATGCGCAGAGGAATGAGGATGTGTTGGAGGGGGGCGTGGGAAATATGCGGACCTCCACACTTTCCCCATCTTTCCACTGACCGGCACTTGCGCTGTTGCACGAAGCCGGAACAACCTTCTGACCTTCGACCACCTCATCCTCGCAGAAGTACAGGAAACGAACCATACTCAAAGCAACAGCACATTCTCAGGGACTCCTGTCGCTACAACCCAAAAGGAAGTAGGAGAGGTTACCGCCATCTTGCTGATCAGATCTAGGGATTCTAGTCGCTGCAACTCCAAGGGGGAAGTAGAAATTGGTCTACCGCAATCTGATACGCTCTCGAGTTCTACCTGCCCCTCAAAGTACTGTACACCTGCGAACGCGTGCCTTCATCATGTCTCAAACTACCGCATCACTTGCGACTGCTGCGTCTGCAGCTGCACCGTCTCTCAACTTGCCTCCCGACCCTTTTGGTGTCACGACGCTTGATGCGATCAAGATTGCACTCAATACCCAGGAGCCCACAGTTCCCGGTGCCGTCACCTACATCAAAGACAGCATCAAAAACACCATCCGGTCCAACCCGGGCGCCAGCACGGCCAATCTGTCCGCTGCGGACGCCCGTACTCTCCTCGCTGTAGCCACATGGCTCGAAGACGCTTTGCTCATCGCATCTCACAACCCAGCTACCTCTGCCCTTGAGCAGCGCATCAACATCCTCACCAAGTCAGTCGAGCGGAACAGTACTGAGGTCGCAAAGCTCCGCGCCTCTGTAGCTCCCCGGACGGTCCAGCCGAACGACGAGGACGAAGAATTGGCCGTAGCTGCTGCCCTCGGTGCAGCACCTACCAGCGCCTCCACTACCTGGGCTGCTGTTGCGCGCCGCCGTCGCCCGGCCCCACTTCGGCTTCCCCTCGACCAGCGCCTTGACCAAACCGAAACTCTGCTCAAGCGCACTGGCGTCGAAGACACCGCCTTCTTTGCCCTGTCTCCCGCGGATAAGGTCATCAAGCTTCGCAGCAGCCTCACCTCTGCCCTGTCCTCCGATGGTGCGAGCTCCGACCCGCCCGCCGACCCCACCAAACTCATTCGAGCCATCCGACCCCTTCCCTCTGGTGACATGATAGTCATCTCGGCTTCGGCAGCGAATGCCGCTCTGTTCAAGTCCCGAGTCAATGACTGGCTTCCCACGACTACTTCCGCTCTCACCACACACACGCCGACTTGGGGAGTGGTGATTCACCGCGTTCCCACCTCATTTGCGCCCGACCAAGCTGCTTCTCAGGCAGCACTCCGGATCGGGAATGAAGACCTCCTGCCCGAACAGTTCTCGGCCTCCTGGCTTCGTCCTTCCGGTGCACCGTCATCTCAGTCCGTCAAAAAGCATGGATCCCTGCTCATCAGCCTCCCCTCTGCAGCACAGGCCAATCTGCTCATCCAGAATGGCGTTGCATACGACGGGCGTATCCTGCGCGCAGAGCGCGCCATGAGGAACCCGCCTCAGTGTTGGCATTGCCAAAGGTTTGGACACGTATCGCACCAGTGCAAGCAAGCACCGAGATGCGGAATATGCGCCGGTGCTCACTTGACTAACGTCTGCGCATGCCCATCAGAAGACAAGTGCGAAGCCGCGGAAGTGTGCACGCATATTACGCACAAGTGCGCAAACTGTGGTCTCGCCCACAAGGCCAAGGATGCACAGTGCGCTGAGCGAAAATGCGCATACGATGCACACAAGGCTCGTGCACTTGGAGCTCAAGAGCTCTACCCCCTGACCACCAACTCCTCCCACTCATGAACAGACGAAGAGCACAGAATATAGTGCCTGAGGCAGAGAGCTTGCAGCTGCCCTACAGTCTGACCTCACCATCTCCCTTGGCCTCTCCGCCACCTCATGGATCTCTTTCATCAACAGTCTCCTCTCCATATCTTCGGACTATGCAACTGAACCTAGCCCGCAGCCCTGACTGCCTTCATGCTGTCATGAATGCGCCTTCTTCCCGTGACATTGACCTGTTCTTCTTTCAGGAGCCTCCACTTCTTCCCAACACTAACATCATGTCCTTATACAGAAACACCACCGCCATATACCCATCCTTCTCCGCTGCCTCTGACCAGAGGCCGCGATGTTCCATGCTGATCAACAGCAACAGGTTCCCCGGCCACACATATCAGCAAGTGGTGACTGAGCACTCTGACGTATGTGCTCTCCTGCTGCTCTCGAACGACGACGCCTCAAACGCGCCCACGCTTTTCATCAACGTATACCGGTCCAGAGAAACGGACGTCTCTGCCTTGAACCTTCCCTCCATCATCGCACCAGTGGTTGAGAGGTATCGCGAGACAGCGATCGTACTGTTGGGCGACTTCAACCTACACTCAGAGCTTTGGAATCCCGCCGGTTTGGAGCTGAATGACCCCGCAGCTGACTTCCTCATTGACACTCTCTCCGATTTTGGCCTCACCCTCGCATCTGAGCCAGGCATTCCCACATATCAGCACCGTGGTGGCTTGTCCCGAGCCACTACGATTGACCTCATGTTTGCCAATAGTATCGCGTTGGGCAGACTGATCAAAGCGGCCACGGACCAGACTTTTTCTTTCGCACCTCTCACAGACCACGCAGCTATCACCATCACCATCCAGCAGCAGCTCATCGACTTCCAGCCGGCCCGCCCTACCCTGTGTTGGGATCGGGCAGACTGGCCCGCTCTTACTTCCCATGTAAGGGAAGCACTGACCAGGATTGAACCACCAGAACGATCCCAGCTTGGAACATATACCCGGCAGGGTATCGATCATGCTGCGGATCTTTTGATTTCCGCTCTGACTGAGAGCATAGCTCTCCACGTCCCAACTGCAAGGATCTGCAGCCGGACAAAGCGATGGTGGGCTCCCCACTTGAATGACCTTCGAAAGAGAGCAAATCATGAGCGCAATGTCCTTCAACACTTGCGGCGTGATAACGCTAATGCTTGTGCAACCTCTGACCAATTCTCTCGATATAGACGTGCCCTAGCCGCTTTCAAGTACGCGATACGACGACAGAAGAGAAAGCACTGGGAAGAATTCCTCGCATCCGTGGACGCTTCCAATCTCTACACTGCTGCGCGCTACAAACTCAACGGACCAACGCCTCGGGCCCCTATGCCCCCCTTGCAGCACCGTGGCACCCTCCACACAACAACTGAGGCACAGGCCGATGCACTGCATGAGGCATTCACCGCCCCGAGTGCTGAGGCCAACTTTACAGACCTGGAAGACGCTGATTATCCTTCCCCCCTCCCCTGCATATCCATATCCCAGCTGACATTGACCGCGGCCCTTGAAAGCATGTCTGTCAAGACAGCTCCTGACCCATACGGCATCACAACTGCCGTGCTGCGTCGTGTTTGGGCTGACATCTTGCCCCTCTTCTCCTCCATTGTCAACTCTGGTATGAGCTGTGGTCATTACCCCAGGGCCTTCAAAGTCAGCCACACTGTGGTACTGAAGAAACCGCAGCGCGGTGACTACTCCATTCCGTCGTCCTGGCGCCCGATAGATCTCCTACCTCGCTTGGGTTTGATCTGGGATTTGGCACTCTCACGCCATATCATGTTCCTCGCGGAGCGCCACAACCTCTTGCCTCCCTCCCATGCAGGTGGTCGCGGTGGAAGGTCTACTACTGATGCGCTTCTGAGTGTGACGGAATTGACCCATCACGAGTGGAGGCGCGGAAGAGCCGGCGTCCTTCTATCACTCGACTCCAAAGCCGCTTTTCCCTCCATGCGATGCCAACGTACCTGTCACAACCTCCGAATGGCAGGCTTCCACCCTCAAATGGTTGGCTTGGTCAGATCTTGGTTTCAAAACAGGTTTGTCTACTACATAATTGGCGACTCGTTGGCAATGCCTCGCCATCGCCCAGATGGCTGCCCTCAGGGTTCAGCTCTGTCTGTGGTCCTTTCTCTCTTTTACAATGCTCCCTTACTGACGGCTATCAAAGCCACCCATGCTGACCTTCACACCACTGGATTCTTTGATGATATAGGCATCCTCGCCTTTGGCGATAGTGCGCAAGCAGCGCTTCATCTACTTGCCCAGACCGCTCCTCTTTCTGCTGCTTGGCAGCTGACTCACGGTACCAAGTTTGACTTGAGCAAAACCCACCTGACTGTACTGACCAGACAGCCGATTGATGACTCTCTCTCGCTGAGCTATCTAGGCCACAGCATAAGAGTGGAGCCGCACGTGCGACTCTTAGGTGTGCTCATTGACTCTTCCCTTCGTTTCCATGTTCATGGCCAAAAGGCGGTACAGCAAGCGCAGACGGCCTGGCTTGCGCTATCCTCTCTAGCCACCTTCTCCCGTGGCATTCCGATGCGACATATGGTGCGTCTTTACAGCTCCGTGGTGCTCCCAAAGTTTGCCTATGGAGGCACGGTATGGTATCGAGCCGGCTCCTGCCCACCGGCAGTGCAGAGGATGCAGAAGTTACAGAATATGGCACTCCGCAAAGCATTGAGGGTGCCACAAACTTCCCCTCTTCACACCCTCCATTTTGACACTGACACCTTGCCAGTTGTTACTCACATGACGAGACTGGTTGTCAAACAAGCAGTGTCTCTACTGACCATTGACCCCTCCATACCAGCAGCGCAGATGGCCCGAAGAGCAGCACGTGCGCTGCCTCGACTTTACAAAAGCCCTCTTGCAGTGACCCTCCACCACTCAGCCATTCCAGAAGACCATCTGGCCTCTTTGGAGTCCATCTACAGAGCCCCCGCCTCCCCCCTCGTGGAGGGGCCACTTCCAAGTACACATTGCTCCTTCTAAAGAAGAGGCAAAGGCACACTGCCGTTCGCTTCGAGTATCGGAGCTAACTCCTATCTTCTACTCTGATGGCTCTTCCATTGATGGTCTGGTTGGCGCTGCTGCTGCCTTCCAGATTGGTGGAGGTGGCTCTCATGCTCATATTGGTACTTCCTCGTCTCATACAGTGTTTGATGCAGAACGCTGCTGGGCGTGCGGCTGTCTCTCGAAATTTTCGATAGGGGCCAACAAATGTGCACAAAGATGTGCATGTCTTGCTCGACAACCAGGCCGCCATTATTGCTTTGGCGAACTTTCCCCACCCAAAGTCTTCCCAAGGCCTGCTCATCAGCATCCACCAACTGGCCTCCAGACTCTGGCAGGAAGTGGCCAGGGATCACACTTCATCTCCATTGGGTCCCTGGCCATTCTGGTATCATAGGTAACCATCGCGCTGACGCGATGGCCAAGTTTGCTGCCCAGAATCCTGAACACAGGGATGTAGAGTTGATTCCTTTGCCTTTCAGCATTTTCTGCAGTAATGCAGAACATCACTGCTAACCTACCTCCTGCCGCCATAGGCAGTGGAGGTGCCGCGACTCACATCGCCCACCGCAGATATACCACATCCAAAGCAGTCTTTCGCAAGCCTGGCCGACTTGAGTAGATTCGGCACAAGTATGGTGGCTCAACTACGCAGTGGTCATGCACCACTTAACGCGTTCCTTTTTCCGCATCAATCAATCTGACTCTCCATTTTGTTCTCATTGTGGCGTGGAAGAGACCGTTGATCATTACCTCCTTTGCTGCCCCAGGTATTCAAGTCCAAGACGTCTGTTGCGGTCCCGGCCTTCGCGAGGTCGACATACCCGCCAATAGACTACATGAATACTTCCTTCCAAGGCTTTCCCTCCACTAGCCGACTTTTGTCGTCAACACGCACGATTCCCCCGCCAAAGGGCTCCCTAAGGGTGGCAGCTCCATACTCTCTGACATCACGCCTCAATAAATGTTCACCGCCCACAGACCCTCCTCATTTTTTTTTTTTTTCTTTTCCACATTATCCTTCTTTTCCCACAGACCCCATCCTCTCTTTCTCCCCCAATGTCCAACCTTCTCCATAGCCTGGTTGCCGAATCATTCGCTCCATAGCCCTCCTTGAACAGAACAGAAGAAACCCTACAACTATTGCAATCCCTTCCCTGCCACCTCTCCTCTGTCCTCTCGTCCATTGTGCCGTGTTTTTGTGTCTCGATTTCGGTTGTAAATTTTAGCATCATGGGCCCTCGCGGCCTCGAAATGCAGATGATTTCCACCACCACCTTCTGACCTTCTCTTTGAGCTGGAGCAGAGTCAAGGATCAGGAAGGGAGACAGAACGCCAGCAAAGGCTCGGTTGAATCTCGTGATGGACGCCCCATGCCATCATCAACAATCTCGCTGCTCTCAGCGATCGCTCGGAACCTGTTCCACGTTCCGCCGCCTCGACGAGAACGAGCCCGGTGTGAGAGGAAGGGCAGCGCTGCGAGTGATGCAGTTGATAAAGGTGACCATGGTCAGCTCTCGTCCAGGATGAGAAGGGTCGAAAAGAAGAAGAGCTACAAAGCCGACACTGAGCCGCGGAAACATCCCGCGCTGGGAATCATGGAAGGTCCAGAGCAATTCCAAGCCACACCAACCTTTGCTCCCACTTTCCCCACTTGACTGCATGCACCTCGTCTTGGCACTCGTTGCGCACACCTTGGGATGGGTGTGGGGACCGCGAGTGGAGGACTGTGCTGGTGCGGCGGAGTGCGCGAGGAGGAGGAGGCCGTCTTCTAGCCCCCGTCGTCGCCGGCGGTGTTCCTGCTCACGTTCCCCCGCACACCAGCCAGTGTCAGCAACCAGGCACAGGGCCAGCCCGCCGGTACAGTTCAAACTTTGCTGAGGATCGCTCACGAGCACCATCCCGTCCCATCCCGTGGGTCATCAGAGCGTTGGTACTTATGTGTGGAAGCAATGCATCGAGCTCTCTGATCCTCTCTCGCTTCTCTGCTCAATCTCGCACACCTGCTTGAAAACGACACCGCTATAGACCCCCCAGGGTCAAAACTGTGAGATCAAAAGGTCTTTACCATGGCCAGTAAAGCTGGTTATCTTGCCCTCCAAGGAGACGAAGGAGAGAGCTTCACCTTTCCAAAACGGAGGAGGCACGACTGGGTGAGCGCTCTGATGCCACCTCAACCACACTCTGTCTCACGACGAACCCCCGTCTTGCTGACTCCGCATCTTTGCTTTCCCAGCGACGTGCTTATCTCGGCGCTTTCATCGCAGTCGCCCTCATCCTCGCCATTCCTGGTGTGTTGCTGGTAGGCGGGCGCTTCTACAGGGAACACCGAGCATCGACGGTCACAGCTTTCCGGAATGCAGCCTCGATCCGACCAATCCACCATCAGGCAGTGTTGATGTATAAGACGGGCTATTCGATCCTGTACGAACGAATGCCAGTGTGAGTATAGCCCATCCCCTTGTGTTCGTGCAGAAGCACAAAGACAAACACCCCACACTCACCTCCTCTCGATCCTCCTCATTTGTCCCCAATTTTTGAACAAAGACATCTGCTTGAACACCGCCCAGACATTCCCAACCGACTCGTCTACTCCGATGTAGCTATGCAGCTGGGGCCTGTCCCCATCATCGACGCCGTCCAGAACGTTTCCCACATCGACTCTCCCCTGCCCGAGTTTGGCGAATACCGCCGACTGAACCAAGCCTATGCAGACGGAGCCACGATCGAGCCTACCACGTCCGGCTGGGAGCTGGATCGGTACAAGTTTGCGCCAATGTCTACGCATGCTTGGAAGACGTTTCCCAATGCGAGTTGGTACATTGGCGCGGACGGCGACACCTTCTTGTTCTGGGGCACCTTGCTGCGTTGGTTGGACATGTACTTTCCCGAGCCAGAGTCCTATGGCTGGTATCTTGGCTACGATGAGGTCGGCTCCCCCGATCCGAATCGACCCCGGTACTTTGCCCATGGCGGCGCCGGGTTCGTGATGAGCCAAGGCCTGATGAAACAGATCCACAATGGCGATCCGGACGGCGCCATCTTCAGGAACGACCCTCGTTTCATCAATATCCGATGCGGCGATTGTGCGTTGGGCGACTACATTGCTGATCTGCCCGGTCGGAACGGACACACTGATGCTGGGATCGACCTCTTCCACCACGATGGTTTGGACAAGGTCATCTTCCGTCCCCGACTCTGGCACACGTATGTTGTCAGCCTGCATCACAATTCGGCATCGCAGCTGGATCGGTTGCGGCAGTGGGAGAAGGACTTTGTGCCCACCCTGCCGGAGTGGGACGGCGTTCGTCAATGCGACGTCTTCTTCGGCCTGGCGCCTGGCTTCTTACGCGAGGCGATCCAGCACTATCTCCAAGCCGTGCGAGCGACGGTCGAGTCCAGCAGCAGCAGTAGCAATAAGAATGCCACGACGACGAATTCCTCCTCCTCCTCCTCCTCCTCCTCCTCCTCCTCCTCACCACTAGCCAACATGCCGTCCAAGACATTTGTCAAGGCAGACTGGCGAGCAGACGATGTAGACACGTGGGAGTGCAACGAGTCCTGCTTGAACCGACACGGACCAGAATCCGACGGCGAGCTGCGGTGCGACCGAGCGTGTGATGAGCGGGCGAGCTGTTTTGGCTGGCGATACGTGTATGGAACGTGTCTGCTTGCGAACAACGGCTTCCGCCTCGGAGCACCCATCGACCCGAGGTTTGAGATCCGGACAGCGTGGAGACTCGATCGGATCGCGGCCGTGGAGGGTGCGATGCCGTGTGCGGACGCTAAGATGCGAGCGTATGCGGATGAGAGGGGGATGGGCCTGGAGTATGGCCAGGCGGATTTGCAGAATACGGGCAAGGATGAAGGCTGGACGCTTCCTGCCCGGAAGCCGGGTCAGACTCCCGCGCTCGCTTCCAGGTTATGAGAGAGAAGCGCCTGATGAGGACCAGGCTAGGTCCAGGGGTCTCCAGTATATTTTATTTGGTACAGCATCATGGGGGCGAGAGGATTCAGTTGGAGATGTCACGCAGTACAGTGAAGCATGAAATGGGAACGCCTACCTTCGGGCCAGCCTGAGAATCTTGGTCACGTGCCAGGAACGAACTCGTGTCTGAATTCGGGATCGTCAAATGAGATTTCTCCGCCTGCCGAACAAGATGTCCGTTTCCTAGCATTCTGAGGCAAAGCTGGGAAACCCTCACCGACCTAATAAGGCATGCTCTTCCCAAGCGTCTACTCCGCTTGCGCTCCAGCACCATCCCTGGGAACGAAGATGAGCTCCCTTTGCCCACGACCATGAACGACTGCAGCTCCCATGCCCTCGCTGATATGTGCCTTCTGCCTTCGCCGGCAGTGGTACCTTTTACCTCCAAAATCTAAATTGTGCCATGTGGAGCCGAGGTCAGATTGGAAGAATCCAACACCTCTCCTCGGGGCAGTGCAACCATTCCTGTCATGTAATGGTGTCATCCTTCGGCCAACGGAGAGTGCCGCTTGTGCTTGTGTAAGGGGAGAACAACTGGAATCAAGACGGAAGTCCCGTCGACGTTGCGATCGTACATCTGGGCATTCGGGATCGACCTGATGTTGCCAGCGGGAGAGTGTGAGTGCGGGAGCGAGGCAGCGCGAAGACCTGATTAAGGCACTGCCACTCGAAGAACTCAGAAGCACCGCACAACTGCTCCACTCGACCACCGACAGACTCGGTCCAGTGCCCGCCCAGGTGCATTCTCTGATGAGGCTGGCCGTAGCAGCGAGCATGTGCCGGCGAGCCCACCTGTACCCTTCGGCACACACACAAGCACGCATAACACTGACGGGCGTCGGGCACCTTATCAGTCTTTACTGGTAATTGACACATACACGCGTGTCTTTATCCTATCGTACGTGCGCCCGGCATGCGAGCCATGGTCACTCGCAAGTCGCAACGTTTCCCGTCCCTATTCAAAGTCTGCTGTTCGGCGACGCATCTGGTGCCTGAACAATGGCATTACACCTTTACCCTGACTCTCTCTCTCTCTCTCTCTCTCTCTCTCTCTCTCTCTCTCTCTCTCTCTCTCTGTGGCCGAGGTGTGCATCTTGTCCCAGAGCCCAAGCTCCTCCACCCGTGTGACCAACAGCGCAACACACTAGTGAACACATTTCGCTGGATGCCTCACTGAATCGCACTGCACCTTTCCATATACATAATCATGGTCGGCACCGTCGAGACTGAATGCTATCCTACTCTCCCTCCTTCTCCCAAGACAGTCTCACCTTTGTTTGCGATGGATTGACATTCTTTGATACGGATCACAGCTGCCACGCACAGAACGCAACATGGCCTATCAGGCCGAGTACATGGCCTTGGACGAAGGAGAGCCGAGCCAGCATCGACAGCGACGCAGTCCACGCAGAGTGAGCACCACTTTCCAGCTTGAGAAAGCATGCGACAACTCTCTTGCTGAAGTTTCTTCGCCAAACCCAAGCGGGCTTCCTCCTGCGTCGCTATCACATCCCTACTCGCGCTCATCCTAGGCTCGATCCTGTTCGTCTCGACCACGCTCAGAGCAAAGATCAAAGACGACGAGCCTCTGCTCAAAGCCGAGCACAAAGGGTATACGGGCGCCGCCTCCATACGAGCCATCAACGAAAACACGGTGCTCATCTACAAGACCGGTCACTCTGTCATCTATGATCGCATGCCCATGTGAGTTTACCACGCAAAAGGCGCAAGAAAACGGAAGATCTCGATGCAAGAGGGTTGCTGATCGGCGCCGATCTGAATACAACCCAGCCAATTATTGGAACCTCGACCGGACATTCCAAACCGACTCGTGTACTCAGACGTGAGGCTCCGGCTCGCGAACCACGATGTCATCGACGCATTCGAGAACGCGACGGTGCCGGCGCCAGACACGGTCGAACGCAACGAGTACGAGCGGCTCCAACGCGCAAAACAAGATGGTATCACTGTCGCTCCCAACAAGGAAGGCTGAAAGTTGGACCGGTACAAGTTTGCGCCTGTTATCACTCATGCTTGGAAATCTTTCCCCAACGCGACCTGGTTCATCATCGTTGATGGAGACAGCTACCTCTTCTTCTCGACTCTGGTCCGCTGGCTCGACCGCTACTTTGAGAAGCCACAGACTCGAGCCTGGTATCTCGGCTACGACGAGTGGTACGACTCCACCGGCGAGAAATTTTTTGCACACGGAGGCGCAGGGATCGTGATGAGCAAAGGTCTGCTCGACGATCTGCACAAGGGCGACCCTGATGGGAAACGGCTGATGGAGAACCAGAAATTCAGGGGCGCGACTTGTGGAGATTGCGCGTTGGGTCTCGTCGTTGGTGATTTACCTGGCAGAACACCGCACCTGGATGCTGGTCGAGATCTGTGAGCCGGGCTACCCGATCAGGCAGAACCTGCCAAAAGGAAGGACTGCCATTTTGACCCATTTTTGTCTTTTGCCCTTCAGATTCCATCACGATGGTCTGGACATGGTCATCTTCCGTCCGCGCCTCTGGCACTCGTACCTACTCAGCTTACACCACAACTCGGCATCAGAGCTCAACATGCTCCGCCAGTGGGAGAAGTGCTTTCTCTCGACACTGCCGGAGTGGGATGGGGTGCGGTATTGCGACATTCTGTTTGGCTTAGCACCCCGTTTCCTCCGGGAGCCATTACATGCGTACATGCGCGCCAATGCACCACTCCCACCATCTCCTCTACCACAGCAAAACTCGAGCTTGTCACAAGTTGCGGCACGGCTTTCGACGCACCGGAGTCACCAAACGGTCATCAAAGATGGGTGGAAAGCCGAGGAAGTGGATGCAGTTGTGTGCGACTGGGCCTGCTTGCAACAACACAAGAACAAGTCCAATCTAGAAGCTTGCGAGAGCGCGTGCGATACTCGGGCCGATTGCTTCCAATGGAATCTCAACGGGTTCACCTGCAAGCTTGCAATCAATGGCTGGCGCATCGGCAAACCTTCTCCATCGGGCACGGTGATCACGGGCTGGAGAGTGGATCGCATTGCAAAGCTGGAGCGGGGCATGCCATGTGCCAATTCCTCGTATCGGGCTTTTGCGGATGAGCGCAGGATGGGACTCGAGGCCGGTCGATCGGATCTGGTCAATACAGGAATGGATAAGGGATGGCATCTGCCTCCTCTTCAGGATCAGATCTAGGACCCAGCACAGACACAGGAAGGTCAATCAAGGCAAAGGAGGTAGTGTTCCATACAGGACCTCTCAACGAGACTCACCCAGCCAGACAACATCACAGCCGCTTCGCTGGATTCTGTTCTCGTGCCGATATCCTTCGAACGCGCTTCACTGAGCTACGTCTTGGAGTCAACTGATGGATACCAAGGTTGGGCTGGTGTGCCCTCTGGCCCCCAGTGGCAGCTTGAATGCTTCCCACCCGCCGTTTCCTATTAGAGGTCCTGGGAAAGCCTGTGAACCCTTTTTGTGGTGATTTGAGGGACGACGCGCCTTGAACACCACGCTTTAGATTTGGAGTCCCCCGGCAGCGTCGTGGGGAGGAGGCTGCTTTGCTCTAGAGGGGTTCGGGTTGTACTTTGTCACCATGCATTAATCCGGAGGCACAACTCCAGAGTTTCAATCGCATAGACCAGTCATAGAGCTAGCCCCGTTTCGAATGAAGACCTGCCCTCCGAAGCTGTCCGCAACGCCGTCGGAGGTTAGGCAGATCTGTTGATGTGAGGCAGCATCGATTTGCAAAGGGGTGCTGCAGGAAGTATCCACATGTTTTCTAGGTCCTTAAACAAACTGAGGAGCGCGACAAAGCTGTGCGCTGGAAGATTGACAGCTCCAGCAGAGCCGCCACCACTCTGCTCGTTCGCTCGCAGCCGAGTACAGCCCATCCATGATCCCATAAGCTTGGCCCGCCTTCACTTTACTGCCAGGACACCTCATTCTCCTATTCTGGTCATCGCCCACAGAAACGTGTCGTTGTCCCTCGCTGGCGAGGACGGTGGGCATCGCCCTTGTCAGCCATGTCCGAACCTGTGGAATATATCCCACTCGGACCGCAAGAGTATCAAATAGCCACAGAACAACGCAAGAGCGGGAGAAGGGTAAGCCTAGATCTTTCACTTCGTGGTCCTTGTCAAGCAGCAGAAATTTTCACTGACTCATTTGGCAACTCGGACTATCGATGACGTTCAGCGGAGAGCCCTTTGGACTCGAGTTCTGATCGTCAGTCTTGCTCTCTCCTTTGCTGCATTCATCCTCTGGACCATCCAGACCGGAGAGAAGCATACGAGCAGAACAGCATCATCAACCCTCCTCGACTTTGGGCCAGGCACGTACCAGGCTCTTCCCTTGTATGACGATGAGCGTGCTGCACTTTATCGAGGTGCGGCGTCGATTCGGCCTCTCAACGAAAAGACGGTGTTGATGTACAAGACGGGCCATTCAGTCATATACAACCGCCTACCGATGTGAGTTCTCATCTCGACATTCGCTCTTGGATTCCCACAAAGGCATGCTTCTGACTGTCTGAATGACCCCCCTACAATAAAAAAAAAACAATCAGGCATTTCGCGGAGGTCAGACCTGACATTCCGCACCGACTCATCTACTCCGACGTGGCGTTTAGAATGGCCGGCTTTGAGGTGATCGATGCCCTTACCAACTTTTCTCAAACCCACGCCGACCTCGAAGAATTTGGAGAGTATCGCCGCTTACAAGCTGCGCGCGCAGACGGCATGCCCATCCGCGGCTCGACGACTCAAGTCGATTGGGACCTGGACAGATTCAAATTTGCGCCCTTGACGACGCATGCGTTCAAGACGTTTCCGAATGCGACTTGGTACATCACTGTCGATGGTGATAGCTACCTCTTCTATTCTACCTTGATTCGATGGCTCGATCGGAGTTTTGACGATCCTCAGGCGCGCCCCTGGTATCTTGGCTACGACGAAGTAGGTGACCCTAATCCAGAGCGGCCGCGATACTTTGCCCATGGAGGAGCCGGCTACGTGATGAGTCAAGGCTTACTCCAGCAGATTTATAAGAACGATCCAGATGGAGAAAAGTTCATCAATGACAAGCGCTTCAAAGAGATTCGATGCGGTGACTGTGCAATCGGAGACTACATCGCAGACCTCCCAGGACACAACGGCCACACAGACGGAGGAGCAGATGTATTCCATCACGATGGACTCGACAAGGTCATCTTCCGGCCCAGGCTTTGGCACACATACGTGATCAGCTTGCATCACATCGCGGCTGATACCAACAACATGCTGCGACAATGGGAAAAGAACTTCCTCCCGACCATACCCGAGTGGGATGGGGTACGGCAATGCGATCTCTTCTTGGGCCTGGCACCGGCACCTCTGCGGGAGGGCTTGGAGTCTTACCTCAAAACTCAACAGTCGAATCTCACTGCAACGTCGACCCGGGGTCGGACGTTTGAGCGCCAGGACAAGACAGACGTGGACGATGTCCGTCTCCGACAGACACCCTCGTCTGGCTTGATTCCAGCCCGTACGCTCGTCCTGGATAATTGGAGGGCCGAGCCGGTAGACAAGATTGTGTGTGATGAAGGTTGTCTCAAGAAGTATGGGCAAGGCAACTTCAATGTCAGTTGCGACATCGCTTGTGACGAGCAACCAAACTGCTATGGGTGAGTGTCATTACTTTCTTTTCAGATCTCCAGCTCTTCTGATCTCTCTCTCTTTCTCTCTCTCTCTCTCCTTCACCCGCGGCCCCCCTCCTGTTCACTCTCCCCTCTCCCGACACACTGACCAAAATGCTCGTAATTTGCAGATGGGAGCTCAACTACCGCTCATGCACACTCGCAGTCAACGGCTGGCGGATCGGATCCTCCTCCGAGCCCTTCCACCTCACCACAGCCTGGCGGCTCGACCGCATCGCAGCCGTAGAGTCCGCCATGCCCTGCCTTGACGCGCGCTGGCGAGCACGCGCTGATGCGCCCAAGTACAAGATGGGCCTGAAAGTGGGCAAGGCGGATGAGGTGCAGACGGGGATCAATGAGGAGTTTTGGCGGAATTGGAGGATTGAGGACGTGGAGTTGCCGTACAGTGTCTCTCCGACGGAGGCGGCGAGGCACTGACAGGGACAAGGACTACGAGCTGCATCTTATTCAACGGGGAAATGGGCCCCACGGGGACGGACTCCTGGAAGGGGTACAACTATCGACTTCAAGACTTGGTCAAGATAGGGGCCGAGGGCAGCGCATCCGCCTGTTCACACTCAACCGGATTCGCTTTCAAGTATACTGGAATTGTTATTTTTTTGGGCTTACCTCTGTGCAATCATCACAGTGTGATTCTTTCAGCATGGTCATTCTCACAACGATTCAGGCGTAGATTCAATGCGTTGGTAAATATAAAATTTGCTGGCTGCAGACCAAAAGCAAAGAACAGGGTTGGAAGGACAGGAGGGGGCTATACATACAGATTCTTACTTGTACAACACGATCATTCTGTTCCGGCCCTTACTGTCGTCTCATGGCCGAGGAGGCACCATGGATGCAGCAGACGGCGTAGCAGTGGTTGGGGGCATCCTTGCCGCTGGCCCCGTGGATGATGATGATGATGATGTTGCGTGCACTCTATCAGAAGTTGCTGGCAAATTTGCTGCGATGGTTGGATATTGTTGTTGATGTTGAGATCGTTGGGGACTCGACTGTGTCTGCTGTTGTGGGAACGCTTGCTTATGTGGAGAATTCAGTTGATGCGAAGGCACATGTGGTGGAGGAGCTCGAGCAGCAGAAGGAGATGTGGGTCCAATTGACATGGGACCACCAGCATAGGGTATCGGGGGCGTCCTCAGTGGTAAAGGCCGCGACTGTACCGTCCATTAATGGTTGTGCGTGATTAGAAAATGATATGGTAAGATTAAGTGTGGGGTTGCGAGTAGAGTTCTGTACCTACCTGGGTAGCAGCGACGTTTTGAGAAGGCTGCTTTGCTTGTTGCTCAGGATGCGGATGCTTCTGGGGTGGTCTACCTGGTGGCGTGGATCCCGGCTCCGTGAGTGGAGGTGTGGGCTGGGGACGCTGAGGTGATGGTCCGTGACCGTTGATCTGCGCAGGTGGCAGAAAGCCTCGTTGGCCCCCTTGGTTGCTTGATCCAACGTTGCCACTGGTGGGGCTCGGCCGAAGCTGAGATCCCTGTGACTGCTGCTGCGGCTGCTGTTGAGACTGAGATTGAGACCCTCCACCTCTCGAGAATAGTGCCGAGCCCAAGAAGGAAGGTGGTGTGACCAGCCCGTGTGCAGTGAAGAGGTCCTGTTTATGTCCTCCCAGACTCGGATTGCCGATCTTCAGGGTGGGACCTGTGCTCTTACCGGGTGAGGTAGAGAATGAGCTCAGAGGCCCCACCAGACTGGCCACTCCACTCGCTCCCAGGCCCAGAAGATCGGCTCCTAGGGCCAACTCGTGGGCCGAATTGTAGCGGACGCGTTTCGATGGAGGGCTCCCTGTGGCTGGGTGGTCAGAATGACGAGTGGGTCGGGCAGGAGTCCCGTTGAAGGGCGTCAGAGTGTTCGCTGGACTGGGATGAGCTGATGAAGAGCGGAGTGGAGATACAGTTGGAGGCTGCTGGGTGGGTGAGTGATCGACTGCTGCGGCACCGCCGTCAGTGCTCTCCCTGGCTTTCCGCTTTCCCAAAGCCACCGGCGTCGCATTCGGCGTCGTTTCGGCGAGAGTGAGGCCAGTGGTGGCTAGTTCGGCTCCGCCAGTAGAAGTCGGGCCGGCCGTGCCCATGCGTCTTCTGGCCTCCTCCGCGGCCTGTCTCTGACGGTCCCGAATCCTCGCGGCGAGGACGGTTCGGTAGTAGAGATTCTCGACCTCGCTCAAACTCTGCTGGACCCAACCATGTTCGACTTTGAAGGAGGCGTACTGGAGTCTGGTGGTGAGGTTCCGAGAGAGGTAGGAGAGCCGTGCACGTTGTGCAGCAACGAGTTTGCGTTGGGCTGTTGCGGCACTGGTTCGGTACTGTGGGCCTGTGGGGGGCCCAGGGGCGAGATCGGGCGTGCTGGATGGATGGGCCAGCGGAGGCGGCGCTGCAGGAAGAGGCGGAGGAGGAGGTACGGGCTGTCGGAGTAGGTGTGTGAGTGCTGTTGTTGAGCCTGACATGGCTGCTGGCGGAACGTGCGGTGGAAAGGCTGATGATGACTCTGATCCTGCTGCTGCCGCTGCTGCTGCGGATGGATGTGGAGGCGCGCTGAAGGGTGGGAGCAAGAAGGTGGCTGGGCTGATGGCTGAGTCCGATGCTGTGCTTGTCTGGGACTTCTTGCTGGTTCTCGGTCGGGCTGGAGTCGAAGAGGCGGACGAGGAGGAGGATGGGTGTGGTTGCTGATTCCACTGTTCGTTCATCTTCGAGAGCTGGCTGCGATCAGCAGGAATTCCGGCTCTGCTCTCCGCCGTGGCCCGCTTGGGATGAGCTGCTTCCCCAACCTGACCTGGCTGTGTTCGACGACGATGGCAAGATGGATGCCGGCTTCGGTGTTGCTGCTGCTGTTGTTGCTGCTGCTGCTGAATGACGCTGTCGTAGTGTTGCAATCTCCACTTGGCCCCAGAATTGCTGCAAGAAAACACAAAAAAACAAAAATTAAGAACGCGTCCATCGCATCCGCATCACGTGAGTTCGACCCTCTTCGTCTCTCGGCCGAATCGCGTCCAAGAGCCATGTATCAGCACGATCAACCAACCAACACCTCCTTCGAAGAGCTTCTCTCAGCCAGTTCAAACAAGCCGACCTTCTCAAGTCAGCCTGGCCCGCCCTGACCTGAGCATCCGATTGCCTTGCATAGGACTCGTTCCTCCTGTTGCCTCTGCTGCTCCGACTCCGTGTACCATCTTTAGTTCCCAGATTCCCTCACATCCTAATTCAGTACCTCCCGCTTCCACACCCTCCAGATTCTCCCAGCCATGACCAGAAGCATTGTGCCAACTTCATCGACATCAAGACTGATCAAGTTAGTCGCATCGCCGTCGTCGTCTTCGTCTGTCAGCACCTTCCCTCCCTCGGCCGCTGCTTCATCCGCATCTGCGCGACGTACAACAGCTGTACAACAGGCACGGACAATCTTCTCTGCTTCTCCAGTACAAGCCCAGACGGACGCTCGTGAGGAGACAGCGGATATCACCATCGTGGGCGGAGGTGTGGCCGGGCTTGCGCTAGCCTGCACACTCACAGCCCCATCTTCCCCGCTTGCCCACACTCACACGCTCACCCTCATCGATGCAGGAAACATCGTCGACAAGTTTGTCGGCTCCTCAACCACCGATCACGCTTACCCCTGGCCTTCCTCTTCCACCTTTGAGAATCGCACAGTCTCACTTTCAGCCGACAACCTTGCCTGGCTCTCTTCTCACCGTCTAGATCTCTTTCGGAATGAGGCCGGACAAAGCTCGCTCAATCTCGATCGAATGCGCAACGTTCACGCCATGTCCGTGTCCGACGGTTTGACGGGCGCAACCATCGAGTTTGGAGACTCGGACGGTGGCCACAGGCCAGGAAACCCTTACCTCAGCACCATGGTCGAGCTCTCCAACCTACAACACGCCCTTCTGCGCACCCTTTACGCCCGCGCACAGAACAATACCTCTGGGATGATCGCGATCTTGCAGGGGACCAAGGTGGAAAACATTGTACCCTCACCTTCCCGTCCAGGGCAAGAACGACAAGACCCAGATCCATGGCCGCTCCTCAGTCTCTCTTCCAGCTCAGGTACAACCGAATTGCGGACAAGGCTGCTTATTGGAGCCGATGGACACTTTTCGCCTGTGAGGACATACGCCGGCATCCGCACGTTTGGGCATGACTACCATCAGCGCGGATTGGTTGGCACGCTCAATTGCAGACCGGGCAGCGTCGGAAACACTGCCTTTCAACGCTTCCTACCTACTGGACCCATCGCTTTCCTTCCCGTGCGTGTCTCCTTTTTTTTTGGCCCCGGCTTGATGCATCCCCGAGGTTCCCAATCGATGGGGGAAGACTAGCTCACTGACGCATGTATTTCTCCTCTCACAGATGTCTGACGATGTGGGTTCCATGGTCTGGACGCTGCCTCCGGATCTCGCCCGAGCATTTGAATCAGTTCACAAAGAGTCCAACCCCGAGCTTCTTGCTCAACTGATCAATGCCGCGTTCCGGCTGCCATGGCACAGTATTGATTACCTCTTCAGCCGGATCCGTTCCTTCTCGTCGGAATCCTCACAACAGGCTCGAGACTGGTCCTGGCTCTCAGGCGCGATCGAGGATCGAGTCCGAGCAACGCTCTATCGGCCTGCTGCAGAAGTGGAAGAACTCGGCGGAGTACCCGATGATGAATTCTCCGCTTCGGTCGGGATGGGTTCGGGTGGGTCAAGCCGAGCTCCGCCAAAGGTGGTCTCTGTCGAAGCCAGGAGTGCGGCTAGCTTCCCACTCAAGCTGAGACATGCGGAGGCATATACGGGTGCGAGTTTGCGAGTGGGCGAAAGCGCACAGAGCACGCTTGAAACTTTCAGGCCCAGCCGACTGTTGGAGGGCCTGATGGGAAGTTTTGGACTGCTCCAAGGTCCGGTCGGCGAAAAGGGCGGGCCACAGGCCGCGGACCGGGGGTTCCGAGATTTGACCCTTCCAGACGCGGATGGCCACTCTTCACCACCAGCACGATCGAGAACGGTGCTGGTGGGAGACGCAGCGCACACGATCCACCCACTCGCGGGTCAAGGTCTGAACCAGGGCCTGCTCGACGTCCGCGCCCTGGCCTCCGCGCTGGAACAAGGGGTTCTTGAGGAAGGAGCGGACCTCGGGCTTGCGAAGAGCTTGGGCCATGTGAGTGGTGGATACGAACGGAAGCGATGGGCGGCAAATGCGCTCTGGGCGAGTGGAGTGGACAAGCTCGGTGGGCTGTTCTTTGGGATCGGGGATGGAGGACGAGGTTACCAGGCTGGAGGAACAGACGCAGCTCACAACAGCAGGGGTGGACTGGCATCTGGGTTGGTGGACCGGATCGCGATCTGGGCGAGAAGTACGGGACTGGAGATCTTGAATGAGCTGGGACCTGTCAAGAAGCGGATGAGTCGTGGTGCCGGATCTCCGTTCCCCACAGCTGGACCAAGTCCACCTTTCCAATCGAGGAATTGAACTCCAAATCCCGGGGGACAAGACAAAAAAAGAAGAGCAACTTCGTGTGAAATTATCGTGCATCAGATACTGAGGAACAACATTGTTGAGGAGGGGAGGATCAAGAGATGTGGGCTAATTGGGTAATGCAGAAACAGCGACACGATCGAGCTGGCCTGCGACCATTAGGTGTTAGGCCGGTTATGCTTACTCTAGGCTAGAGTTCCACAAGGAACACATATTGACCTCAAAGCATCCACGGGCAACTGCAATCAAGATCAGATCTCGAGAGTTGCCGGACGAAAAGGCTTCGAATGAGCCGGGTGTTTTGGGGGTTAGAGAGCAAAGATGGTAGGGGAAAAAGAGGGAGGAAAGACGGGGCAAGGCAGCAAATTGAGGAGCAGATAGGGTGAGTGATTGCTGGAGAAAGACGGGGAATGTCAGTAGTCTACAGCCCGGAACCGCGAGGAGGATCAAGATGCCAGACGTTGAATGTGTGACACTGGCGGGACAGGTCTGAGACGTGTTTGGCAAGACTGAACGAGATGGGGTGGATGTGGTGGAAGGGAGTCTGGGCGCTGGGAAGACGTGCGATGCGGGAACTTCCAGGAAGGAAAAATTCGTTGCGCAACGTTTTCAGAGAACGCTCCGAAAGCTCCCAGGGCCGAATCGAAGATCGACGAGGCTGACAGGGTACAGAGCCACGACAACCCAAGGGGAAACCATTGACCATGCCAAACTGGGCGGGCATTCGGGCTACCCTGTCTTTGGGCTACCGTCCGGCCCTTGCCTTGCCTCACCTGGCCGTGCCGACGATTGCTCACCTCGACTGGCCAGCCCTCAAGGCGGCTGGAGTCCGCGCCCTCGTCTTTGACAAGGACAATTGCATAGTGAGTGGCAGCAACAGGGAGTTCCTGGGACGAAAAGTACGGGCGTCGTAGTGAAAATTGAGCCCCCATTCCTACCAAAATCCCCTCTTTGAACCAGACTCGACCACTTGCCTTCCAGCTCGAGCCCAAAATCCAGCCTGCCTTCAAAGAAGCGATTGAGACCTTCGGCCTCTCCCGAATCTTGATCGTCTCCAACTCGGCGGGAGCTTCCTCCGACACTGGCGGTCTTGGTGCCGAGAGACTCTCTCGTGCTCTGGGAGGAGTGCCTGTGCTGTGTCATCAACACAAGAAACCAGCCCTCGGCTGTGCGCGGTCTGTGATTGATCATTTTGAGCAGGTGCAAGCGGGGCTTGTCCAAATTCAAGACAAGCAGCAGCAGCAGGCAAGACTGGGACGGAGCGAGGAGATCACTCGACGACAACAAGATGGTAGGGATGTCGTACGGCCAAACGTCTTTGAGGGAGCCATTGCGGTCATTGGAGACCGGCCACTCACCGACGTCGCTTTCGCGCATCGGATCGGGGACGAGCTGCTGAGAAGAAGAGGGAGGGGCTCGGGCTGCCGAGGTGGGCGATCCTGGCTCAACCCGCTCGCTTCTTCGAGCACGCCAGCGCTCATAACCCCCGATTCCTCCTCCTCCTCCTCTACACCTACCACCTTTTCGTCGTCACCATCTTCATCAACTGCCTCGACAGTCGGCGCAGCGAGTCTGCTGATGGCAGACAGCCCACCAGCATATAGCCCCATCGCAGCAGCTTCATCGTCCGATCTCACCCCCCTTGTCACTCGTCAGCATCCCGGCATCGCCATCTTGACGACCCGGATCTGGGAAAGGGAAGGCATCTTGAACGACTTCATGCGCTTCCTGGAGCGTCGGGTCGTAGCCTTGTTGGTGAAGCGCAAGCTCGAGCCTGGACAGAGGGGCTGGAGGAGCGGAGGCGGCGGCACGGCGGGACGTTCCAGTCTCGCTTCAAGCGCCACATCGGCGAGTGCGCGAGGGGCTTCATCTTCGGATCGAGCACTGTCTGCTGCCTTTGAACGTCAAGTGAGGGCATACTCTACCTCAACTTCCAACAGTGCGAATAACAGCCAGATTCCGGCCAGCGACGATCCAAAACCGACGGAGCGGAAGAAGATGGACTGGTCGAAACTCACTGTCGCGCTCATTGGCTTCTTCATTGTGGTCCCCATCAGCGCATATGGAGGTGCGCGACTCAAAGCGAGGAGCTCGGAAAACGAGCTGTTGGAGAAGGCGGACGAGGCACAGGGTCCCGATGCTGTGGCTGTGGAAGCCGTCCAGCTGGTCAAAGAGAGCAAAGGGAGTGAAGAGGCTGTACGGAAAGCCAAGTTGAAGAGACTAGCTGAGTGAGTGAACAGCGTTAGAGCCTTTCTCGCCGATCCTTTTTTTTGGGGGGGGGGGGGGGCCATTGATCCCGTTTTGTTCTTCTTCCATTGCTGACATTCTGTTTCGTCATCTTTCTTTTCTGGTACCGACTCCAGACTCAGGAGCGAAGAGTACCTGATGCTCAGGGAGAGAGAAGAGGTCGAGGCCAAGATGGAAAGATTACGGCAGCGGCGCAATCAGTCCTGACATCTACCATCACGATCGAAAGCGCATGCACTGACTTTCTTGCTTTGCAATACAATAACCTGATACCCCCCGCTTACTCTTCTCCGCTGATCATCTCCATGAAACTGATCTCTAGCAGGTCAAGGAGCGAGAGCATGCGAAGACCTGATATGGATTGAGGACGGGTATGATTGATGCGACACTTTGGGATACTAGGAATACAGGGTAGGAATCGGAACGATTTGGGGATGCAAAGAAAAAGGGGAACTGGGAACAGGACGCAAAAGTTCTCCAACATTAAAGGTAAGCAAAAGGCGAGGAAGGCCCAACGTTCCCAAGAATAGGAGCGAGCCTGCGCCTCATTACAGATGTTGGAAGGACCGGGACGAAGGAGAAGGAGGGGGGACGTAAAAGGAAATTGACGGATCGTTGAGGACATTTCGTATCTTGCGGATAGGTCATTACAGGACGCTCGTTTCGTTCATTCGTTCCTCTTTTTTTTTTTCTGGGATTTTTTTTCTTCTGTCGATTAGATGTCAGAGCCGGATTCCGAGGAGTTTCGCTCACGTAGCAAGGGGGGCGGGACGATTGGTCAACCCGCTCAGATCACCATTCGGATTTTCGTCGAGACCTTCAGGACGAGGTCGACGTGTGATGTTCGCACGCATTCGAGCTGACGGCGGCTTCCGATCGTGAGCTTCATCGTCGTCGAGCTCGATTGAGGCAGCGGGCGGACCGCGGTTTTGGTGCACCCAGCTGGGACACAATGCCAGCGATGATGGGGTGCGCTTGCGGGAGATATGAAAGAGTTGGCTATGGACGGGAACAGGGGAAGGCTAGAGGACGGTCGATGTGTGAGCTTTCCTGTGTTCTGGCGAAGATTGCTCGCTGACTGAGACACTCACCTTGGTGCGCTGCTTTGTGTTTTCCGAGCGCCTGTTAGACTTGATGTCACATGTCCCGTCAACCTCGACCCTACACTGTCTCCTCTCCTGACGTCGACTTTAGGCAGCCTCGAAGACTGGAAAGTTTTTTCGTTCTGGGTTCTTTTTCCCGCCCCTCAGTAGCCGTGCGAGTCTCTGCTGGACACACTTCCGCTCCCGTACCGGTCGTTCTGGGACGACACGGTGAAACGCCGCTGAAGCCCGACCTGGGACTGGGACGGGTCATAGTACGGAGGCACCATGTAACCGGCGGAGGAAGAAGAGGAGAGTCTCCTCCGTCGCTCCCGATCCACAGCCGCGCGTTGTTGCTGGCGGTCGTACTGTTCGCGGGCCCATTGGCGTTCGAGACGGTCACGCTCTCGTTCGCGCTCGCGCGCACGGTCTCGCTCTTGCTGTTGTTTCTTCTTGCGGGCGTCTTGGATCCCGTCTACGACGGCTACAGTCAGGGCGACTGCGACGACGGTCTTGAGATTCATTTCCTGGCTTCGAGGCTGGCGGGGTGGCAATCCTGATTTCCGGGGTTGGTATCGCAGAGGTGGGGGAGAGTGGTGGTGGTGGTGGGGAACAAAGGGTGATGACGAGATGCTGGGTAGGGAAGAAGGGGAGAGAGAACGCTGACCTTGCTCTGGTTTTGTATCGCACACGTTGCGGCCCTCGGGTGATGACAACTGCAGTGGATGGGGTAGAGTTTGAGCCACACACACGCTTAAAGGCCCAAGGGCCAATTGCTCAGGACCTTAGTGTTCCCCACGCAGGGAGGATGATGACTTCACCACTTCTGGTGCCTCACTTACACACAGCACGCATGCATGCTCTCTGCCCAGAGTCCGTTCCAGGCCCGACACCTCTCCTCCCACTATCCTTAGCTCCGAGTACTTCCGGTACATCATCCAACACCTTCTCTGTGGCTTGCCGTGAACGAGAACAACCGGCTTGGCAAGCGTAATGCAGCACTTCCCCACAAGGGACAAAGGGGCCGCGAACGAGCCCGGAGGACAACTGCTGACGTTCATCCTGCCTTTTGCCGGTTGATCGAGGGGGAGACTAGCGGCCCAGAGGTGTGGTCAAGATCTGATGATGATTATGGGGGCACAACATCCTCAGTCCAGCAGACACCCAGTCCACCCACCCCCCTCGGCCCGATGCTGGCTAATCAAGACGCGATGCGACGAGGTGCGTGTGCTGAGCAGCTGCTCTGCTGGCGTATGTATTCGCTCAGCGGTCGCGGGGGAAGTGGCTGGGTTATGCACGCATCATGGCAAGGTTTCCGGCTCGAGTCATTCGGCCAAATCCGTTCCGATATCGCCCGAGACACCCAACCCTTTGTTCTCGCCAGTCGCCACCCTTCCAAATGGCTCCGCTCTCCATGCGCAGCATCGCAACAGACTTCGGACAATCGAAGAGTATAATAAGATTTCGATCAGATGCCGTATATACACCCAGCTTCTCTTCCTTTCCTGAATCCGGCCGGCTCCTGGATGAGCTGACAAGTGCGGGAATCATATTGAGAAGACTGTCATCTCCCGTCGACGAGGTGCAACAGCGGTGCTCACTCACCCCTCTGTAATCTTTGAGCATCTTGAATATAGATTTGAAGCATCGGGAACATCATTTCTTAAGGGGCTTGCCAGTGGTAGGGTTGATTGGGATGGGGATGAGAGGGGTCGGGAAGTGATGGAAGGAGATCGACTGCGAGGTGGTCGCGGTCTTGTGGTGGCTCTTGGTCGAGGAGAAGCCACCGGTGGGCAGTCTAGGAGGCACGATCGTCAGGTGGGTCGATGTCGTCGTGCTGGTAGGGACGGGGCAACAGGGCTTGGGACCTTCTGGGGTCTCGATGATGCAGTCGCAAGTGGGGGGGATGGGGGTCGCCACCGCAACGCTGGCAGCGACGGCGACAAGGGCGGCAGAGACAAAGAGTCGCATGATGGGCGATGGTTCGTGTGTGATTGTGGGTGAGGGAGAGAGACAAAGACAGAGCTGTGCTGATCAATGAGAGCAAAGAGAAGATCGACAGATGGTGAGGAACTTCAGCGTGATCTGGGCGGGTACAGCTGGCTGGTGCTCCCCAATTTATACCTATACTCTGGCCACGGTCAGTGAGACGAAGCAAACAGGGCACCTCCGAGAACCTTTCCGGTGAGCACGATGCGCGACGGCATGACGCAGAAGAAAGATTGGGGTGAGGTGGATCATTCGTGTGTGCTGTAGCTGGGCAATATGCGCACAAGAAGTGCTTCAGGATTAGTCTCGAGGATGGGCTGCTTACTGCCTCGACTTCCGCTTCTGGTTCCGTGTAAACGTGCGTTCCGCCGGCGAGTCGTCGCCCCCGCGCTCATCATTGTTCACCGTCATTCTTCGATGTGAGGCAAGTCAAGCTTGAAGCCTGAGCCTCCGACCTAGCTGCCCGATTCCAATCAAGCCTGGGCTCTAGAGCGCAGCTTCGTGCGTTTCTTCCAACTGGAGAAGCTCGTTTTATTAGTGCGGCTGTGGCTGGGATGAGCAGGACGAAGTGGAATGATGAGGGAGACAATCAGCCTGACTTCCTGCTGCGTGGGCTGCTTTGACCTTGAACCCAGGCCTCAGGCGCAGCAGGCGGAGCAATGTGCCGGCGGCGTGGCCACCGCAAGGGCTCCGGTAGCCAGCACGTTGCCCCCACTCAGCAGCTATGCTATTATTGAGAAGGGCTGCAAGGTTCTGGCGTCACGGGCGCGGCTCCATCGCTAGAAGTTCGTGTCATCAATCAATCAATGTCGTCAGTCGTCGCCCACAAAATGAATGCTCCTTAGCACCGCGAGAAGAACAGGTCCCGTTCCAGCATGTGCACATGCTTAGCCACGCTGCCAGCCCAGATCTGTCTCTGGAGAGCGTCTGGAAGCCAGAAAGATCAGCCTCATCCACCCCACGATCGACCGCCGCTTCGGTGCCGGCGGTCCTGTCGTACAGCTCGCAAAAACCTTGTTGGCTAATCCCCCCGTTCCCGTTCGGACGCACAGCACGGGCAGCAACTCGGAATCGTACGGGACGGCCAAGACGTGGGCTTCCCCAATGCTGGCAGTCATGCAACAAGATGGCGCAGCTCCGTGCGTTGTGCATTCAAGGTATGTACCATAATACAAGCAGTCGTCAGCCAGCTAGAGCACGCGTGAGTGCTTGGTCTTGATCAACAGGAAAGTGACGAACAGTCATAGACACCAAAAAAGCGAAACACCTGGCGAAAGAGGGGAAACCCGAAGCGGAGCTTTCGACCTTCAATGGTGGATGGTCAAGGTCGGAGTGGGGGCGGGCGCTCCAGCTCCGCAGCATCTCGCATTCATGTAGACTCCGCGTTGAACCGCGCAATCGCAGGTGACAAAACCAGGGGCGGGAGCGGCAACCGCGCCTTGGACCACGCAGACGGCCAGGATGGCACCGATCGAGAGGGTGAATCGCATGATTTTCTGAGAGAAAGAGCCGTGAGGAAGAGGGAGAGTTCTGGGAAGGCTAGCCGTGCTTGTCAGTCGAGAGGAGTTATCCACAAGATGCACTCGATCGCAGCAACTGGATCTGCACTCACCTGCTGTTCAGGAGGATAGGGAAGCAGGATGTATGAGGGCAAAGGGGTGAAGGGGCACAGCGGAACTCAGATCAGGGCCAGGCGCTCCCTTTTGTACGTGTTCGCGTTGACAACAGCCAGAGCGCACGAGCAAGGCCTGGTCGCCCAAGCACCTGCAGATCTGACCCGCTAGTGCAGCAATCAGGCACCATTCCTCTTGTCGACTTCATCTGCGAAAGCTGAAAAAAAAAAGACGAGAAACGGAAATCCTCGACGATGGGACTGACACTGGGACGCGGTGCTGGACGATTCGGGCGCTCGCTGCAGGCTGCAAACAGTGTTCAAGCTAGTGAACACACGCCATCCTGGTTCCTGGTCGTCCACCGTTGAAAAGTTTCATATGGGATGCAGGTGAGCGGGCCATGGTGGACCTGGTCCTGCCACGAACCTAGTCGCTGAGCAGTGCGCACTGACGGGTCTGCAACAAGCGAGGTAAGATAAAGAGATAGAACTGCAAGAAAGGGGGGGAGGGGGTGACAAGAATGAGCAAATGTGCCTGCTCTCCAGCCTGGAGTCAGGACCATAGACCTGGTCCCTTCATAGGCTGGGGGCGGGGGCGCACCGTAGGAACCGTAGGAACCGTGAGTGGGCCCCCTTTGCGTGCGGGCAGAAATGTGGGTATGTATCTGTGGTGTCTTATGCAAATGGGCGTATGAGTGGAAGTCAGTAGTCCTTCAGTGAGCAGATACTCGTACATTATTCTCGTCGGAACTCGGACGCGGTTTAGCTTCCGCGCCATGCATGCATGAACAGTCCAGCAAGTCCGCCATTGTGGCCATGCTGGGATGCGTGGTGGTCGAGGTCAGGTGTCCTATCTGGATGTCGTTGCGGGAGCTGGGTCTCCACAAGGGTCGGCTCGCGCCACTGTTGCAGACCACGGAGATCTATGAGAGTCCGGCCTCCTTTGGTCCAGCACGACGCCGTTGTTGATGCCACGCCCGTGACCTCTTGATTGCACGCATCCGACAGAGCACAGCAACCATGACTGAGAAGAAGGTGTCTCCTCGTGACGACGAGACTCGCCCAGTGCTCGACGATCCCATCTTGCGCGATGTCTACCTTCCACTTGCAGAGATCCCAATCGTCAGCACAGCGACCTTTGCAGGAGAAAACGGTAAGTTGACCAGCCGATCGACCGACCCACCGACCGACCGACCCTCACCGATTGACAACTGCATGCTTGCGGCATCCTTACCATCATCTTATCCGTGTCATGTGTGTGCTCAGTCTCGGTCGTTCTCAGCACCCGCGACCACGGAGCAAACACATGGCTCAAGACGAGGTTTGACATTGCTTTGCCTGACCGGTCATCATCATTCAATGATAAACACTCGGTCAAGAGCGTAGGCGCTGCCGTCCCGCCTGTTCCCGCCAAGGACGATACCGTCAAAGCTGTCTGGACATCTCCACACTCTCCAGAAAAGATTATCCTGCGCGAGAGCACAGCTGTCTCCACCTCGTGGAAGGAGACTGGTGGCAAACGTCGGGCTGTCGAGTTCTGGAAGGGCCATCGTTGCATCAAGCGCGTGGATGTCACAAAGAAGCATGGATCATTCAACACAGACGACACCTTTGGCACCCTCGATTTCAAGCAGGGCCGAGTTCTGTACTGTGCCGAACGCAATCTCTCGGCCTGGGAAGACCCCAACGACGATCTTGCCGTGTACGACTACAGGCCCAGTCTTGGCGAAAAGCTCTCAAGCAAGGCCCGGCCCACGCTCTTCATCGTCGACCTGAACGAGTCTTTCGTCTTCGAGCTCGAGCTCAGCGCGGACAATGATCACCTCGATGCTCCCTTGCCAGCACGCTCCGTGTTCACCACGCACGGTGCTTCCATCTTCACCAACGTCCTCTCACTCACTCCCGATGGCCGCCGACTCGGACAGGTATACTGCACCAATCGGCCCTCCGCCATCCATCAGATTGACGTCCCCGCTCATCCAGGCAAGTGGGAGATCACAATTTCAGAACAAACTCGGCTGTCGCCCCTCAAAGTCTCCGCGGGTACACCCTGCCTAGTCCAGGGCCGAGCCGTGTTCTTGGGAGTGGCTGAGGGAGGACCTCACAACGGCAGCCAGGCTCTGTATCGAGCTACAAAGGATTCCTGCGAAGAGATCATCCCTGTACAAGCCGAACCTGGCCAAGCTGGATGGCCGGGCCTGTTCAACCAAGTCTTTCCCAGTGAGCCGCGCTTGCATTACAAGGGCAGATCTATGCTCGTCCTCTCTTCGACCTGGCATGCAAGGAGGGTACCGCTCTTGATCGACTTGGATGCCAAGGAGCCAGCATTCAGGAATTTAGCTCCCTCCGACCCTGTCACTACACACTGCCGCGACAGACTCGAGCCGGCAGCTATCGAGCATGTTGAAGCGCTCCGGAACAGACTCGACGCCGAGCCTGGCGCGTTTTCATATTCAGTACTCAACACGGACGGTCAATCGAGGTTCCTAGCTGGTGAGAGAGAGAGAGACGTAGAGCTTTCACATCAGGCCCGCATGATGAGCGCGAGACGGATGCTTGGCAATTTTTCCTGAAGCGGCTTTCCCTTTCTGTTCCGCGGATCCAGTGCGTTCCCGCCCGAACGTCCCTCAGCAGCTCGTCCTCGGCACCCTCGAAGACGACGAGAAAGATAAGAGCGGTCTCCCTACCGTCAAGTGGACGGTGCTGTGGCGTGCCGCAGACGACTACAAAGACGACAAGCTTCTCCAGGACCTTTATGCTGTCCAATCCGATGTCGTCAGCGTGGAGAAGGCGGCTTTGGGCGTGCAAAGTATCGTGCTCCGACCCCCGGTGGATCCAAACACACCGAAAGAAACCCCACCTTTCGTTCTTGTGAGTACCTCAAGGCTTGCACACCCAAGCAACAGGGGCTTGGGAAGGCTCATTTCCGTAATTTTCCTCACATAGTTCCCGCACGGAGGACCCCATTCCGCAACCACAATCGACTGGAGTCCAATGTCTGCTGCGCTAGCCCTACTCGGATGTATGTTTCAGTGGCACCTTTGTTCCCTCAAGATGTCTGGACACTGACGAATTTTGTTTCTCGCAAAACTTGGACAAATTCTTCTTCTCCAGACACGGTGTGAGTATCATCTGCAGATGGTTCTCTCGTTGCTGCGCCGTTAGGGAGGAATTTTAGTCTGACTGGACTCGATCTGTTTTTCACTACTCGCGGCTCTCAAAGTGCTCTTCCAAACTACTCTGGATCCTTGGGCATCTCGCAAAACTTTGTGACCTCTCTCCTGGGCAAGTGTGGAACGCTCGACGTCCATGATTGCATCGCCACGACGCAACAGATGGTGGACCAGAAGATTGCCTCGCGAAATAATCTCTACATCACCGGTGGCTCGCACGGTGGCTTCTTGACGGCACACCTCATCAAGCCTCCGACGTCGTCCTCACTTCCCACTTTCAAGGCCGCAGTGATGCGCAACCCAGTCATTGCTGCAGGTCAGCAGGCGGCAAGCAGTGACATTCCAGACTGGTGAGTAGGACATCCTTCAGGAAGCTGTCTAGTTTTCAGGGAGCCGTCGGATTCGTTTTGGACTGACTGTTGATGGAATCGAATTGGAACCACACGCAAGGTGCTGGGAGGAATTTGGCGAACGATTCGACTTCCAGGATCCACCAATCCTCAGACCCGGCGTCTTCAGCAAACTCGAGACCTGTTCACCAATTGCTCACATCGAACAGGTCCAAGTCCCAGTCTTGCTGCTGATCGGGCTGGCGGACCAGCGAGTCCCGTACTGGAATCAGGGCAAGGTGCTCTACCACGCCATGAAGGCGCGGAACAAGAATGTGCGGATGCTCACTTTCAAGGACGCGGATCACGCGCTAGACACGCTCGAAGCTGAAGCGGTCTCGGTCTTATCCACCGTCCGCTGGTTCCGACAGGCCAGCTGAGCGCCAAAAGCTTTCGCAGTCAACAGGCCCGGGAGACGTTCTTCCACTTTCCTTGAGCAGCAAAGCACAAGATCTGAAAACAGGTGCTTGATTGAGGGTGACCGAATGCAATCAGAATTCTATTTCATCGGTGCATCAATCATGAGAAGGGGTCAAATCCGCTGAGATCTACAGGTTGAGAGGAGTTATTACTGCCGCTGGACTTGTTGGCAGGCTGCAAAACTGCGTTCCAACTTGGTTGGGCAGGGTTGACAGGCGGGCGAGCGCCTGCGGAGACGGATTGCGCAGGTGCACTCGCAGGTGAGGTGCTGGAAGCACTGGAAAGATTGATGTTGTAATTCGGACCGGTCGAGTCTGAGACCCATGGCTGTGCGGGACCGAGGGCCAGGGATGATTGGGTGGGTATCAATGGTGGCAGTCCTGCGTTTGTTGAGGTGAGCGCAAAGCTGGGCACGGACGCGGCAGATGTGGTGGAAGATGACAATGAGCTCGAATTGGAAGGGGCCAAGACGCTCCCTCCCCACCCGGGCGGAGGCTGCACTCCGGTCCGGCTTGTCGTCGTCTTTGTGGTGGTCATCGAGGACGAGGCCAACGGAGAAGGCTGACGGGCTGAAGCGGGAGGAGGAGCGAGTGCTGGTCGTGCTCCTGAAAGCGAAGAATTTGAGTCTGTCCTGACTGGACCCGCTGGTTTGGGCGTAGGCCGAGACGAGATGCCAGTGTGGTTCGGCGTCAGAGCTGACGGCGTTGAGGACTGCGGCGTGAGGGCAGGCTTGAAGGTAGTGCACAAGTCTTGAAGGTCAGAGCAGTGATTGCTGAGGAAGAAGTAGCTGGTACAAAACACTCACTCCGAAATCATCAAATCCGAAAGGATCAGCGGACGCCCGCGATGGAGTGTTATCCCCCGAAATAGCCTTTGGACTCCCGGCACTCGCTCCGCCGACCAAAGCGGCAAACGAGATCTCGCCAGTTCTGGCGTTGAGACCTGTTCCATCAACGGCGCGGCTCCCATTGGTTGCTTGGGTGGCGACGTAGCTTTCCGTGTGTTCTTGCATCCGGCGGACTTCTTTGAGATGAGCGAGGTGCTCATCTTCCACCCGCTTGCTCATTGCCTTTATGCTTGTCATGAAGCGAGAAAATTGTTCTGCGTTCAAGAGTGGTCCTACGGAGAAGACCCACAGTTGCGGAATGATCTAGTGAAAGACAAAAGAGAAATTAAGTTTGAGCTGTCTTGCAAGTCCTTTTGACTTTTACTGAGGTCGAAGCGTACTCACTTGAGTGGCGATAGTTTCTATGTCGACCTTTTTGGCCATAGCATCGTGCACAGCTAGCATCGCGATCTGGAACGGTGTAACATTTACGTTTGGTCTCCTTGCGACAAGGTCTGACTTTCTGACAAGATGTTCTAACGTACCATCACACCAGGCTCCTTTGTCTTGATCTTGGCCAGTACAGGCACCAGCTTTTCCGTGAGTGTATGCTTGTCTAGCACCGATATCATGGAGTGGAAACAGATCTGGAGAAAGGTGCGAAAGGTGGAGTCAGGAAGGCAGCATTTCAAGGTAGAGCTGGGGCCTCCAAGTAGTGCTCACGAGAGTGTTGCATTTCACACTCAAGACTATGTAGATAAGAAGCACTCGGAATCAATACTCAGTGGTGTGATCAACAGCCGCGAAGCGCACACTCACCCTTGGTTTTGGAGAAAAGCACCAAGATCTTGGGTAACAGAACTTCTTTGACGTGTGAGTACTCGAGCAGTTCGCAGAGCCGGGGCACGGCTTGCAAGGCTCGCTCCTGCACCATGATCTGCTCTGCCTCCAGCGAGCTGTAGATGAGCGGCATAACATCTGCAAGGAGGCTCGAACGGCAGTCATGACAGTGTCAGCACGACACGGAACATGACCATGCGCATTTCTCTTATGTGATCCGAGCTCACCTTCGCGGAAAGTTGGTGGACTGGTCTTGCTAACGAACAGCTCGATCTGGTCGAGCAGCATGACTGAAAGGCACAGACCCCAATTGTCAGATCGGTGCGATTGCGGCACGCAGTCCCGTTACTCACGCATGTTCTGAGGCGGATCTTGAATTGCGAACAAAGGCTTCAATCTTGGCAAGACGTTGGTCGAGAACTCGATCAGCGCTATGAAGGCAACCCAAATTCATGTTCAGTCGGAGGTCGCTGCAAGTGAGTCGACGTAGGATCTTGATAGCTCACAGAGATTCTTTGATATGTGAAAAACGTTTGGCTGCGGCAGGACAGAGATCATATGTGAAGTTAGCGCATTCGACCTTCGAGAACAGGATGTGATCTACCCACCAGAATAAATGGTAGCAGCGACCGGTCTGTCATCAGCTCCAAGACCTGAGCCCAGATGGACAGCAAAAGCTGAGTGAGCGATTGATTGTCTTCTCCCGGGATACGCATGCCGTCACGCTTGCACTCACAGCCGGCAAGACCTTCCTCCTGAGCGTTTTTTCCGAGAACTGCGGCAAGATACCCAACAGCCCTTTCAGGAAAGACACTCGTTCGTCTTTGCTCCTGCCAGCGAAGCTATCACGGTCCATGAATTTAAGCGCTGAGACGCGGATGTCTGAGAAGATGCTCGAGTTCTGAAAATCGGTGGCATTGATGCGATGGTCCGGGAAGCGGGTGAGTAGTCTTCTGAGCAGTTCTACTCAAGGTGGGAAAGAAAGCTGAATGACTTAGTGACTTCATCCCTCCAACCGCGGAAACGTAGGGTTACGTTGTCTCACCGAGAACATCAGCCGACAGTCTTGCCCAGCCCGTGCTGTTGACGAGCGACCCCAGCCGATCCGCATTCTCCTTCAGAGTATTCATGCTTCCGCGATTCCGGAAAGGCGGAGCACCTTTGGAATGTACTGCATACAAGATGCAGCCGAGCGCGAACATGTCGTTGGCCGGCGTCAGCTTTTCGTCGAGGGCATACTCGGGAGCAAGGTAGTCAAAATTGCGGGACAAGGCGGGAGGTAGGCTGTGATCAATGGTAGGGTAGCTCCATGGCGTTGGAGTTGTGCCGTCTGGCTGGAAGAGCGGAGTGAGGAAGGAGAAACCGGACAGCTTCCAGTCGCCCTTGTTGTTGATCAAGACAGATTCTGTAAGACCGTCAGATGGGAACTTGAGGTCATCAACCTTCAACGTGGCAGATTTCATCCAGGTTTCCATATACTCACCTGTCGTAAGGTTGCCGTGTACCATCTTGGCTCCATGCAAGAACTCCAGTCCCCGTGCCAGCTGTACTAAGCCTTTCTGAATCTCAACCTGCAGAAGGGAGGCGCGAAGATCACCCTGGCATAAGCTCCCTTGGCGATCAGCATTTCTTCAGGCGCTTGGAACGTACCTCATCAAGCTCAATATCGGAGCGAGAGTCGGCGATGAGGGCGGTGTTGAGGGAGGCGACAACATGCTCGGTTGCGAAGGAGATGTCAGTTCGGGTCTCCTCCAGCGGTTCTACGACTTCGAGGACGCATGGGTGCCGTAAGCGGGTCAATGAAGATGCCTGGATATGAGGTAGGATTGAAGAACAAAGTGTGAGAAGGACGAATGCATACCCACCTTGTGGTTCAGAATCCACAGGTAGAGCCCCAACCGAGCCCAGAATTCCATGGGGGAACGCACCTCTTTCTTGAGCTGCTCAGTTACTGCAGCGCGCACCGAGCCCCTCGTGTCGAATGTGTGCGTCCAGATGGAGACGATTCTTGAGCCTACCACAGCAGCAGCAGCTCCTGCACCGGCTGAGGAAGCACCCCCAGCACCGCCAGTCCCGCTCCCGCTGGCCGAGTTCCGGGTTGCTTTTCGGATGGTCCAGAGACCGACTCGAACAGGCGGAGCGGAAGGCGAGGTGTCAATTGTATAGTTTGTTGCGAGTGCTGTTCTTCCAAGGTAGGAAGCTGCCTGGGAGAGGAAGGACGCCATTTTCTTCCCGTTTTCGACCGTTCAAGATGCTTCAGTCCCGGATTTCTCGCAGCCCGTCTCCTTGGATCTTCAGCCGCGCTGGGCGCTGGGAAGGTTGCAACTCTTGTCGTTGTCCGGATGAGATGAGACCTCGTCGTTGTCGTGGTCAATCTATTCGTTCCATTGACCTTCTCATCCAGAGCACAGACCATACAACTCTGTCATATCCAAGCCGTTCACGCGAACGATGCGAACAAGATGATGATGGACATCAAGGAACACATTACAAAAAAAAAAAAAACAGAGAGAAGGGCTCGTGGCCCTGCCAGTGGTCAGAGGCCGAGGCATGGATTCGTCGCTCAGCCAGCATCAGAGCTGCGTGCCGATTCCAAAGCCTTGCGATCCGGCCCTGTGCTTCAAAAGGCAGGCTTTTGCTTTTCCAACTTTTCATGCGTCCATTGCCGTTGCTTCGCCTCGGATCCACTGCTGACAGGTGCGAAGCTGCCGACGGTCTGAGGCTGAGAGCCAGCTCCCCTCAATACGTACTTGTAGATGACCAGGCCTTCGAGTCCGACAGGGCCGCGGGCGTGGGTCCGACCGGTACTGATCCCCACCTCGGTTCCGAACCCGTACCGGAAGCCATCGGCAAATCGAGTCGAGGCGTTGACGAAGACGTTGGCTGAGGACAATGAGGAGGTGAAGAGGGACGCTGCGGGATGTTGTTGCTGGGGATTGGAAGAGGAAGACAGAGGGGCGCAGAGGATGAGGTCGGTGTGATGAGAACCGTGTGCTTCTATGTGAGCGATGGCCTCCTCCACCCCCGAGACGACCTTGACAGCGAGATCGAGATCGAGGAACTCGGTGTCAAAATCGGCGTCCGTAGCAGGGTGAGCTCTTTGTTGTATTTGGGGGGAGAGGGAGGCGTAGGAGGTAGAGTTTTGTAACGCATGTAGGGTTGCGGGGTCGCAGTGTAATGTGACACCTGCGTTGAGAAGAGCGGTGGCCACTGTTGACCAAAAGTCAGTGGGGATGTGAGCCTGGTGAACGAGAAGGGTCTCAACAGCATTGCATGCGGCCGGGTAATCGATCTGTTCAAAGGAGTGGGCGTGAGAGGGGAGATGGGTCAGCGTTCGCCTTCCCTCCCTGGAATGTAGGTCATGTGCTTCCTTCCACTCACCTTGCTGTCGACTACAGTGCCCACTGTGAGAGCAAGATCGGCATCGTCGTGGATATAGGCTGCGCATAAGCCGTCGGCATGGCCCATGACCGGCATTCGGGCGGTAGCCTGGATATCCCTGACGAGTTGACCGCTGCCTCTGGGGATGACGAGGTCAATCTCTGTGTCCATGTGCAGGAGCTGGCTCACTTGCTCGCGAGTCTCGATGGTCTGGATCAGATCCTTGGGCAGAGGGCATGAAGGGTGGTCGAGGGCGGTGCTGATGGCGTTTCGAAGGGCGGCGGCAGTGTGAGTGCTCTCCTTGCCTCCCTTGAGGATGGCGGCGTTTCCGGATTTGAGGGCAAGGCAGGCGATGTTGACGACGACTTCGGGTCTGGCTTCGAAGATGCAGAGCAGGACTCCGATGGGGCAGGTGATTCGGTAGAGGTCGAGGGCGTCCCCTGCGTCAGGCGAGCCGGCCAACCTGCTGGCGTATGTGCATTCTTCAAGGGGCGAGGGCAGGGCGGCTACGTCGAGGACGCCTTGGAGGACAGAGTCCCATTTTCCCGGTTTGGAGAAGAGGTCGAGGCGGGCGACGAGGGAGGAGGAGAGCTTGCCCTGAGCTACGAGGGCGTTGGCGGCTTCCATGTCGACCTTGTTGGCTGTGCGAATGGCATCTTGGTGGGCGGCGAGCTGGGCGTGGATGAGGGTAAGGGCCTGGCTGCGTACTTGATCGGATGAGCCGGAAGCGAGTGCGCTTGCTCGCTGAGCTTCGAGGAATGCGGAGCGTGCTCTTCTTGCGATGTCTGCTGCTGCTGTTGACATTGTGTGTGTTGCTGCTGTGGGAAGGAAGGATGATGGACGAGTCACGCATGCATGCATGCTCCCATCCTCGACCCAGTTCTTCTGGCAGCCATGCCGTAATCGTTGCGCAACGAATCGCTCTGGCCCCGATCCATCCGGCCAGACAGCATGGGGGAATGTGGAGCTGAGCTGCGCAGCCTCGCAAGCGCAGGTTGGTCCATCGCCCAACCTGCATTCCGTCCTCGACCTGCTTCCTCGTCCTTCTCGAAGAAGGCTGACGCGTGTCTCTCACTCTCACTCTCACTCTCACACTTACCAGCCCCGAACCCTTCATAAGTACAGAGGCACACAAGCTTTGTGGACACACGAACAGGTGTCGTGTGCTTATCTGTCCACACACCCACATCCTCACCCGTCCCATCCATCCCTCATCCCCTCCCACCATGCCGTCCGACAGCAGCAACAACAAGCCCTTGCTGTGTCACCTCAGTATCCAAGTCGACCTCCTCTGTCCCACCCACGCCACGACTTCTGACCCCTCCTCAGAAAAGGTCCGCAAGCTCCCCGTCTTCAAGGCGAGAGTCTACAGCGCTCGCGAGACCCGACGCAACATCACAGACATCATCAAGCGACACATCCCCAGCCTCAAGTCCTTCGACACTCTCACCACCAGCTTCCGTGTCCCAGTCCAGGGAAAAGCAGCTAATCTGAGCCCCAAGGCCATCTTCGAGTCAGTGATCACCAAGGCCGTCAACTCGGGCGAGGTCCTCTATCTTCTCGTCCGCCCTTCAAGCAACAACTCGTCCCAAAACAAGTCTTGCTTCTGCCCTGAGCCTGCTCCAGCGGTACCAGCAGCTCCTCAGACAGAGAGTCTGTACCGTCAGTACCACCAACAGCTGGCCTCTCAGGACATCTCCGAGGTAACTCCCGCCACCATCACTTCTGGTCACCAAGGTCTCCGCAAGATCGGCGAGCTGATCGCACAAGGCACGCTCACCGATCAAGTTGAGGAACAGTACCATGAGGCGATAAAGGCCAGAAGAGAGACGGACAAGAAGATAGCCTTCGACATAGCCAAGTACGAATGCGTTCTCGCTCGTCTCAAGGAGCTCGAGCTTGAGCACAAAGCGCTCCAGGAAAACTCACAGAAGCACAAAGCCGAAGTAGCTGAGACCAAAGCTCTGTATGACTTTGCGCTTGACAAGATCAGGAATGTCGAGGCCGAGAACAAGGCTCTCTATGGGAAGGCCCAAGAGCTCGAGGAGACAGCACGAAAAGCCAAGGCAACAGAAAGCACCCGGCCTGCTGCGGCGACGTCAGGCTCGACGGGAGGTCAATTCCAAGCCTTTGCCCACGACTTGCTCGAAAACCTCAATTCGAGCATGAGCGCCAACTTTGGTGATGCACTCGGCACATTCCACTTTGCTCCCTCCTCCCCCGTCATTCCCGGCGTCGCCGAACCACACCAGCACCACTTCGCTCCTCGTCAGCAATATTCCGCCATGCCTACCACTTGCGTCCCGCGAACTCACCCACGAATCGAAGTCGCACCGGTCCCTGATCACACGCCCGCCCAAGCACCTCGACTTCCACCGAGCTCGTACCCATCCGGACCTGATGCGATCCCTCTGCCCGGCGCCAGCTTCTATTGCGACATCTGCAGGCGTCTGTCCAGCGGCGAAGATCGTTATCGTTGTCTACGATGCGACGACTGGGATGCCTGTGCAAATTGCTGCCTCTATGGTCTCCACGAACACGAGCACAGTGCATTCCTCTTCCTCCCTGCGAATCCGATGAACAAACGTGCCGACGCCGCCGAGTCACCTTTGAGCACCAGCTGTGTTGGATGCCCGTTCGAGTCACCCATCGGAGAACTATACTACTACAACAGCCCCAGCAGTCCGGAACAAAAGCTTGCCTACTGCCAAAAATGCTTCTTGGATTTCACAAGTAGCGGCTATCGTCCGTTCTCCAACCGTCGGAGCACCATCAAAGCCGGCGATTACGTCGTAGTCCATACTCAGAGTGGCGAGGCTAATGAGCCCCCACTCCACCTTATCAGGACACGGCTCGCCAGATTCCCTCGCCCGGCCACTGTGGACGAGGTGAAGGACTGTAACAGTCGATCACTCCAACACCACTGCGATCTCTGTAGTGCCACCATTGACGCCAAGAACGAGTGGCGATATCACTGTGCGAGATGCAAAGACTGGGATGTCTGTATGAGGTGCTGGGATTCCAGAAAGGCCGATCTCCATCACCACCCCCACTTCATCGAGTTTGCACCTACCGAAAATTCTGGCAGCTGTGGCAGCGGAGGTCCACCTGCTGCGCCTCAGCCGCTCAGCGCGGACCCGTGCAACGGTGTGTGGCCCGTTCCAGTCGCAGCTGTCCGAGCCCCTCAGACGCAACCCTACTTCCCTCAACCGCTCCGACACAATGCCACTTGCGATCTTTGCCAAGAAGGCATCACAGGGCCTCGTCTGAAATGTGAGTTAGCACCGAGCTGGCCAATCCTGGCTGCTCCTGAAGGAACTAGGTTGCTCACATCCCTTGGTCTGTTGCAGGTCTCGACTGCCCCGATTGGGACTCCTGCTCTAAGCCCACCTGCGCTGGTCAACTACCCATCCGCCACCCCGGCCACCGCTTCGTCCAAATGGACGATCCTGGTCAGCTGCGCTACCACCACCGCCACTTCTTTGCTCGGCAAAGCCCTCGCCAGTACAAGCACATGGGAATCTTCTGTGACGGCTGCGACGCACCCATTACCGGAACGCGATATGCCTGCATTGGCTGCGCGGACTTTGATCTGTGCGCCAATTGCGAAGCTTTACCTGTGACCAACCTCGCCGTTCTCGAGCAGAAGAAGGGTGTCAAGAACACAAAGGCGACGGCTGGCTCGCATCAACACGAGCATGGTGCTCATCACCTGTTCGTCAAGATCACCGGGGAGTCGGCCCTGCAAAACGGCTCGGCCAGCTTCTTCGCCTCCAACAAGAATGTAAAGATCGGGAACGTGCTCCACCGCGCCCGATCTGCGGTGTCGAGCTCTTTGTCTGATACCGAAGACAACTCTGAGAAGAACGCATTCACCGAGGCGGCCTCGACGACGGTGCCGACCGAAGATCCGCCCCACTATCCGTGCGGAACATCGCTGTATGCAGCCTACCTTGCCGACGAAGCTGAGGCAAAGAAGAACAGGGACGAACAGGAAAAGACTGCTGCGGCTTCAAAGGCAAAGCGAGAAGCGGAGAAGCAGTCAGAGGCTTTCAAAGCTGCCGCTGGTGACAACGTCTTTGAACAGACCGCAGCTTCGTTTGGTGCGATGACTGTGACCGATGTGCTTCGGACTCTGGCCTCCACACCTCTCGCCGGAGCTGCCGCCAAGGCACCGGGCGCAGGTCCTGCTCGACGCTTCCTACAGGAGATGTTTCCTCTCTCCTCGTCCACCACGAACCTGCCTCAGACTCGACCCGCTCCGTGCGACTCGACCAAGGATGCCGAGAGCTCGGAGGCCACGTCGGCAGAGAAGGCCAAGGCGAGCCGAGGTCCCGTTTCGGTTGTGCACTCGATGGAGCCACCCAAGAACCAGCAATTGAGCTACGAGGAAAAGCGCACGCTCTCTGTCCGAGTTGAGCGAGGTGGCGAGGCTGCCGTGCATGCCTTCTTGAGCGCCCTGACGCAAGATCAGCTGGAGGAAGTCACTGCCGATGGCGAGCTTGTGTTCGAGCTCGACGATCTCTCAGCAGAACAGTACTACAACATCATGACCGAGCTCGATGCTCTTGAACTCAGTCGAAAGGAAGCCGATGCCGCTGCTGCTGAGGCTGTTGCTGAAAAGGAGGCGATCGGGTCTTCATCAACTGCCGCCGAGGCTGTCCTGGCGGCTGAGGAGGAGAAGAACGTGCCCGCTCAGATGGCCGAACTCTCTTCTTCGTTCAAAACCATCCGAAACGCAGCTCCCTCGAATCAAAAATCTGCCTCATCCGTTTCCTCCGTGACGGATTCCAAGACTGCTAGCGAGCCCGTTGAGGACAAGCGCTTGGATCTCGATGCAGCATTTGTAGAAGATGTCAGCCTGCCCGACGGAGCTGTCATTGCTGCAGGCTCTCGCTTCGACAAGATCTGGCGCCTGCGTAACAGCGGCAAGAAGCCCTGGCCCGCCGGAGTCCGACTCAAGTACGTCGCTGGTGACTCTATGGACCTCAAGCAGTCTGCCGGCAGCGCCATCCCTACAAGCCAGCTGAGCTCTTCTCCCTCAAGCTTGGACAACCTGCCTCCGGGTGCGGAGTGCCAGATTCGACTGAGCGCCTTGAAGGCCATGGAGATCACTGGTCGAAGCACTGCATACTTCCGACTGAGTGCGCCGGGCCGCTCACCATACAGTGGCGATATCGCTTTCGGGCACCAGCTTTGGATTGACATTGACGTACGTGCTGGCGAGGATGACGCTGTAGCTGCTGGCAACACTGCTGCCGCTGCTGTTGGCCCCGCTCCTACCGAAGCCACGTCCGAGCTTGGCAGCCAAAGCAGTCCTGAGCACTCTGTTGGTCGACTCGGTGGTTCGTCCGTGTTCACCGCACCTCATGCCCCTGAGAGCGTCCGATCTGACGCTGGTGCATCCGCTGTCGCTGATGCCACCCCTGCCGCCGAGATGACGGCCGGCGACCAGAGTGTGACCAAGAAGGCGAAGACGCTGCGCGGCTTCCGCCTAGACGACGAATCCGAGTCAGAGTCGGAAGACGAAAATCCGAACCATGCTGGAGGTGACCGCAACCCTTTCGAGGATGCGGTGGGTGGAGGTGCGTCAGACGATGAGGATGGTAGCTACGTCAGTGGCCATGCTCTCGATGATGTCTCCGACGACTCTGACTTTGAGCTCGTCGACCCGACCACCGAGGAGGAAAGCGATGTCGAGTAAGGCCTGAGTTGGCTGACCGAATCGACCTCATTGGCAATGTCGCTGGCCCAGGAGACCGCTCGGGCGAAGATCAACGCGACAAGGCCCGGCCACCATTCGAACCCAACATAACCGAACAACACCAACAAACAATTATTAAAATCAAAAAAAAAATAACGCACTCATTCAGACCCTTGCCCGCATACAGTATTTCTCCGTCGTCCTGCATCGACTTGGGGCTCTTCCAACACCGACTTCGAATTATCCTTTGCTCTCGACCACTTTGTATCACATTCCACAAGCTCCGTCCATCGCTATTGTTTTCCCCGTCACCCCGCTGGCTCGTGTGTCAAACACGATGTACTTCCCATCCTGAGTGAACTCACTCCAAGCTTGCGCACCAGCCCACGCTCTCGTTTTGTTCCCCGCTTCTGTTGTACCTTCATCTACCTACCTTTGACGAACTAAATGTTTCCTTCAATGTCGAACCCTTGCCTGACGGTGCGACAGAGTCGTGCGCCGTGTACATGGCATCACGGTCAACCCTTCCTGGGTCGGTGCTGTGGTAGTTTTTGTATTTGCAAGTTGTAGATGTGGCCTTGGACAATTACGAGACCTCGATGCCGAGTGTTTGCAAATCTGCCAGGACGAGATCCACCAATGCCAGATTTGCGTCAGAACCGCTCAGACGCAGCGTGTTTTCCGGCCCTCCGTTGTTCAATGTACGCAGGATGCGACGCTTGCGAACAGGAAGTCGCGTCTCTGCGGCGGCGTTTTCAGCAGATGACTGCGCGCCAGACGCCTCCGCTCTCTCGTTTGCACTCCGCGCTGCTCCACTCTGACCATTGCCGAAGCCACGTTCATCCTCTGGACCAAATGTGTGCAAAAGCTGGACGAGGCGCTCCCTCTGATCCTCGGGCTGCTGCGACAAGCGCAGGCCATCTGGAAATCTTTTGCGCAGCCTTGAGGTGATCATCCGCCAGTCGACAAATGCCAGAGGTCCATCCTGCCGAGGCAGCCAGCAGTTCAGCATGACGGCAAAGAAGTACTTGTCCGGAAGGTCCGATGCCGGCCTGTCCAAATTTCGGGGAGGAGGCGAATGGTCGGGATTGTTCGTGGCTGAAGCAGAGCCTGTGGTGCCGCTCTGGGACAGTCTTGAGCCATCAGTGGAAGCCTTGACTTGTCGCTGGATCAAAGCGTGTTCGAGCCCCCAATGTTTCCGCAAAAACAAGTAGCATTTCGCCAACTCGACCTGCGCGTAGGCACATCTTCTTAGGTATGTCCCTTGCCTGTCCTTTGGCCCTGAACGGCGCGAACTTGCCCCCGCAGCGAGCTCATGTAGTGTTCGAGCCGCCACCGCCGCCGACGAAGCTGACGACTGAGATGTCAAGCCGGCCACACGGCTCTTCCCTCTCCTCTTGGATCCTATGCCTCTCATACTTCTTCGGCGACCCAGACGGGCATGACTGAGAAGAAAGAGGGTGAGCGACTTCGCATACACTGTCGCAGCTCGCACCGGGATGAGCCAACCACGTCGCATTGCGACCCGGCCTGTTTTCTCTTTGGAACCCAAGAACTTTTTGGCAAAGGTGACATGCTCCAGTTTCCTGCTGTCTTCCTCGGCCTTTGGCCTTTGTGAATTTCGTCGATCCACATCGGGAGTGTTGTCGTCTGGTGATGCTGGAGTCGAAGCTGCGATGAGGCTCTGGTGGCTTAATTGTTTGATGAGCTTCCACAGCCGAGTGACGAAGATGGTCCGGCCCTCGTTCGAGAGCGCTGTGAGAACCGCCGTTAGGACGAAAGGATGGTGTTGAGGTGGACCTTCTCGAGAATTCCCTGGCTTGTGCAAAAGAGACCCTACGTTCCCGTCTGTGACTATCTCATCCTCTTTGGCGATCTCCTCCATTGAAACACCAGCTCTGTGGTTCGCCGGTGCGGTGTTGACTCTCCCACGAGAATATATGCTCGGGTAGAGGAGAGCAGCCACCGAGGATGCGCTCAGGAAATGCCATGGCGTCTTCCATGCTTCTTTATATGCAGGACGGGGCCGATATGGGATCCCAAACGTGTCGAGAGTCTCGATTAGTGCAACTAGCAAATATGAGTCTCGCGCCTGAACCGAATTGACCATGAGTCGAACAAGTGGGTGGGAGTGTGAGCGTGACTGCGTCGTGCTAAGCCCAGCTGATGACCTATCGAGCTGCAGCCTGCGTTGATTATCGGAGGGCGGAAGATGATTATTTCGTGGAGGAGTAGATGCCTTTCTCCTAGCTGGTGGTTCGCCAGCTTTCAGCATGTTGAGGCCGAGTTGTATGCCGGCTGATACCAGAGACACATCGCGTCGTTTGCAAGCGTGCTGAAGAATCACCGTGAGTGTCGCCCTGTTGGGCTGAATCTGGCGCCGTTCAAGCGCTATCATGACGGTCCGGAACAGCGGTAAGTCGTCGAGATGCCCCAGGGTGAGGCTGAGCATGACATTGTAGATTTTCACATCCTTGAAGCCGGAGTGATTCGAAGGTCCAGGCGCTGACTTTTCAATGTATCCATCCCTTCGAGCGTCACAGATCTTCGAGATGATGCTCCGCACTCGCTTGTCCAGCATGTTCAGCAAGTGCACGGCGGCGTGATAATCGTCGTGGAGCTTGGAAATCGGCCGCATGGGAATCTGGGAGGTAGAGGGCTGGTACAGAGTGACACGCGCCTGCTCGAAGCTCTGGTGAAGTTGTGACTTTGCTCTCCCGAAGGCGAGAAGGGCCTTTTGAATGGCGTAAGGATGGTAGGAGCCGAGTCCTTGCGGGCGCCCGCAAGCTTTGGAGAGATCGTCCGCGCTGCGATTGTATTGACGAAGTTGCCTGAGTGCATAGGCAAGAGCCTCCTGAGGATCTGCGCCCTTGTCGGGGCTCTGCAATGATATTGTGTTGGGGAGTCTTTCGGGTTGAGGTGCTTCGACTGCCTTGTTCTTGCCTTTGACATCAGTTTTGGTTCGTGGGATTGTCCGAGGTTCCGCGCTCGCGTTCTCTGAGGAGAGCAAATCTGATGAGGAGCCAATGGAGTTGTCCTGGAATTGGACATTGTGCTCAGGAAAGCTGATCGGAGCAAATGGCTCCGCCGCCTTTGGCCATGTCGGAGCGTCCTGTGCAAATCTTCTACTGTTGGCAGCAGCAGCAGCAGCACCCGCAGACATTGAGGCGACTGGCGGAGATCCAAACGGCGCTGGCCATGGCGGACTTGCTGCTGCTGATGTGGCCGCCACTGTCGCCGCTGTAGTGGCTGATGCTTTGCTACTCTTACAAGTGGCATGTTGGCCGAGAGGCAGCTTCCGAAGCCGCATAAGCTCGTGTGCTGCTCGTGTGTCCCATTCGGCGGCTGTCCCCCTCCCACCTGACCGAGCTTCGATGGCACAACGCTCCTGAGCTCAAAGCGGCTACTCTACTGTCCTTCCGTCCTTCGAGCCGTTCAAAGGGCCGACAGCAGCTGCGTGCGTGTGTGTGTGTGTGTGTGCGTGCTGCTGATGCTGATCGTTTGTGTACGCCTGCCGTGAGAGAGCGCAGATCGAGCTGCGAGCAGCTTGAGCCAATTGGAGTCGCCTTTCTTCTCGCCCGATCCGTGACACACGTGACTCAAGCCTTCATCACGTGTAGACAGTCGGAGCATTCAGTATTTATCCGCTGAAATAGTCACCAACAATAAAATGCAATTGGAAAGGAAGAAAAGTTGGCCAAGGAAGTTTCGCTGCCTCGACTGGTCGCAGCAGTATTCAGTCGACGACCAACTCTGATCACACCGACACGAAGAGGGAGAAGCAAAGAGCACGCAAGAATTGCCCAGCATGTCGGCTCCTACTCACGTGCTGTTCGAGTTCGCCATGGGCTGCGCCGTGTTTGAGTGCATACAGACGGAGGAAATCGGCAACAAGACGCAGCAAGTACAGGAGGCCATCAAGGACCTCAATGCCTTTGGTCGCATGCTCAAGCTCGTCTCATTCCGGCCATTCGGCAACGCGCAAGAGGCTCTACAGGCCTGTAATGCCATTTCAGAAGGTGTGCTCGACGACCACCTTAGAACCCTACTCAGCACCGCCCTCGAGCCCGGCACCAAGAAGGCCAAGAATGTTGTCTTGGGCGTTTCCGAACGCAATCTGGCGTCTGCCATCGTGGCCGACCTCGGGGTCCAGTGCAACACCGGTGACCGTACCCTCGAGCTTGTCCGCGGCATCCGCCTGCACGCCGACAAGATGCTCAAGGGTCTTTCCGATGGCGATGTCCGGAAAGCCCAGCTCGGTCTCGGACACCAATACTCTCGCTCCAAGGTCCAGTTCAACGTCAACCGTTCTGACAACATGATCATCCAGGCCATTGCTCTCATCGACACCCTAGACAAGGATGTCAACACCTTTGCCATGCGAGTTCGGGAATGGTACGGCTGGCACTTCCCCGAACTCGTCAGGATTGCACCCGACAACATCACATACGCACGCATCGCCAGATTGGTACAACACAAAGAGAAGCTCACAGAGGAACACATCGACCAGCTGACAGACCTGCTGGGGGGTAACGAGATCCTGGCGAAGAATGTGTTGGATGCGTCAAGAACGAGCATGGGCCAAGAGGTTGGAGAGATCGATATGGCCAACATCCACACCTTCGCAGACAGAGTGGTGCAATTGGCGGACTACAGGATGAGCATGCATGCCTACTTGCGGGAAAAGATGCACGTTGTAGCACCAAATGTGAGTCGTGGCCGCCAATTCGGCGCATGCTGCTGTTCATTCACCTTTCTGACTTTTGCTCGGAAATATCCCACAGCTATCCGCGCTGTTGGGCGAGATTATCGGCGCGCGACTGATCCAAAAAGCTGGTTCTCTCACCAATCTGGCGAAGTACCCTGCGTCTACAGTGCAGATCATTGGCGCGGAGAAGGCCCTGTTCCGGGCGTTAAAGACAAAGGGCAACACGCCTAAATACGGTCTCATCTACCACGCCTCTGCCATCGCACGTGCTGCTCCCAAGAACAAGGGAAGGATGAGTCGATTCCTTGCGAACAAGATCAGTATTGCGAGCCGAATCGACTGCTTTACCGATGTACCAACTATGCGTTTCGGTGAGGTCATGGCCGAGCAGGTCGAGGAGCGACTCGCCTTTTACGAAACTGGCAAGGCTCCGGGAAAGAACTCGGACGCGATGCGGCGGGCATTGAAGGCCATCGAGTCACAAGCGGGCGATCTGATCGAGGTCGATGCGGATGCTGACGACGACGACGATGACGATGAGGAGGACGAAGACATAGATGACGATGAGGAGGAGGGTGTTTCTTCGTCGAAGAAGTCGAGTAAGAAGTCCAAGGAAGGGAAGAAGGACAAGAGCAAGACGAAGAAGGGAGACAAGTCAGAGAAGAAGAAGAAGAGCAAGTCGGGAGACAAGGAACTGCAAGCTGACATCAAGAAGGCTGCTGAGAAGGCCGCCAAGAAGGCTGCCAAGGCAGCAAAGGAGGCGAAGAAGGAGGTGAGTGCCTTGCCCCTCCGAATGTCTATCTCACTTCAGAACGGGACGACATGGCGGTTGCCGTGCGCCAGTGGCCGGAGCACAGTGCTGAATTGAGCTCCTTGCACCTTGCAGAAGAAGGACAAGAAGGAGAAGAAAGAGAAGAAGTCGAAGAAGTCGTCAACATGACAGCCCTTGTCGTCTCTCTGTCATCAGTTCATCACTCTCGTCCTTAACCCACGTCATTTTCGCCGGGCCGAGCCTCGCACCGACCACACTCATCTTCCAGGAGCCTTCAGCTCCGCAGGCAGTGATTGGCGCACGACCACGTCCCTTCTACATACTTTGTACTCTTAACCGTCCTTTTGATCTTCCTTTGAGCCGCAACGTGCGCGGGTCACAATGCATACTTCCCACGTGTCCTGCCTGCCCACCTTTGAGCTTCTGTGGCCGCCCTGGTCTCGCACGCCGCGGGTTGGGCAAGGCGTGGCAGCGAGGTTGGAAAAAAAGTCGAGGACGGGGAACGACGTGCCAAAAAGTAGCAAAACTTATGACGAGAGTGGGACTCGAACCCACGCCCTTTCGGACTACGGAATTGAATTAAGGGATCCTTAACGTAGCGCCTTAACCACTCGGCCATCTCGCCCACACGATATGAGCTGACCCCCCAGCTTTACTATATTCCAAACCGTGTCTCGACGGTCCCTGCACTGGGCGGACGATCTGGGCGCGGTTCTGGCCCACTGCGAGGGCGCCGAGCGGCAGCAGGAGCGGGCGCGTCTGTCAAGAGATGAGCCGTGCGTGGAAGAGAGGACCCGGTCGAGTCCATTCAATGCGCTGGTGCGAGCTCGGTGCCCTGATTATCTGTGGTGACATGTGAGCAGGCAGGCAAAAGAGGTTCAGAATGAGATGCAAGCGGTCAGCACGGCGGGATCTGCACACACGTAGGACACAGCAAAACAATCGGTGGGGCCAGGAACCAGCTCCCTGAGGCTGCGAAGCTTCCTACGCCAGTCTCATTCGAACACGCGTCAGCTACATAACTCCAGCGTTTCTCACCCCAACCATCCGAACAAGTGTTCGACCTTACCCTGCAGTTTCGCGACCTCCTTCAGAATTGTGTTGACATGGCCCTCCACCCCTCCACTTGACACACAGCAGCGAAACGAGCACGATGGAGAAGAGCCAGCAGCCTATCACCATATGCAGCACTCTGCGGCTCTCTGTGCGCTTCGCACATCGTTTGGACGGACACATGCTCTGAGCCGTCAGCTGGCAGGGATGCTTTCTCATGCGTGCTGGGAACTGCAGCGGAACAGAGTGAGAACGATAGTGTGGAGGCCCGCAAATTTCCCACGCCCCTCCAATACATCCTCATTCCTCTGCGCATTTCGTCCTCCTCCCCCCGAGGACGGAAGACCAACCATTCCTGCTGGAATGGCAGCCGACAAACTCTAACATCGTAATCAGTGCTCTCTGTACGAGCGTGAGGTCTGTCTCAACGATCGGCAACGGCATCAGCAAACTGCACATGGGCTCGCACACCCTCCCACTTTGGGTCTTAGGTTGTGGGTGACGGAGTTGCTGAGGGCTAGAAGGATGCTGCATTCGCTGGATTCGAAGAAGGGTAACATCTCTCCGTCGCTTCTATCCACGCCGTTGATCTTGCTTGCTGACTGGATGCCATCTGCATCGCGAGAAGCTGACATCTTCTGCACACTTTACCGTCTTTCCTGTCTTATCTCTCTTGGCCCAGTACATGCAACCTGGTCGGGCGGCTGGTGGTCTGTCGCCAGCCAGGGTTGAATGCATGGCAGGCTATTCACCTCGTTTAAAGAACGCCGGGTCTCAGACGACTCACAGCAATCATTGCATTCAACATCCTCCCCTCCCTGCAGGCGGTATACGACAGGTAACCTAACGGATCACACACGACGATCGACCGTCTTCTCTTGGCTCTTACGATAGCGTGCCGACGCCTCATGGACCACTGGATACGTTGCACAACTGCATCAGCCCAGATCTGCATCAACAGAAGACATGCAACGAACGGCAGCGACTGCGGTCAGATATTCCGACTCGCCCCGCCACCGCGAGAAGAATGATCGAACAGATCCAGAGCAACAATGTCTTCGAACAACGGTCTCCGATCCGAGCAAACTTCCATTGTGGGTTCAGGGCGAATTTTCTCTGGGATGCGGCTTTAACTTGCCTTCCTGTGCTTCAGTGCATGCTACCCAAGCAGATCGGCGTACCTCAGGCACTTCCTCAGTCTTCTCCTCTGTATGCTACACTTGTCGCAGTAGAGCTTCCCCCTGTCCCGCCTGGGTCTCTGGAAAGGCATAAAGGAAGGCCCCCAAGGCCAATCCAGGACTTTCTTTCCTTCTCCTCCCATTGGATACGGGCCACAAAAGACGAGGCGGCTCAAGAAGCACTGACACGAGTGGTATCCCGGCACAGTCGACCGTCCACATTCGGTATCATCATCCACTCACTCCGAATCCACCGGCGGGAAGGAGGAAACAAGGGCGACCAGAGCAATTCTTAGCACGTCAAGACTGTCGGTATCATGCGTCATGAACGGACGAGTTCGAGATATTCCCCGATCAAACGGGCGGCATCCGGGCCCGGCCTACATGGTACCGCTCTCAACGACTGCAAGATCGCTCTCTTCGCCTCCTTGAATCCCTTTCCTGTTGGTGGCTAGGTCGAGCGATGGCTGCTTGCCCAATGTGGATGTCGATCGTGCCGGAGAACGCGCACGTGTGTAAGTGTTTCTTGACCTTCCTCGCTTTTGCATCGGTCCTAGTCGAGTCCACACTCTGAGACGCCCTGGATCCTCATCCTCTCGACGTCGTCGACTGGGATGCCAGGGTGTCAGGAGTGTGGCTCGGCCCCCACAAGAGGGGTGAGTGCTCTTTTCCCTCTTCTTCACATTCATCCTCTTGCACACATGGAACTGACTTGTACAACTTCTCCTCCCCGTCTTTGCCAACCCCTTCGGGGAGCTGGTGCTGTCTTTACAGCAGTTCTCTTAGATCCTTCTCATCCTTGTACTTATTCAAATCCCTTGCAATGTACACCTTGTCACTTTGAACTTCATGCCCTGTTGCGTCACTCGTGTTACTTCCCTTCACCATCTGAAATTCATGGCGTCACACGTCCTTGCACATCAGAACTGAGGCAATCAACCAGGGCCTGACAGGCTCAGCATCAATCACAGATGTCGAGTTGAATTCGTAGTTCTGTCTCGGCATCACAGGCGTCCTGGTCGAAGCGGGGGCAGAACGAAGTTTGAGCGATCACTGAGAAAAGCGAGGTACTTGGTGAAGGCGCGTGGATCGTGTTGAGGAGGAAGCACTTCGTTTGCCGAAGTTGGGACTTCGTTACCGGCTTTGCGGAGGAGGAGTGTATCTTGTCGCTCGTGTAGGTGCTGTGCATCGAGTTGAGCAGAGGAAGACTACCACGCCATAGTCGTCAGATTGTGAGAAAGCCGTTGCTCCCGTCAGGAGATCGTTTCGCCTTCCCAGCTCCAAATCTCGTCCCGGAGTGCTGCTGTTGCCATAAATCTCCAGGTGCCTTCCGAACATCTCGCTGCATACACCCAACCATTCTCCGATCCAACTTGAGTGGGTGGGTCGGGAAGATCGCACAGGCGTAATTTGATCAGATTGTTGGAGTGGATCAAAGGCCATTCCGAAGAACCCACCCGCAGGCATCCCTCCGTGACAGATCTATACTCGTCATTCGAGCACTCCGCAACGACAATTTTGATTGGTCTGGCCGATTCTAGTGTTTCCGTGCCGCTCTCTGATCTTGCCGGGTCGACAGGAGTGGGTTGGAGCAATGCAGTCCTCAAACAGCCGTCACCTTCCCATCAGGGCTCGATCAAGATGTACGCTGTGCCAGAAATAGCGGCCGACGTTTTGAGAGTGTAGCGCGAGACGCCGCAGGTGCGGCCAGAAGTTGCAGGGGTATGGGACAGTTGCACCGCTCGAGGTCCTAGAATATAAAGAGAAGATAGAGATGAAGCGCCTGCGGCTACAGACGAAGTCTCTCAACTGAGTGAGAGACAAGAAGGCTCCGAAGAAAACGCTGAACGCAGGCCTGTGTATGTCTGTGCGTATATTTGGCAAGTACCTGGCAGGTTCGACCGTGGACTCCTTGCAGTTGTCGATCAGCTGCTGACCAAAGGTTTTCGCAAGCTCGTAGGTAGGGCCCAGGGAGGGATCGGTGTTGTCCACGCGGAACTGCATGTAGTTGACCGTGGCAGGATCCGCTCGGTTCATGATGTCCAGGCAGCGCGCAGTGATCTCGCGATCGACCGTGGTAGGCACACCGTGGATGATGTCGTAGTATGCCAGCATGGCGTCTTGACGGGACCGATTTCAGGGTAAGGACTATGAGCAGGAGCCCATCGACCGGCACGGAGACCCCATGCTTTGGACAAGCGGGCCTTGACAGATGACATGCTGAAGCCACCAGGCAGCTTTCCTCCGGTGAATCGTGATACCAGGCCGGTGGTATGCTTGCCCAAGACGCCGCTGTAGCCAGAGTTCAGCGTCGCGCCCAACTCTTCCAGAGGCATCTCCTCTCTGCGTTCAGGAAGCGCGCCGAACTCTGTGTATTTGGGAGGAGGGCGATGTCAATGTCCACATGCGTAAGACAAGCATGAAGTTGCATCAGGACTCACCCAGTTGCAGATCACCGATGAGCTCGTTTTGCAGTGTCGACTTGCCACTGACCATGGACTTGCTTGCCTTGCCCAGCGGGATCTATGAGATCGGTTACTTAAGCTTCTGCACCAGGATTGCGCGGACAGTATCAGTGGCGTTCAAAAGTTTGTCTGCAACACTGGCTGGAGCAGCTTGAGGAGCGGAAGGGGCAACGGCAGCGGATGCAGGCGCTGTGGTCTCTTCCGCACTTGCCGATTCGGCCACACCATCTTGCTCGAGGTCGGCGTCGGCGTAGTAGATGGCCTCTTGGTCCTTGCCGTGACCGAGCATGACGCGACGTTTGCCACAAGCCAGGTCGGCCTTGGCGACTTGAGCTTGTGTGTGCGCTGCGCCATGCCGACGAGGGTGGGAGAGGGTCCGAATTCTTCTAGGCGTTCGAAGTCGTAAGGCGGCGGGAACGATAGATCCTGGGTCTCGATCCATCTGACCGGAGACACATATCGGTAGGCAAGGAGCTAGATCAAGAGCAGGGCCGTGAGCTGCTGCTCCTTGTCGGGAGTAGCCCAGCCGTCGCGGTCCCAATTGGTGAGAGCCTTGCCCAGGCGAGAAGCTTCGTTTTGTGCCAACATCAGTTCCGCGCAAGCCTTGGCCGTCTCGAATGGAGCTGCGACCAAGTTGGGAGTGTACCTGAGTAGGCAGGATATCATTCGTAGGGGGGCAAGGCACTTCCATGCGAGGGGATGGGGTGGTGTTGAGGGTGGTAATGTAAATCCGATGATCGAGAAGACGGATGTGAGGGTGGCGGGGTGGGAGAACGCGGAGGAGCTATGTTTGGCTATAAGTGGAAAAGGTCAGCTTGCATGGTCGCGGCTAGCATATCTGCAGGTGTGGGTCTGGAACTCACGTATGCGGCCGCGGAAAGAGCTAGGGTCGAGGATGTCGAGGGCGGTCGAAAGCGTACACGGTTGAGAGATCGGCAGCTGAGAAGCAGGAAATTGCATATGAGTAGAGCAACAGGACCTTGAGCCTGAGTGGCAATACTCACGCAGCCAGCTCCGGCCCTGCCGGGGAGTAGTGATGATGATGGATGAAGGATGTGAGATCAGAGGGAGTGGCAGGGGAGAAAGGGGCAGGGCTGGTAAGAGCAGAGGGAAGAGGGGGCTGGGAAAGGCGGGAGTCAGGGCGCAACAGGATTGATGATGAGGATGAGAACAGGCTGAAAGGTGTCAGTGTCTCGTGTCAGGGAGGCAGAAGACGGAAGAAGCGTGAGAGTAGACCAGGGGAGGGACGCGGACTCTCTCGTCCTGCTGTCCGTCACAATCTGACGACTATGGCGTGGTAGTCTTCCTCTGCTCAACTCGATGCACAGCACCTACACGAGCGACAAGATACACTCCTCCTCCGCAAAGCCGGTAACGAAGTCCCAACTTCGGCAAACGAAGTGCTTCCTCCTCAACACGATCCACGCGCCTTCACCAAGTCCCTCGCTTTTCTCAGTGATCGCTCAAACTTCGTTCTGCCCCCGCTTCGACCAGGACGCCTGTGATGCCGAGACAGAAGAACGAATTCAATTCAACGTCTATGGTTGATGCTGAGCCTTATAGGGCCTGGATGATTGCCTCAGTCTGATGTGCAAAGACGTGTGACTCCATAGATTTCATATGGTGAGGGAAGTAACACGAGTGACGCAACAGGGCATGAAGTTCAAAGTGACAAGGTCTATGTTGCAAGGGATTTGAATAAGTACAAGGATGAGAAGGATCTACGAGAACTGCTATAAAGGCGGCACTGGGCCCCCGAAGGGGTTGGCGAAGACGGGGAGGAGAAGTTTTACAAGTCAGTTCCATGTGTGCAAGAGGATGAATGTGAAGAGAGAAAAGAGCACCCACCCCTCTTGTAGGGGCCGAGCCACACCCCTCACACCCTGGCATCTCAGTCGACGATGTCGAGAGGATGAGGATCCAGGGCGTCTCAGAGTGTGGACTCGACTAGGACCGATGCAAAAGCGAGGAAGGTCAAGAAGCACTTACACACGTGCGCGTTCTCGCGCACGATCGACATCCACATTGGGCAAGCAGCCATCGCTCGACCTAGCCACCAACAGGAAAGGAGTTCAAGGAGGCGAAGAGAGCGATCTTGCAGTCGTTGAGAGCGGTACCATGTAGGCCGGGCCCGGATGCCGCCCGTTTGATTGGGAACTATCTCGAACTCGTCCGTTCATGACGCATGATACCGACAGTCTTGACGTTCTAAGAATTGCTCTGGTCGCCCTTGTTTCCTCCTTCCCGCCGGTGGATTCGGAGTGAGTGGATGATGATACCGAATGTGGACGGTCGACTGTGCCGGGATACCACTCGTGTCAGTTCTTCTTGAGCCGCCTCGTCTTTTGTGGCCCGTATCCAATGAGAGGAGAAGGAAAGAAAGTCCTGGATTGGCCTCGGGGGCCTTCCTTTATGCCTTTCCAGAGACCCAGGCGGGACAGGGGGAAGCTCTACTGCGACAAGTGTAGCATACAGAGGAGAAGACTGAGGAAGTGCCTGAGGTACGCCGATCTGCTCGGGTAGCATGCACTGAAGCACAGGAAGGCAAGTTAAAGCCGCATCCCAGAGAAAATACACCCTGAACCCACAATGGAAGTTTGCTCGGATCGGAGACCGTTGTTCGAAGACATTGTTGCTCTGGATCTGTTCGATCATTCTTCTCGCGGTGGCGGGGCAAGTCGGAATATCTGACCGCAGTCGCTGCCGTTCGTTGCATGTCTTCTGTTGATGCAGATCTGGGCTGATGCAGTTGTGCAACGTATCCAGTGGTCCATGAGGCGTCGGCACGCTATCGTAAGAGCCAAGAGAAGACGGTCGATCGTCGCGCATGATCCGTTAGGTTACCTGTCGTATACCGCCTGCAGGGAGGGGAGGATGTTGAATGCAATGATTGCTGTGAGTCGTCTGAGACCCGGCGTCCCTTAACGAGACTATCATCCTGCCATGCATTCAACCCTAGCTGGCGACAGACCACCAGCCGCCCGACCAGGTTGCATGTACTGGGCCAAGAGAGATAAGACAGGAAAGACGGTAAAGTGTGCAGAAGATGTCAGCTTCTCGCGATGCAGATGGCATCCAGTCAGCAAGTAAGATCAACGATGTGGATAGAAGCGACGTAGAGATGTTACCATTCTTCAAATCCAGCGAATCCAGCATCCTTCTAGCCCTCAGCAACTCCGTCACCCACAACCTAAGACCCGAAGTGGCAGGGTGTGCGAGCCCATGTGCAGTTTGCTGATGCCGTTGCCGATCGTTGAGACAGACCTTGCGCTAGTACAGGGAGAAGTGATTACGATGCTGGGGTTTGTCGGCTGCCATTCCAGCAGGAATGGTTGGTCTTCCGTCCTCGGGGGGAGGAGGACCGAATGAGGATGTATTGGAGGAGCGTGGGAAATTTGTGGGCCTCCACACTATCCACTTGTCCATTGACCGGTACTTGCGGTGTTGAACGTAGCATGCCACAGTTCTCACTCTGTTCCGCTGCAGTTCCCAGCACGCGTGAGAAAGCATCCCTGCCAGCTGACGGCTCAGAGCATGTGTCCGTCCAAACGATGTGCGAAGCGCACAGAGAGCCGCAGAGTGCTGCATATGCTGACAGGCTGCTGGCTCTTCTCCATCGTGCTCGTTTCGCTGCTGTGTGTCAAGTGGAGGGGTGGAGGGCCATGTCAACACAATTCTGAAGGAGGTCGCGAAACTGCAGGGTAAGGTCGAACACTTGTTCGGATGGTTGGGGTGAGAAACGCTGGAGTTATGCAGCTGACGCGTGTTCGAATGAGACTGGCGTAGGAAGCTTCGCAGCCTCAGGGAGCTGGTTCCTGGCCCCACCGATTGTTTTGCTGTGTCCTACGTGTGTGCAGATCCCGCCGTGCTGACCGCTTGCATCTCATTCTGAACCTCTTTTGCCTGCCTGCTCACATGTCACCACAGATGATCAGGGCACCGAGCTCGCACCAGCGCCATTCAATGGACTCGACCGGGTCCTCTCTTCAACGCACGGCTCATCTCTTGACAGACGCGCCCGCTCCTGCTGCCGCTCGGCGCCCTCGCAGTGGGCCAGAACCGCGCCCAGATCGTCCGCCCAGTGCAGGGACCGTCGAGACACGGTTCGGAATATAGCAAGGCTGGGGGTTCAATCCATAACGTTTCGGCGAGATGGCCGAGTGGTTAAGGCGCTACGTTAAGGATCCCTTAATTCAATTCCGTAGTCCGAAAGGGCGTGGGTTCGAGTCCCACTCTCGTCATAAGTTTTGCTGCTTTTTGGCACGTCCTTCCCCGTCTTCGACTTTTTCCAACCTCGCTGCCAGCCTGCCACGCCTTGCCCAACCCGCGGCGTGCGAGACCAGGGCGGCCACAGAAGCTCAAAGGTGGGCGGGCAGAACACGTGGGAAGTATGCATTGTGACCCGCGCACGTTGCGGCTCAACGGAAGATCAACTCGTTTTGCGTTTCGTTCTTCCAAATAGAGGTCGGTCAATGTTTTGCGCTGCGCCCTTCTTGCTCCACACATCTTCGTTCCTACTCTGAGGCTTGGCTGCAGGAAGAAGTCGAACAGATTCCATACGATGAATTCGCGCAGCAGAAGTGTCCACAGAGTCAATTTTGTGTAAGAGGCAAGAGCGAGGATAGAAAGAAAGATGACAGATTACAGGTCCCGAGCCGAAACACGCAGAAGCAGATTCAGGCGGCGGGGCGAATGCTCGCTGTGGCAGCGCCCTTTGCTGCCGCATCTGCTTCCTTGGAAGCCTGCTTGCGCGCATCCGAGAGAGCCTTCTGAGTGCCTTCCAAAGCCACGTTCTGGAGCTGGTCAGCATCGAGGCCATCGATTGCAATCTCGTCCGCGTCCGCTTTGGCGGCCGTGTTGACCTTGCCAGGCCCGACTTTCTCCGAAGCAGCAGCCTTGTTGCCGCCTGCGGGGTCCTTGACCTCGGCGGCAGGGTGACCGGCCACGCCTTCATCGTGCTGCTCGACGTGGCCGGGGTGGGCAGCATGCGGGCTCTGCTTGGCCTTTTGTGGCGCCTCGTCAAAGGCGTGACGGCCCGGTTCGGGCAGGATCTCCGGCACGGCTCCGGCCTGCGTGGTGCTAGCAGAGTTGCCGAGACCCTTATCAGCAGTGGCGCTGATCATGTGACTGAGCAGCTGATCGGTCGACAACTTGACGTGCGTCTCGTACGCACTGTACTCGGCCTTGGAGGCCGGGAACGCATCACAGTCAAAGTCCCACGTCTTGAGCAGTCTCGCGCGCTTGCACGAGGCAGAGGTCCATCGGCTGGCATAGGTGAGAGGGGAGAGCGCATTGAAGGCGATGAGGACGAGGAAGATGAACGCGCCGGCAACGCCGAGGCGGGCCTGTGGTCGGAGCGGAGAAGTTGCCAGGTCAAACATGATCGCCAAGAGAAGAATGGAGAAGTACAGGGCCGGCAGGTAGTGGTGGATGAACAGCTGACGGGACATCAGGTAGAAGGGCAGGTAGTGCATAGCCCAGCCTGTGAAGGCGACGGCGGCCGTCTTGTCATAGAAGGCAACAGTGGCTGTAACGTCCGCGAAAGGGTGGTCAGGACATCCTCTCACTTGCAAAAAGACTACCCATGTGTCCTACTCACTGTTGTTAAAGTCCCGGTAGCCACGCTTGGCACGCAGCATCAGCAAGGCCCGGAGCCCCACATACGCAAGCACACTGCTCGACGCAGACCACCACACGACGGGGTTACCGATGAGGTAGATCTGACGATGACCTTTGGCCCAGAAGTTGATACCGCGACGGAGGAAAGGCCAGGCGCGTGGTCGGGAGTCGTACGCGTGCCGATCGGTCAACTTCTTGTTCGTCGACCACATCGACGAGTTGAGTTCCCAGAACCGCTTCCAGAACGAAGGCCGGACATAGTTGTGCAACTCTGGCTTTCTGCCCTTGTTCACTTGCTTGGCCTCTTCCAAGCTCAGGTCGCCGGCCAGAGCACGTTCGAGGAGCGGATGAGTGTTGGTCTCGATGTACCAGAGCGAGTTGGGGATGGTAGGGTTCTTGTTGCAGGTGACTTCTTGCTGGCCGAAACCCCAGTCGGGAAGGCTGACCTTGTGCGAGAACAGGTAGCAGCCGGTGAGCGCGTGCCGGAGTCGGAATGTCGAACGAAGCGCTCGGAGCCGCTTGGACGAGACGGAGTCAGAGCTGTCGCCCTCCTCGATTTCGACGAAGAAATTGTCATTGTAGTCGCCGGAGAAGCCAGGGAACCCGTATGCTGTCACTTCATTCTGGAAATCAGACTCGGACACCGGTGGGCGGAAGTTGTCGTGGGAGTGCAGGCGCTTCGAAGAGGTCTTGTGAACGAGACGGACTTCCATTCCGTGTTCGACGAAGCGAAGTGGGACGTCCAGGTGGGCCTCCACATCATTGGGGCCGTCTTTGGGCAAGGGAACTCCCTCGTCATCGAGAGGCTGGCTCGCGGTGTCGTGCGGAGCTGGTACGATGACCCAGTTGTTGTTGTTGTCGACGTGGGGATAGAGAGTGATCTGTTGCTGTTGTGACCCTGCTGGGTAGTTGGAGTTGTGCGAGTGGAGGTAGCCGCCCTGAGTGTTGACGTGCCGGATGGTCACGGTGGATCCCAGACTGACGTCTGCGAATGTGTCGGCCATGTTGTGGTCATTGAGGGTGTGTCGGAAGGCGGGGCTGAGGAAAGGGTCACCTTCTCCACCGTAGGTGAGGACTGACAGGTGAATGCCGAACATCGAGTAGTATACAAGGAAAGGCACAATGATCAGGCCCACAGCGCGGGCGAAGAAGTGGCGGCTGATGGCAGAGATGGGAAGGCGCGTATCGCCAAGATGATTCCAGAGCTGGACAATGGTGCATGCGCCGACAGTAGCCACGGTGAAGAAGCCTACCCATTTGCAGGAGGCAACGGCACCGAGATTGAGACCGGTGAGGACGAGCCAGGTCCACCATTCGCGAGTGAAAGGGGCGCGTCGGTCGGCGTTGGCGAAAGTGATGTAGCTGAGAGCAGTGGTAGAGGTGAAGAAAACCAAAGGAGAGTCGAGAAGGATCAGTCGAGACTGGGTAGTGAGCGCATTGTCGAAGAGGACTGCAAGAGCGCCGAGGAGGGCAGAGGTTATGCGCAAGCCGAGGGCACGAAGGGAGAGGTAGGCAATCGGCACCGTGGCTGTTCCGAGCAGGGCAGGCATGGTGCGCATGGCAACGTAGGGTACGGGCGTGTTGTCACCGATCATGTACTCCTTTCCGATGTCAGCAAAATCAAAGGCGCCATTGAAGCCGGAAAGCCAGGCAACAAAGGTGAACATGAGCTTGGCCAGTGGAGGGTGCACGTCCATAAAGAACTTGCGCCGTATGTACTGCAGAAAGGCAAAGAGGACACATTTGGCAAATTGCCATGAGCAACACAGCCAGAACGGTGTCTGGGAACAGCTGCTCGGCTGCTCACCTTGCTGGCGAAGCCTCCAAAGTGGACCTCATCGAACACGACCGAGCTTGGAGCAGAAAGCCTCCAGAGTCTGACCACGGCAGCGACCGCAACAAGGACCAGGACGGTCCGAGTCTCTTGCGGGCTCAGGTTCCAGAGTGCAGTGGGGCTGAGGGAGGCTTGCTTCTGCTGAAGATGGCGCTTGAGCTGGGGCGAGCCTGGTCTGTGGAGGGACGAGCCGAACAAGGAAGGCTCAGGACCGGACTTGGGGTTGCTGTTGTTGGACACCGTGTCGATGCCGGGGGTGGTGGGCGGTTGCTGCCCTGCTGCCGGCCTTGCTCGCATCGAGCTTGCGCTCATCTCGTATGAGCTCGAGGCCATCGTGATGTCCCAAGGTTTGATCAAGGGTGCACGGACGAGACGAGCCGAAGGAGAAGAAGAAGAGGAAGAGGAAGAGGAAAAGGAGAGGATGGCAGATGGGGAGACCTTGGGAGAGGTTGGGCCACCGTTTCTGCAGCTTTGGCGGCTTCCCTGTCGATGGAGCTGCTGATCAGGACTGTGTGATGGACGTGGGAGGAGACGGAGAGGGAGGAGGTGGGAAGAGTGGGTTGGCTGCCTGCCTGAGTTGGAGGCTCCCACTCTTCCTTCCCGCTTCGGCGCGCCAACAAACAAATCCAGATCCCAGCCCAGCCTTCGACTCCGATCAGACGGTTGGGAAAAGCAGACGACAAGGAGGGAGATTCAAAGGGAGAATTGGTACAACTTAACATGCTGTCGATCTTGGTACATCGTACAATTACACATGCTGATAAAGACTCTGGGCACAACGGACCAGGCCCATCAGACGACCTGTCGTCTTCGGCTTCGTCGGCGGTAGGACTCCGACACCGGGATCTCTGCCCAGCACTCTCCTCGACACGTCGGACAGTTCACCCACTTGCCCACCGTCCGCTTGGGTACCTGATCCGCCGCTGCCTCGCCCTTGGCCGGATCTGTCGAGTCCAGATGATGTCTTTGAGAATCCAGCGAGCATGGACTGCCATCAGGCTCCGTCTCCCGTTTCCGCTTTCGCTCGGCGCATTCAAAAAATCCTGCTTCAGTTGCCTTGTCGTCCTCCCCGTCCTGCGCCTGAGCAGATTCAACCTGCGCCTCGTCTTCATCATCACCGTCGTCGTCATCGTCTGCCTCGTCGATGTCCTCTTCTTCTATAGAATGTGGCGTCAGCAGGTCAGCCTCAACCCTCATCGTGGTTTTGAGGCAGCCCAAATGCACCTCGTGGTGGCAGGGAGCAAGCTTGATCAGCTGCGCGTCCGGTCCGAGATCTTCTTCAGCTGAAGATCCACCGCTTCCCGAGGGATAGATGGGCAGGCAAGCAGGCGCGTCACACCGATAGCCCAGCCTTCTCTCCCGGAACCGTACTTCTTCTCGCAGCGTCCGCGCTTGAGCCTGAGCTTGCTCCTCTTCTGCTTTCCGCTTCGCGTCATCAGTACTTTGAGCTCCCGTGGCCGTCGGTGCAGGTCTGGCTGAGTTGGTGTTGTCTGACCCGCCCAGTGCCGGAGGAACCTTGAGAGGGGCACGGCAGAATGGGCATGTCCAAGCGCTAGGCTTCACCTTCTCCAACCAGTCTCTGAGACAAGACAGATGTAGGGTGTGATGACCTGGGCAGGGTACGCACACCACCGTCTCTTCCTCCGCCCGTTGCTTGCCCACCAGCCACTCTGGATTGTCCTCAGCAGCGAAAGGTTCCAAGCAGATTCCGCAGCCTTGAGTGCCATGGGTGTCCATCAATGCGTCCGATCCGTAGTCGCCAATATCGCCCAGGCCAAGTCTTGCCATTCGCTCTCGAAGCTCTGTATGGGAGACCGTCACAAAACTTCGATCAGCACAGAGGCTCACTGTGATCCGATCATCTTCTTCTTGTTCTTCACACTCACCTGCATCAGCTCGCTCCAATCCAGCAACATAATTGTCCGCCTTCTCTTTCGAAGGCTGCTCTTCTTCCACCGCGCCACCAGGTCCGGGCCCGAAACGGAACATGATCTGGAATGGCAGTCCTGCAGCCAAATGAGGCCGCATTGACGTCGACTCCTGTCGTGGGGCTCCCTCCGCTTCACCATGATCGATGGCCATGACCGGCCAGCCGAGTCCATGACCAGCATCGTATAGCAGCGCAAACGGGAACGGCGACACTTGCACCGGCACAAACACCGGGTTGAGCGGGACAAAGCCATTAGGGTGAGGGAAGGTGTTGGGCGGAAGTGGCTGATCGGCAGGGATTGGATGTGGTATGCCTTCGAGCGGAACAGGATGGAAAGCCAGCAGGGCTTGACGCCCGTCTGAAGCGGTGAAAGGTAATCGAAAGATTACCACACTCGGTCGACGTTCTGCATTCCCTGCGCCGTTCCCGTCCGATGAAGCTGCCTCTCCTGTCCCATCAGTCTGCGCGGCGGCCTCTGCTGACCCTGTTGCACTTGATCCAGATTGAGCGCTGTTGTCCTCCGCATGCTGTTCCGTCGCCTGTGTGGGGTCATTCTCCGGGTCAGGCACATGCATTGGCTGGGCCGTGCCAAATGCAGGCGAACTCGGTCGTGTGCCACGCGAGCGATTGAGCTCATCATTGATAGCTGCGGCACGTTGGATGGCTTGCGCGAACATGCTCAGATCTGCTGCATCTGGTTGTCTATCTTCCTGCTCTCCAGCCGGTCCGGAAGGAGGAGGAGGAGGAGGAGCAGCAGCAGCAGCACCTACGTCTTCGTTGTTGGGTGCTGGATCTTGGACAGGCGCAGCAGGTGCGGCATCGTTCGCAATCTGGGCTGAAGATGAGGCGATTTGCTCGGGGCCAGGCGCGGGTGCGGCTTCCGCCATCGTCTCAACTGCAGATGAGGTACTCTGCTGTTCCGCCACTTCTGCCACTGGTGTTGACCTGGGCTCCTCAGGGGCGGGCTGAGCGTCCTCCGGGAGAGCAGTTGGTGAGGGGCCAGGGGCATCGTGAGTGGCTTGACCATTTGAGATCGTACTGTTCAAGGCTGTGGGACGTGCTTGTTCATCCCCTTGAGCTTCTACTATACGTCCTTCAGAGCTGCTACGAAACAGGCCACGAACAGCTCGGCCGATCGAGGCAAGCGAGAGCCCTCTGTCTTGCTGGTTGGAATCCATGATGATCCCCTGAGGCAATCGTCTGTAGTCGCTACTGTGGGGGTTGCAGCTGTTCCAAATAGAGTTTGAGTTGCTCGGGTGCTTCAGAAGCGACCTGGATAGCTGTGTGTACCCTTCTCGAGATCCTTCCTTGGTTGCTCTTGTCGAGATGTCGAGAATGTCGGGAGCAGTGGTGGTTGATGTCAGGTTTGCACGAGCGAAAGCTGATGAGATATCGATGCAATTCTTTCGCAGCAGCAACGTGGAGATCTCAGCTGGGTCTGCCGGTTCCGAGCAGAGCGCACTTCTTCACCGGACTCTGGTTCCGACAGAAGTCTTGCTGGTCGAGGGCGTCCGTCTCTTTGGTCTCTTTGTGTTGCCAACGAGCTCGCCGGTCCGTCGATGGAGTTCGGCAGCCTTCCGTCAGATGGCGAGATGGAGGTCAGCCCCAGTGCCCGATTCAAATTGCGTGGGTAACTTTAAATCTGTCGGCCGACACGAGCTTACGGCCGTACGCACCAATTTTGGCGATCAATCGTTCAATTTTGGCGATCACTGGTTCTTCCAAGGGAGGATGGTGGGAAGAATGGATGACGACCTGACAGGCATGAGTGGAAGCGGCTTTGGGATGCAAAGGAAGACCCTCTAATGCTCTCACTTCATCACTGATGAGTCGCTGTACGTCCGATCAGGCAAGTAATGAAAGCACAGAGAGGACTGACGAGTGCGAATGCCTGCTTGCAAGCGACATCTTCGATTTTGGATGCGCTTTGGAATGTAGCTGCGTGCTTCCCTGACTTCGTCTCCTGCGGGCACCGCCGCACAAACAGCTGTGTAGAACTCACAAATATCTGCTGGTGCTTCTCTCAAGGTCTGAAACGTCTTCCCATCTTTCGCTGTGGCCTGCTTCCCCTGTCCACCCATCTCTACTCCCACCACTTCACCCCATTGGGACGCCATCCACGATCACACCCTTCGCCATGGTCGACGCAGAACTCCAAACCTTCACCAAGCTGCTCTCGGACAACAGACTCGCTACTCACATCCTCGCGATGCAGCTGTCCAAGATCCAAGCATACACCTCTCGCCCTCTCAAGGGCTTCTTTCAAACTTGTACGCCGGGCGACGAAGTCTGCATTCTTATTGGCGACTTTGTCAAGCAGACGATGCTGTATAACGAGGTGCTCGAATGCCTGGAAGGGCTGGTGCACGAGCTACAGATCGAGCATTCGAACATGACATTGGCATGGATTAAGCTACTTGACGGGATCGCCAGAGACCTGCAGACACAAGCTGAAGGTTCTCCTCCTAGTACGCAGTGAGTCATCATCCGCGCCTTGCTTCTGGAGGCCCTGTAGAGAAACTGAACAGCTCAGCAAGCCGTTTTAGAACACTTCATCTGAGTGACTTTGCTGATGCGCTCCAGCATCTGGGACAATCCATTCCTTCTGATTGCGATTCGTGGCAGCTGGCCGCCCAGTCAAGTGCCGAAACCACACGCATCGGAGGCGACGAGGCCAAGGAACAAGCCAACCAGTCCGACACCAAGGTGGGATCGCAAGTTGTGCACCAAGCGCTGAATGCGGAACTTGCCTATCGGGACATCACCGCCACCATCGAGACTGCCCTTTTCCACGATCATGCTGTGCATGCGGACTCTATCGCCAAGGCGACCAAAACGCCCCGGTCACCATACCGCGATTTTCCACTGGGCGGGTGCTCCGCCATTCCCGAGTCCGTCTGGGAGGTTGTGTTCTCGAGCCCGGCGCTCATCACTATGCTCTGCCGTACTGGGAATCCACTCGTGGTCTTTCAATGCGTACAGGACTGGATCGAGAACGGGGAGGATGCCGTCTTGCCCAAGATGCTCGCCAGATTGGCGAGTCAGGAGGTCAGCAAGGCTGCTACAGCTACTACTGCTGCTGCTGCTGCTACTTCTGATGAATATGATGAGCAGCTGCAGGATGCGGTGCGAAGTCTCACGCTTGAGCATGCTTCGAAGCTGAGCCAGCAGCAGGACAAAAGCAAGGCGAGCTTTGCTTCGGCTGCTTCTTCGCTCAGTGCTCTCACGCCCGCTCGCAAGATTGACGGCTTGCCTGAGGTAGGACAGGGTTTACCTTCGTTCGTCCATCTTCCTCGCTGTTCGTCCAACCTGATGTCTGGTCCTCGTGCCGAGTATGGAGCCATTCGAACGTCATCTGGGACGATTATCGATAGGGTGATCCGCGACCGGCCAAGGGATGAGGGCTCCAGGATTCCCAAACCATCCTCAAGCAAGCAACCATCGGAAGTCTCTTCTCAGCCGTGATCCGATTCGTCGAGACCCAAACACGGATCCAGCATCCTGGGCAAGAGAGCTCTCCTGCACTGCGTTGAGCAGGGATGTGCAATCTCAGGATCACCTTCATTATCATCATTCTCCCACGCTTTGTTTTTCTTCCCCAGTCCACTGCTACGGTCCAAATCTCTTCCAATCTGCCAGTGTTCTTGTACATTCGCCTCATTCTGGCTCCGCATCCTCTGCTCGTCATCTTTTCCAAGACAATCCTGCTATCTTGTGCCCATCTTCCAAATCGTTGTGATGTGTATGAGCGAAGACAGTGGTTGTGAATTCGATTCTGCGCTCGAATGCTGTGGAAACGTCGAGAACGAGAGAGACCCAGAAAACGAGAAAAGTGCCAGAAATTGCTGACTCAAATGCTGCGGATTTTCCACGACGGCGGTTTATAAACACCCCAACGAAACCCATCACCCATAGCCGAACGAACAGCGCCGCTCCCCCTCTCACATCCGGCATACCTCCTTTTCGCATCTATCACAGGAGTCTGTAGCGTCTCACTCGCGATACTGAGTGTTGGATTATTGTGTTTAATTTTTTTCCGGCCGCACCCAGGATGAGTATGCACGACTGGCTTCGATGGTCCGTCGAAAACGACCCGGAAGGCGTCCGGCGCGTCGCGGCCGCGATGAACGATGGTGGCAATACGAGCAACCGATCCACCGGACTCGCCTTGCACCCCTCTGACCCACTAGCCGCCGCCGCCGCTGCCGCCGCAACAGCGGCGGGGAACAGCAGCAATGTGCCCCAGAGTAAAGAGGAGATTGATGCGATCCTGGCTGCCTTGTCCGGACGACAGCCAAAGCAGAAAAGCGAGGCGGATCTGATGGTTGAGCAAATGGCGGTTGCGATGGGCAAAGTCACCGTCGACGGCGGCAAGGAGGTGGATCATGAGGAACGTATTGTTGCTTTGGACAACTTTGAAATGGTGCGTGCTTTTTTTTTTTTCTTCTTCTCTGTGCTTTCTTCTTCTTCTGAATTTCCGACACTTGGCTGCTCTGAGATTCTGACTCCAGGCCCCTTCTTCTCGCTTTTGACTCTCTTCTTTACAGTTGATCGAGTCGATTGACAATGCGAATCTACTACAGCCACTCAAGCTATGGAAACCGCTCTTGAGCCTCCTACATCCATCCGAGTTTGAGTCTGAATTATCGACAGGCTCGGCCGGATTCACACCCGAGCAAGTCGAGGAGATCCAAGCTGCGGCAGCGTGGATCATTGGCACGGCGGTGCAGAACAACCCGAAATGCCAAACCGAACTTCTGACATGGGGCACGGGGACGGGTGCGAGTGCAGAGACGGGAGTGGGGAGCGAGCGGCCGATGACGACGCTGCTCCGGCTTCTGCTCAGCTCGCCTTCGGTTCAGGTCCGGAACAAGGCCGCATACGCGTTGAGTGCGCTTCTGAAGCACTACCCTGCTGCCGTCCGGCATTTCTCTCAGTCGGGCGAGAGCAGGAGCACCACCACCACCACCACGGATGGGGGCACGGCTTCCTCCGCCACGTTGGACCTGGACCAGACTTCGTGTCTGGCAGGATGGGGAGTGAGTCCGGGGGAGGCCTCTGCCGAGGCTGCCTCGAGCACGAGCGGAGCACAAGCCTGGTTCAGCCAGCACGGCCGCGGAATCTCTACCGAAGCTGGCAAAGAGGGTGGTGGCGCGAATGGGTGGACGGTGCTAGCTCAAGCTCTGCTGGACCCGAGCATGCTTGTGCGACGCAAGATTGCGTTCCTGATCAACTCGCTCCTGCTCCAGTGGTCCGAGGCGGAAGCAGCAGAGGCTGAGCAGGTGGCGAAAACGAGCCGTGGTGATGATGAGGCTTCCAGGCCTGCTCCTGCGGGAGCGCCGGTGGAGCTGCCGCCGGAGACGATGCGCCAAGGCTCGCTGCGGTACGAGGGTGTGCTGGGCGCGGTGGTGGAGCAAGGAGTGATCCGGACTCTGGCACTATCCTTGCTACCCGAGAGCGACGGGACGAGTACTGGGGCGACTGATGCTGCTCACTCGGATATGAGCGTGTATGCTGGCCCAAACGGTGACGAGGAGCCTCGGAAGGACGAAGACTACGCGGAGAAGGCGACGAGGGCGATCTTGAGCTTTGCGCGCGCGGTGGAGACGTTTGTTGGGAAGGAGACTAGTCCGACGGAGGAACGAGGGAGGATTGAGAAGGCTCTGTCGGCTGATGGATGGCTATCGAGCCTACTGTCGAGGATAGTCAGAGAGCTGGAGGGTCCGGCGGTAGTGGACGAGACCGATGGCGAGGCTGGGGACAGGGGAGCGAGATGGGAGCAACTGTCGGTTGAGCAGGGCGAGGTGGAATGGCTCAGCAAGTTTGTTGCTGACAGGATGAAGTCTGCTTAGAACCATGTCCATGAACGTGCGATACAGTTGCAACCAATGATCATTGACATTAGATGAGTGATGGTTCTACAAGAAAGGCACAGTGAATTGTGATAGAGGGATGCTGAGGGGTGAGTTGACAGAAGCGAGGTGCAGAGTCATTGGTACTGCTATCTGAGGATTGCGGTCAGTCGTGGTTCTTGCTTCCTGCTTCGATGCTGGCTGGTTACTTCAATTGGCGTGGTGTTGTTTCTGCTTCCGGTTTCCGCACTTTGGACGAATGTGCCGGCGACGTGGAAGGGTGTGTTCGTCGTGGGAGGCGGGGCGGCGGCGAAGCAAGCGCATGTACTGTATGCAGGCAGGCAGGCATTTCATTCATCTCACCCATTTCTGCCCGCTTGTTGACGCAGATTGGAATTTTGGAGACCGCGCCTGCGTTCCTGAGATCCGAGTCAGCCAAGGCGAGCGGCGCGAGGGCAGAGAGAGAGAGAGAGAGAGACGTGCTGCTGTTGATGAGGTGTTGGTGTGTGTGGGGTGGCCGCTAGAAAGAAAGCTCACCCACCAACCACCCTTACAATACACAGCCAACCAAGCTCGCTTCCAAGTCTTCCTTCCTTCCTTCCTGTCTTGTCTCTCTGCCTACCTCGTCCGCCTTTGCCCCCGCCCACCACGCTCGACGCGCACCTTCTCTCACCCCCGCTCTCACCAGTCTGTCCAAGCGCGCATACATGGCGAACATCCCCAGCCCTCTCCACCTCGCTCCCTCGGGATCCGACACCGGACCATCAACACCAGGCACGGCCACCCCAGCCGGAGCTGCTGCCGCCGCCGCTGCCTCCTCGTCTTCGTCCTCATCTTCCTCCAGACCGAACGCCGCCGCCGCCACCACCACCCCAGTCTCCAACGATGTCCTCGCACAACTCCTCCAGGGCGTCACCAGCATGCAGTCCCAGATCACATCCTTACACTCCAGAATCGACTCCCTCGAGGCCACCAATCTCGCTCTCCTACAGCAGCAGCAGCAGCAGCACCCTTACGCCCTCGTCCGCCCAGCATCTCCCTCCTTCCACCCGGGCGCCATCAGCAGGATGAACTCCTCAGCCTCAGGTATCAACACACGCTCAAGATCCCACTCCAGCGACTCGGCGGGCGGCATCTCCCCAGCCGTTGACCCCGCACCAGGCGGGTCCGGCTTTGCACCCCACCTCGCCCTCTCCTCCTTTGCCCTAGCACAGCCAGCGCCCGTGCTCGCCTCTGGCCCATCAACCGACATGTGGTGTGTCGTCCCCGCCGGTGGGGCAGGAACGAGGCTCTGGCCCCTCTCCCGCGAATCCTACCCCAAATTCCTCCTCGATCTCACCGGAACGGGTCGGACACTGCTCCAATCCACATGGGACCGCCTCCTGCCCCTCTGCGGAGCCCAACGACTCATGGTCGTCACCGGAACCGCGCATGTAGGCGGCGTAGCCACCCAGCTCCCCGAACTCGCTGGCGACAACCTGCTTGCAGAACCATCCCCCAAGGAGAGCATGGCCGCCATCGGGCTCGCCGCTGCCGTCCTCAAGCGACGCGACCCCGAGGCCGTTCTCGGCTCCTTTGCCGCAGACCACATCATCTCGGGTCGCGACGCATTTGAGACAGCAGTCACCGAAGCCGTCGAAACTGCAAAAGCAGGTTACCTCGTCACCATCGGAATCGCACCTTCGCACCCTTCCACCGGGTTCGGATACATCAAGCTCGGCGAAAAGCTCAATCTCGCCGCCGCGCCCAACGCACGACGCGTCACCGAATTCAAGGAGAAGCCAGACGCTCGCACCGCGTCCGCCTACCTCGCCACTGGCCAGTACCGCTGGAACGGAGGCATGTTCGTCGTCCAAGCAAAGACGCTCCTCCGCTTGCTCGAGCAGTCCATGCCCGCCCTCCACGACGGTCTCGAGAAGATTGCAGCCAGCTGGGACACCCCCCAGCGCGCACACGTCCTTTCCGACATCTGGCCCAAGCTCGACAAGATTGCCATCGATCACGCCGTCGCCGAGCCTGCTGCCAAAGCCGGGCGCGTCGCTGTGGTGCCTGCCACCTTTGGATGGGACGATGTCGGAGACTTTGCCTCCCTCGCCGATCTCCTGCCCTCGGAAAAAGGTGAGGCATGTGTGCTCGGAGACGCCCGTCTCGTCGTGGCTGAGCAGCAGGCCGGAGGACTCATCGTGCCCGCGGCTGGAAGACCGATCGCCTGTCTTGGCGTGGACGATGTCGTCGTCGTGGACACGCCCGACGCCCTCCTTGTCACCACTCGCGCGCGTTCCCAAGAGGTCAAGAAGATTGTTGCGCGCTGCAAAAAGAGCTTCCCTGCTCTCTGTTGATCCAACCCCCTTTCCCCGCGACAAACGCGTGCTCGCGCCTCTTCATCTGGGGACCAAACGACAAGGACTTACCTTTTCGTCTTTTCCTGGGCAATCGCAACTTTATTCGGTACAGATCTGCTTCTAATGAGCCTCAAAAGCGGTTGCTTCTCGCGTAGTACTCAAAACCCGCAAATGACACGTCTGCCAACCTTTCTTGAGCTCTCTTGTTCCCTCCATGACAACGCATCACGGATCAAACTCTCAACCTCAATCTTACGCTCGACGACTTCTGTTTAATCCTATGAAAATTGAGCTAAACAATGCAAAAAAAATTCTTCGGATGAGCATCTGCCCTAGCAGTATCGCGCACAACGCAGTTGCTTCTCTGCATACTGTTCTTCATTTGACAAAGTTGACCGAATAGCCGCCGCTCGGCTGCTGCTCAAACTTGAAGTTGTCTGTCGATAATCCGAAGTAGCCTGGGTGCGGCGAAAGAAGGGAAAGAGAGATCCGGGAAAAAAACGCCGGAAGGAGGAACAGTCATAAGCCCGAGCATGATCGTGGACATGCACCTGAGGAGAATTGCACAGGGAAAAACGTACCCAGCACGGAATTACCCAGGCCCTTGAGCTGGCCAATCATCTCGTCCTTCTCCTTGTTCCCAGCAGCTTCCACCAGCGGCTTGAGGCGGGCCAGTCTGGCTTCTACAGTAGCGCGCAGTGCCGCTGGCGTCTCGGGCAGCGATAGCAGCGTCTTCAAGTCTGCGGAGCGCAGAAGGGAGGGAAGAAGATGAATTCCAGTCCACTTGGAAGAGTTGGTTTCGCATCATTAACTTTTGATGAGAGAGAAGAACCTTACCTTGCTCAGCATTTGAAAGCGAAACCCAGCCGCCCTTCTTCTCGTACGATGTCGCACGGCGGTAGAATGCTTTGACGTACTTGGGATCATCTACCAAAGCTGTCATTCACAGGACTCGCACCGTCAGCTGGATAGAACTTAGGGCAGAAAGGTCCGGAGATGGGGAGGCAGGAAAACCTGTCGACTGACCTGAAGAGCATGCAGAAATCGCCTGATCATACTGCTCCTGTGACGCGCAAAAGATGAATCAGAAGATGGGCCACCGGGGGGAGAGGGGTGAAAAACGCAAAAGGGTGTAAATCCACGAGTCGCGTTGCACTTACAAGGGCAAGATTGCACGCGGCCACATTGGCATACAGCGCAGCTCGCAAACGCGCACACTCTGCCTCGTCTGCGTCCTCGCTCGCCTTGACCCCTGCAGAAGCAATCTCTTCTACTTTCTCCCCATTCTCGTCCTCGTCGATGTGATCCGCTTCTTCGGGGACCTGTGGTTGAGGAGGCAGGACAGCAAGAGCGTCTTCGTATGAAGCGAGGGCCCTGGGGATCTCTTTGGCGAGGTAGTGTCGGTTGCCCTCTTCCTTCAGATGGTTTGCCTCTTCGATGAGCGACTGCAAGATGCGAGACAGCGAAAAGGGAAAAAGGGCCAAAAACGTCAGCCGAAGTTCCATGTCGATGGAGAGTTTCATTGCCACAGCGTGGGTGTACAAAGATACAAGGGAGCCGGGGGAAAGTGGATTCTGCAACGAACACAATCAACGCACCCGAATACGTTTGACGCCTGACAGCTCGCCTTCCTGAGCGGCTCTAGCCCCGTTTGAAGTCGACTGGCTTGAGGACCCCAGCGTAGGAATAACCTGGTCGTCTCCATCATCTCCTCTTTGCCGCTTCGCTCCGCCATCCTTCGCCTTCTTCGACGCAGCTTTGTCCGCGGCACGCAGAGCCGCATCCTCATTGTTCTTTTGGAAATGCTCTGGTGGAAGCTCTGGGCGGAAGTAAGGTTGGCAAAGCCAATGCGGGATTCGCAGCGGACGTAGCTGAGGGTCGTCTGGCTGATCGCTTTCTTCGATCACGGTCGCAGGTGTGCCGCAGTCGACGATCAAGCTGTCCACTGTCGTCGGAGTGTAGGGTGATTCTGAAGCTTGTGGCAGTGGCTTCCTCGCCACTGCTCCGCTCTGATTGTTGTTTTGTCGGAATGTCTCGAGTTTGCCGGGCAGGTCCGCCTCCACCTTTTCGCCCAGCCTTCGCACAAATGTACGATAATCGAGCAGGCGCTTTTCCCTTCTCTCCAGTTCATCGACCGTGGTGTGATCAGCTTCGTCGACATTTTGAAGATGTGAACGTCCGAGCATCTCGCGTAGCTCTTGGTGTACTTCGAGTGCTGGTCTGCAAATTTTGAACAGATGTGCCTTGATGGCACTGCTGCCAGTCTGGGTCTTCAGACCACGAACGATATCAAGATACTCGTGCGCCAGAGGGATGACGGCAGGGAACGGAAATTCCGGCGCCAGGGGAAACGTCGTCGAAGGGGCCTTCAGAATGGGCGACGAAGGCTGCAGGAAAATCGTAGGATTGTACAGATTTCCTTCTGCGCTCATGATCCCGTCCGCTCCTGTCCGTCGGAGCGCAAGCTCAACATCGGCAGGATATTGCACGTTCCCATTCGCAAAGACGGGAATCTTGACTGCATCCTTCACAGCGCGGATCGCCTCCCAGTCCGCGAGGCCCGTGTAATGACCCTTCATTTCTCTCGTCCGGCCATGGACAGTCAGGATCTGTGCTCCTGCTCGTTCCAACATGCGAGCGTACGCCACCGTGCGTGCCAACGAGGGGAAAATGCGCATTTTCGCGGTAACAGGCGCTTTGCAGTTTAGATGGAGCGTGTTGACCAGACTGAAGATGAGCGGCCAGTCCTCTTGCAGAAAGGCGCCGTAGTGGCCCTTACGCGCGATCCCCTGCGGACAGCCAAGGTTGAGATCAACGGCGGAACATCGGTGCTCCACATACTGAGCCGCTTGAAGTAGGATCTCGGGCTTGTTTGCGCAAAACTGGACGACGAGGGGCATGTCGGTGTCGCGCTTGTTGACATGTTCATCTCCAAGCAGCTTGATGAGCTCTACGCCTTCCTCCCCACTGTCCAAATCGAAGTTCTCATCCAGGTAGCGCCGTCCTTTTCCTTTGCCCTTGTGCTTGACGTGGGCATTGATCGCAGTGACGAACATGCCAGCGTTGATCATGGGCGTGTAGACGAGGTCGGCACCGTACCGACGAGAAAGGATCCGCCAAGCAAGCTCGGACTGGTCCACCATGGGCGCAACGATGCGCTTGGGCGAGCCGAGAGACTTGTAGAGGTCCCAGGAGGAGAGTTTTTCGTGCTTGGGGATGCCTGTTTCGGGGAAGGAGTCTAAGCGGAGGATGGTGGAGTCGTCGGGGTGGTCGAGAGCTGAGCCTGGCCCTCGCAACGGAAGTGCGCTGGTCGAAGCTGATGCAACAGCGTGACCATCTTGTGACTTGGTCATGTTGAGGTGCTGTCGCTTCTCTGATCGAAGGAGAATTGGAGATGAGATGCGAGTCAGATGGTGAACCTGTCTGTCGGGATGAGGTCGGGACCCTGCGCTGTTGATGGCGGCTCGACTGGCAGCGCAGGCCAGAATGCGGCGAGACGAGGTTGCAAGGCGAAGTATGGTGAAGAAGAACCAGTCCAGACAGTTGGCCGGAGAGAGGTTGGAACTGATGTTGGTTGCAAGCGTCAAGCATGTCCTACTGTGGTAGCAAACTTTTTTTTCAGGACGACCAACCCTCACCACTTGTCTGCAACAAGGATCAATCCTGAGCTCCAACATCAAAACATTGATTGCTTTGGCAGATAGACCGAGATGGATAGGATATGTACAGTAAAGGAAGTGCTTGTTGCGGCCCAGATGCCACTTTGAAGTCAAGTAGCTGAAGAAACGAGTCGAAGAAGAGTTTGCGTGACCTTGCTTTCATGCGCCCTGTCGGACCCCATATTATCATAGATTTGCGGTTGCCTGCCTGCCTGCCTGTCCCTACCAGGCGTTATCGTCGTTAGTTTTGAGGAATGTTCAACATCATTACCGGGAGGGATCTTGTCGAGACAAAGTTGTTCCCCTGCACGACGGGAGGAACGCCGAGCTTGGCCGCCGCAGGAGCCGCGGCAGGCTTCTGCTTCTTCTTCTCCTCCTCCTCCTCCTTCTTCTTCTCCTCTTCCGGTTCCGGCAGAGGTTGGGCCTTCGTCTTTTGGCCCTTTGGGGGCAGTACCCAGCCATCGTCCATGCCCGTGTCCTCGAGACTGCCTCGACCGGGTCCAACTCCATGTCCACGATCGTCGGCATCGCGTCGGAATGTGGAGTTTTTGCACGGCATCTCCTGCTCGATGGCTGCAATCCGGTCCAGTCTCCAGCCGGAGGTCCATTGCTGGCCCGAAGGAGCGGGATGACCCACTCTCCACCCGTTGATGGACAGTGTGCAGTCGTTCGAGGACATCAGCCATCTGTGCAACAATCGAGAGGCGTCAGCAAAACAAAAACAAAAAATGTCAGCCAAGCAATGGGGAGGTACACGTCTGTCTTGGAACTCACCCGAAGCACTTGGGATTGTCCTCGCAGAACTTTTCGCAATGCGCAATATCAAACGGCACGCCCTTCTGTTTGGCACAGTTCCAGTCACAAGAAACCTTGTCCACATCGCCGCTCTTCCACCCTTCTCTGACAACGGTCTTGTTCAGATGAGCCACGGCGGGAGACCCACCGCCCGAGAGTGCTGCCTTGTACTCGGCATACGGCTTGCGCAGGAACGCTGGCGAGTAGCCTTCCCACAGATCACAGTATCGAACACCGTCCCATTCTGGCAGGGTGGGCAACAACTTTTCCTCAAACTCGCGCAAGTCCATCAGGTTCGATGCCGAATTGTGGTGCAAACTGATCAGATACGAGTGCCAGAGTCGCTTGCGGAAGATGAGGACGTCGTATCCGTCGTGTTGGAAGAGATCGCCTCCTGCATCGAGGTGCTTGCCTCGATTCGGCAGACGACCAATGACGATACCGTAGGCGCAGTCACCGCATGGCCACGCGTTGAAATCTTGATGGGCTTCGAGCTTGGTGCCGTCTGGATCGTTGAGGAAGAGGTCGTCCATGAGCTTCTGACTTTGTGCATAGCCAGCGCCACCGTGAGCGAAGTAATACTTGATTGCTCCGTATCCGATCTCATCGTAGCCGACAAAGACACTGTTGGTGTGGTCAAAAGTGGCGAGCCAGCGCATGAGAGTGCCCCAGAAGATGTAGGTGTCGCCGTCGATGGTGACAAACCACTTGGCATCCCTGTTGTTGCGCCATGCATGGGCAGACATGGGTGAGAATTTCCACTTGTCGAGCATCCAGCCGTCGTGGCTGGAGGCGATGGGGGCGTGGTTGCGGAACAAGTTGTTGAGTCGCAGATATTCCTTGTACTCTGCTTTGCTCTGAACATTGCTGCTGGCATTTGCGAGGGCATCGATGACTTGATGATTGCCGATCTCTAGCGCCACATCAGAGTACACGAACCGCCTAGGAATGTCAGGTCTTGGCCAGACGAGGTGCATGGGCACACGATCGTAAATGACGGAGTGGCCCGTCTTGATCATCAAGACGGACTCTTTGGCCAATGGGTGGATTTTGCCTGCCCCGGTCCATGGATACTGATTGAGGTCTGCTTTCGAGTCCTCGCCAGGTCTTTGTGTGATCTTGCCGAGAGTTGTCTGGGCAGTCTGTTTAATCTTTTCCTAGGAAATGGCAGAAGTATGAGCTCAAGTTGGACAGTAAAGAGAGAAGAAATGGTCATGCTTACGATGTCTGGATGTACGAAAAAGCTGGTCAAAAGGAGGCCGGAGACGATGACAGATACAATCTGGGGATTGAAGGCCGAATGAGACGAGCGGATTTGTGCCGATGATGCGGAATGAGGTGAGCAGATTTTGTCAATCATGCGCATTTGAGCAAGGACGAACTCACGATCAAGACCCGCCTTCTTTCCCAGAGAGAGGAGGTGCTGCGACCGTCATGGCCGAGAGGGGTGTAAGCTGCCTTGCTGGGCATCTTGAGTATGGGATTGGTGGGTGCGAGACAAGTAGACCGTGTTCGCTGCTCGCTGGAGGGAGAGTAGGTGGAATGTTCGAGATTAGGAGACGGACTCAGTCCACGCCAGAAGATTATAAGAAGCTTGGACTTGACAAGACGCTCAGTCGTGGGTGAAAGGTGGGGTTCTCAAGGGGTGCGAGTGGGTTGCTGTTGCCAACGTCTGGGAAAGACGAGGTGTTTGGGCGGAGTTGAAAGAGGATCCACCGCTTGAGTGGCGAGAAGGGAGGAGGAGGAGAAGGACAAGACAACGACGAGCCAGATGCTGGTGGTGAGGAGCAAGGATCACCCACGCACTCGCTCTTTCTATAAGGTACTACCGAGATTCTAGATGCTGATGATGGTATTGAAACAGGAGGGGTGGTCACTGGTCAGCCTGCAGGGACCATGCTGCCAGCTGCATGCCCGAGTTTCGGGAAGACGAACAGCGACAAGCTCTAATCAAAATCCGGCCAGTCACACACGAGAAGGAGAGGAGACCCAATGCGGTTCGTTCAGGACAGCATTTGACTACTTGATACATGCACGGCCCAGGCCTTCTGCCAGCGAAAGTGTACAGTAACAGCAGAGGGACAAGATCTGACCGAGATATGCAGCTGGGCTTCCAACGGGCCCCAATCTGGTCGAGCAGCGACCCGATCATCAGTTTGGGGCGGTGCTGGTCGAACCTCCACATCAGTTCCCACGCTTGTCCACCAGGTCCCGTTCTCGAGCCGCCATCTGAATTGGCCCAAACCTTCAACAGCAGCAGCACGGCTTGGGAAACACAACATGCGAGCGGGAAAGGAGAAGGCGGAAGAACTACACACCCTCACCGCAGCTGCGGAAGCCACGGCGCAAGTCAAGGTGGAAGATGCAGCTCAAGATGAAACTGCGGCTCCCAAGGACGACAAGCCAGAAGATGATCAACAAGAAGCGTCATCATCGACCCCAGCATCACCCGAAGTACAACATGCTGCTGCCGCCGCCGCCTCTTCGCAGCCACAAGAACCTGCATTCGAACGGGAATCAGCAATGACAGGCACAGACCCTGCCACCAGAGGCTGGCAGGCCATCTGGGACGATACCCGGGGTCAATACTACTTCTGGAACGAGGACACCCAGACCAGTACATGGGAGAACCCGTTTGAGAAAGCATCGACTTCAGCAGCAGCAGCAGCAGCACGGGAGCAACCACCAACAGCCCAACGCCAGCCAGGAGAGATCGACCCAGAGCTCGCCTTCCTCGATCCGTCCCTCGCGCTCGCAACTGCTACTCGGACCAACGCACCAGGTCCATCCTCGACCGGCGCCCTCTACTCCTCCGCCGCCCACTTTGACCCCAAGACCGGCCGTTTCCTCGGCTCCTCCACCGCTTCCTCCTCCTCAGCACTGACAGACAAGCATGCAGCCTACGGCGATCCATCGCGCTACTTTTCCTCCTCACAGCGCGCCAAGCGGCAGATGGACGTCTTTTTCGACTCAGAGGCGTGGGAGGAGGACAAGGCGGCGAAAGCGGCCGAGTTGGATCGGAAGCGGAGGAGAATCGAAGAAGGAGGAGGTGGTGGTGAAGAAGAAGGAGAACATGCTCGCGAAGGTGCAGTTGTGTCACAGGACGCTCTGTATGAATCAGGCTCGACGAGCAAACTGAGACCCACAAAGAAAGAGCTCCAGGCGTTTCAGGCGAAGAAGCAACAGCGGAAAAAGGCAAAGCTTGACTGGCTACGAACATGATGAGAGAGCCTTCCTTTCCCTCCTTCCGTTTGCGCCGCCCACGGCCCTCAGTCTTTCGTCAAACAATCATCTGTATTCTACTGTTCCGTTCACCCTGCAAGCAAAATCACTGATTTACAAACCTGGACCAGGGGGGGGATCATAAGAAAGCGTGAAGATTGGGGGGAGGGGCCTTGGAAGGGTATAAGACATGCAACATGGGGAAACAAGAATGAATAGGATGAAGAACCTGTTTTTTAAGGACGGAACGCTATCACCGCGACATTAGTCTCTCCCGAATCCGCGCGCTCTGCAACTGACTGTGCAAATACGCCGTTCGGTCGTGATAGCGCTTCATCACCGCCGCTTTGCGTGCATCGATGTCGTCGAGTTCAACCACCAAGTTCGCCGCCGCGCTCGAAGTGACAGGCTCGAGCTCCAGTCGGTCCACGCGGTCGTCGCCAAGGAGTCTGCGGAGCGGGTGTGACGAGGTCCCGATTGTGTGATCGATGTCGGACGAGGCCGAGTTGTTGGTCCCGTGGCCGACCTCGGACCGGGAGAGCCCTGAGCCCGCATAGCTCGAATGAGGTCGTACACCGTTGGCCCCTCCTCCTCCTCCTCCTCCTCCTCCTGCCGTCGTTCCTCCAGCCGCCGAATTCGGACTGAGTCGGTACGACGACGGCGGAGGCGCACGACCTCGAGCTCTCAATGCTGACGCCGACGGCGGCGGATAGATATTCCGACCCGTCATGCTTCCCGTCCGGGAGCCTTCCGACCGTCGCGCCGTCCGGATCGTCGCCGCCCCATCCATGTTGATCTCGTCCCTCACACCGATGATCGAATTTCTGGCCCCCGCCTCAGTCGAGGAAGAAGGCCCGATCTCCGAGCGCGACGTTCGTAACCGGGTCGTCGTCGTTGTCGTGTGCCGAGGAGAAGCAGCAGCCTCAAGGCCGTCCTCGGCCTCGGCCGGGCTGTTGTTCGAAATTTTATCTTTTCCCTTGTTCCGCCCAAAGGAGAAGGCGCTGAACAAGCCCGTGCTCCCGTCCGTGGTGCCTGACCGTTTCCGATCACGCGAGGCTGCCCTGATCGTGTTCATCCAACCGCTCGCCGAAGTTAGCGACGACGAACGCCGGATACTCGAGGACCGCACCGTGCCGCTTCCTCCTCCTTCTCCTCCTCCTCCTCTTGCTGTTCGTGACTGCCTGTCTTCCCGCGCCCGCTGAATCATGTAGATCAGATCCTCCGACACCTCTGCTTTGTCCCATGTACCTTGCTCGAGCGCCACAAAGTTGTCCAGCATCCTCGCGCCCTCCTCTTCGACCACCTTGATCTCTGCCCGGATCTCCGCCGTGCTCTTGGTCGCATAGTCGGTCCCGAAGAGACCCGACGCCGTCGCGCTCGCCGCTGTGGACACGCGCGAGATCATGCTCTTTGAATCCGAATAGAGGTGGGCCGCCTTGCCGCCGTGCTGCGACATGCTCGCGCCATCTCCGCCGCCGCCGCCGTGGCTCATCCTCGTCCCTATCGACGCAGCCGCCAAGCTTGCAGGCCGTCCTGCTCCACTACCAGCAGTGGCTCCTCCATGCGTTTGACTGCTCAATACGGACGCGCCACTCCCATTGACAGTTCCAAACGGTCTTGAGGACCGGGACTGCATCGAGGGGCTGCGCTCGAGGGAGGAATTGGTGAGGCCAATCCCCACCGCGGCCGCGCGTGCCGCCCGGAAGCGATCCTCGAGCTCGTTGGACGTCGATGCGCTATGTTGCCGTTTCTTGTTGCGATCGGCCTGGTACGAACCTGAGATGCTTCCGGTGCCGTGACTGCCTACTTTGCCGCGATCAGCAGCAGCAGCAGCAGCAGCAACAGGCACGCCGCCATGAGTCATTCCGCCCGGAGCTGCTGCTGCACCTGTCAGACGTGCTGACCCTCTTGCGCCCGTGGTGACCTCGGCTACTGCGCCGCCGGGATAAGATGACGGAGGGTTAAACATGTGCCCTCCAATTACGGAGGGCCGAGAGTGGGAGGAGGCAGCCGAGGTCCGGCCGCCGCCGCCGCCGCCGCCTCGTAGACTGGTCGCGCTTCCGCTTCGGGCGCGTGATCCGTTGGCTTGGTATGTTGATGGTGGTCTGGTCGGCTCCACAAATCCCGATGCGGCGGCATTGCCGAATCCGGCAGCGGTGAAGGTGCCGCCGCCGGGTCCGTATTCGTGTCTGTCGTAGTACACGGAGGCCCATCGCTGGCGCGGATCGGCGCTGACAGAGGAGGAGAAGCTGGCCCCACGGTGATCACGCGTGCTGATTCCGTTGACAAAGCTGTGGGATCCATTGTTGTGATGAAAGCCATTGTTGTTGTTGTTGTTGTTGCTAGTGCTGCTGCTGGTGCTGCTGTGGTTGTTATTCTTGCGGAAGACGGAGGCGGCAGCTGAGAAGATTGAATTGGCTGCGTTTGACATGCTGCTGGACGCGCCTCCGCCCCGACCTCCTGCTCCCACATTGCCATTTGTACCACCACCACCGCTGCGGTGGGAGTGAGCACTCTCGTAGATGCTGGAGGAGGAGTCATCGATTGGGTATCCGATGGCGCTGTCCGCTCTCAACTCACTCCCATCTCTACTCCAATTGGGATGAGCCATGGAGACAGGGCGGGCGCCGAGGGTGGAGCCCGGTCGTTCGGACAAGAGGCCGGACGAGGGTCTGCGTGCATTGGGATCGATGGAGGGGTACGTTGAGGTCTGCTGCTGCTGCTGCTGCTGGAGAGGGGCAGAGACGAGGCCTTTGATTGCACTGGTGGAGGGTACTGCCATTGCGGGGTCTGTGGACATGCGATCGAAGATGGCTTGTCGCAAGATGCGATATTCGTCTGGGTCGAGGAGGCCATCTGTGAATGCGATGGCGAGCTCGTTGAGCTGGACGGCGAGAGATTGTGTGGTGGAGGAGTGTGGCCTGTGTCCGAGACTGCTGCTGGGTCCGCCTACCGACAATCTCCTGCTGTTCTGATGATGGGAGGATCCGTGGTGGTGGTGGTGATTGGGCTGGTCGTATGGGGATGGGGAGGGGGAAGGGCTGTAGGCAATGCCGGCTGAGAGCGAGTGCGCGGATCCGGCGTGGAGGAGATGATGCTGATGCTGATCTTGGGGCAGGGGTGGGAGGCTCTTGGCTGGATCGCGGGGTGAGTGCGATGGCCGTTTGAGGAAGGCGCGCATCTCTGGGGGTGCGAACGGGAGAGGAGGCGGGGCAGAGTGTTGGTGATGAACTCGAGTGCTTACAGAGAACATCGTTGTGGATCCTGCTGCTGGCTACTACTCACCAGGTGGATGCGGAGGAGGACTGGACCGCTGTTCTTATGAGCCTGTTTCGCAGCAGGGCCCCCGCTCTCCTCCGTGTGTGAGCGAGCGAGCGAGCGAGCGAGCGAGGTAGGTCGGGATGGGTGAGACTGAATAGTGTGCTGTGTGGGAAGCCGAGATGGCTGAGACACGACCACGACCACGACCACGACCACCACCGCCGCTGCCACTACTGCTTCTACTGTACCACCACCCCCGCCGATTGACCAGCTGCAAGGATGAAGGCGGAGTATGCAATCAGCAGGCCCAGAGTTAGCTAGCTAGCTAGCTAGCTGGCAGCTGCGTATGTGTGTGTGCTAGAGTAAGGCGGGAAGGAGGAGACAGAGAGAGAGCCATCACGGAAGCAGGCGGGGTCAGTCAGCAGCAGCCAGCAGCAGCAGCCAGCAGCACTTCTCTCCTCTCAGATCTGGATGGCATCGGATAAACTCACAAACAAGCTCTAAATTTCCTTCTTCTTGCCCAAACCCCATCGGCGTTTCACAGAGTTCAGAGAGCCGTTCCTCCAAATTTTTTGGTTGGGTTCCCTTGCCAAATTTTTATCAGCATGTAGCCTTCCCTCCTCTGTCTCTCTCTCTCCTCCTCCTTCCCCTCGTCCACCTCCTCAGCGAGATTGAAGCTCAGCCCAAGATGAGCGTCTTCAAAGCAAACATCGCTCCCATCCCAGATGCAACCTCCTTCATCGACATCTTCCTCTCCAAGACACAGCGAAAGACGGCCACCGTCGTTCATCCAGGATGGAAGATCACCCGTATCCGGTCCTTCTACTCGACCAAGATCCAAAAGGCAAAGGAGCTCGCAACCGAAAAGCTAGACAACATCCTCGACGAGTTCCCCCAGCTCGACGCCCTCCACCCCTTCATCTCCTCCCTCATGAACGTCCTCTACGACAAGAACCACTACAAGCTCGCCCTCGGACAGCTCTCCACCTGCCGCCATCTGATCGACAACGTGGCCAAGGACTACGTCCGTCTCGTCAAGTTTGGCGACTCCCTCTACCGCTGCAAACAGCTCAAGCGCGCCGCCCTCGGTCGCATGGCCACCCTCATCAGGCGCCAGAAGGATCCCCTCGCCTACCTCGAGCAGGTCCGCCAGCACATCTCCCGTCTCCCCCAGATCGACCCCTCCACCCGCACCTTGCTCATCTGCGGATACCCCAACGTCGGCAAATCCTCCTTCATCAACAAGCTCACCCGCGCAGACGTCAACGTCCAGCCATACGCCTTCACCACCAAGTCCCTCTTCGTCGGTCACATGGACTACAAGTACCTCCGCTGGCAAGTCGTCGACACCCCCGGCATCCTCGACCACCCCCTCGAAGAGATGAACACCATCGAGATGCAGTCCATCACCGCCCTCGCCCACCTCCGCGCCGCCATCCTCTACTTCATGGACCTCTCCGAGCAGTGCGGCTACTCCATCGAGGCCCAGGTCCAGCTCTTCAACTCCATCAAGCCCCTCTTTGCCAACAAGCCCACCTTTCTGGTCATCAACAAGATCGATGTCCTCAGACTCGCCGATCTCGACCAAACCCGAGCCACCCTGGTCCGCAACCTCATCAAGGACGCCAACGTCACCCTCGCAGAGATCTCCACCTTCACAGACGAGGGCATCATGTCCTGCCGAAACGCAGCCTGCGATCAGTTGCTCGATCTCCGCATCGAGAACAAGATGAACGGACCCCAGCCAAAAGTACAATCTGTCCTCAACCGCATCCACGTCGCCCGACCCAACGCGCGTGACGATCTCGAGCGCACCCCATATGTACCCGACGCTCTTGCCGCTCACGCCGCTGCCACCACCGCTCTCCAAGACGAGGCCGCTGGTCCTTCGGTACCCAGGAGAAAATACGACCGCGATGATCCGGATCGGAGACGGACAGAGCGCGACGAGCAGGAGGAGAATGGCGGTGCTGGCGTTCACAACATCGATCTCAAGAGTGAGTTTTCATCACGTTTTCCTTGGCGAGAAGGGGGGGGGGCTGCATACATGCTGCATCCCCTCGCCCGGATTTCCAATTCCTGACCTCTTACTCAACCCTTTTTTCTTTTTCTTTCTGGCAGAAAACTATCTTCTGGAAGACGACGAGTGGAAGTACGATGTCATTCCGGAGATCTGGGAGGGCAAGAACGTCGCCGACTTTGTGGACCCAGACATTCTCGAACGTCTCGACGCCCTCGAGCGCGAAGAGGAGCGTCTCGAGGCCGACGGCTTCTACGACGACCTCGAGAACGAAGAAGAGGACGAAGACGAAGAGGCGGCTGCGCTGCGCGAGGAAGCCGAGGCGATCGAAGCGCGCGAGGCAGCTGCGCATGTGGCGTCCCAGGACAAGAAGAAGAACAAGAACCGACGTGTGATCCCGCGCAAGCTTCAGAACCGCACCCTCGGTCAAATGGCGGACAGCATGCGGGAGAGCGGTCTGGATCCTACCAACATTGTGGCCAGGGCAGGTCTCTTGGCGGAGCAGAAGGGACTCGGAGAGGTGGCCGCCTCGGGCAAGAGGAAGCGCTCGGCAGCGGAAGAGAATGATAATGATGAGGAGATGGACGACTCGTGGCAAGACGAAGAGGGTGATGACGAGAACGGCATGGAACTCGATGCTGGCAGCGCCCCCTCCCGCCCCTCCAAGTCACGCAAATCAAACTCTGGAACAGCCGTCGCACCCGTCTCGCCCGCCTTGGGCTCCAAACATCCGCGCGCACCCACCAAGGACAGAAGATTGGTCGGTCTGCGCGACGGCGGCCAGAAGGATCAGTCGGACAAGCTCTATGCGTTTGCGGTGCGCAGCAGGAATTGGCAGGCAAAGGCGGGAGAGGCCGATCGGCATGTGCCCGTCACGAAGCCCAAATGGTTGTTTGCGGGCAAGCGTGGCAAGGGCACGTCCCGGTCGCGTTGATCGTTTGTTTCGTTCTGTCTCTTTCCAAAAGCCCTTTTTGTTCCTCTCTTTCCTTGTCCCCTATACGAATTCTTTGGCCTCTCCCTCGTCTTTCTTTTCCCTCGCGCTCACCAAACCGGTCAGGCTTCTTCCTAGGACGCCCGTCCACCTGTCGTCTTTCAAGCACGCAGGACACTCCGATTGATTCTTTTTCAGGTGGATCCCCCTTTTCCCGACGTAGCATCCATCTCTGTCTCAGCTCAGCAATTTCAACGACGACTTCAGATCTCATATACAGAATGTGCGCTCTGAGGCAGGAGTCTCAGGGCAATGCGCGACCCTGATTGATCGCTGTCGCCACTTGACTAGTCATCGGGCGGTTTTCCGCGTATCTGTGGAGGCAAAGTGTGGAGAGCGGACAGCATAGAGGTCGTCAGCAAAACAGTAGACCAAATTCCTGGGAAATGTTGCCACCGTCGTACCTGGTGTAGGATTCGAGGTAGGTCTGCTCGGTGCTGACAGTAGCCGTCCAGGCCGGGTGCTCAAGCACGGCCTTCTGCCAACGCAAGTACCGATCCTTCAGAGAGGGGTCCAGGGCGGTTTCAAGCTCGAGGCCGCGGTAGTGCTTCAGCACGTTTGTCGCCCTGAACAGCCAGGGCGCAGCCATGAAGTCGACGAACCCAGGCGAGTCTGATCCATCCCAGCATCCTCCTCCTCCTCCGCCCCCTCTGCCGTTGTGATTGTTATTGCCTGCTGCTGCTGCTAAGGGTGGGGGAACAACGTCCATGCCCTTGATGAAGCTCTCAACCTCCTTGACAAACTCTTTGCCGTACTCGATCTGTTTGTCTGGTTCTTGAGCTTGGAGGTAGCGATAAAAAGACGGGATGAGGGTCCGGTTGACTCGGTCTGCTGCTACGCGGTGCAGGGCACGTTCGTATGGCTTGGAGATCGGTGGAAGGACAGGGGGCGCCGCACTGGAGTGTTCGGAGCCAAAGCGTTCGATGATGTATTCCATGCTGTGTAGGAAATTTTCTCAAGATTTTTCTCTCTGCAATTTAAGATTGACGATCCTGGTAGCGCTCTTTGGGGGGGGGGGGGGGGTAAGCGGGACTCACATCACGGTCGATTCGCAGATGCCTCGGACATCGGTCCCATAGTTAACCGTGTCCTGTTCGAGTTTGAGGGCAGGAACGAGACCTTTGGGCGAAAGCTCGAGCAGGTCGGCTGGCTTGACGTACGGATCAACTTCGCGGTATGTCCACGGGCTCGACTTGGAAGGCGGACTGACAAGGCAGAGGGTTGCCCAAGCTCGCTGCACGAATCTGGGAAAAAGGGTTTTTTCAACAAGCCGGGAATGAACACACCATAGAACGGAGATCAACGGGAGTGGATTTGGACCGAGTGGATCAGGACGCAAGGGTGGATGAGCAGTCTATGTCGCCACTCGATAGAATAAGGTGAGGGATCTGCTCTACTCACGGGCAGAAGCATGCTCCGAACAGGGTAAGTTTCTCCTTTGCTTCCTCCTCAGTCGATGTCTGGACCGTTTGAACAGTGACCAAGGCCTGGCCAGTGCATTCGGTATGATAAGCTTTCTTCTGCTGCGATTCTGGCATCGGAATGGATAAAGAGATAGGAAGGAAGGCCAGCAAGACACAGCCCAGCAGAGAATTGTTACTTGAAGGAGGTGAAGGACAATGTTCAATGTCGGTGTCGATGGAGAATGTGGCCAAGTGCTCGAATCGACGTTTGCATCATCAGCTATCGGGTCTGGGGGCATTCGAGCGCATTTCGTCCGCTCGCAACAACAGAACGTTCAGAGGAAGAAGGCCAAAATGACCATGGCCACGCACACTGCTCCCTCTCTCACTGAGTGAAGGAAGCTTCTTACAGTATATGACCCGCACTTCACTTCACCTGGACAAATGGTGGCCGCAAGTGGAAGGCGACCCGTTCGAGACATGTTTTGGACCCGTTCTCAAAAACCACGTGACATATCCGAGCTTGAGACTGAGTTGAACAACCCATGAGACTAGTCTCACCTCCTTGGACCACCTCCCCTTGGGAAGGCGAGAAACAGGCGGAGGCGGATCGCAACTTGCTTTCCCTCCGTCCCCCACGTCCGCTTCTCTTCTCCACCTTCCTCTCATCTCCTTTTGACTCACCTCTTCGTCCTTGATCCCTCACCTCAGCGCGCCTCTCTCGCTCACGCCTGCCCTTGTTCCCTTGCTGGGTTGCAGCCGGGGCTCTCCTCGTCCGGTCCCCTTTATTCGGCCGTCTGATTTCGACCAGGATCGACACTCATTAAGCTTCCACAAGATCAACATCCCCCACCCCACAGGCAGGCACCTCGGCAACACCAGGATCAACGTCTTTCTCCTCTCCGTCACCCATCATTTTTATTCGCGCCTGAGCTAGACCTCTTCCTTCAGCTCCCAGGACCAGAGAAGCCATCGATTTCCTCAATTTTTGTGATACCGCAGACACCGGTCGTCAAAGTCTGACGCACCTCACCAAATCTGACACCCTTTTTCACCACGATGCTCAGCAAACGCGACTCAACAAGTAGCATGTCCAACATTGTCGGTGCTGCAGGCGGGACCAACGGCTCCAGTGCTGCCGGCGCGAACTCGACATCTGTACAAGTTGGTCAGTGCCAGTTCGAGCCCGCGCACGCTCGTTGCGCACCCCGAGAGCTGACTTCTCTATTCTCACAGTGGTGCGAATTAGACCTATCACCAACGCAGACCAAAACTCGATTCCTCAAAGATGGCAGCGCGTCGTCTTACACCCGACCTCGGCCTCTTCGCTCCAAGTCGACCAGTCCGCCGGTCCACCCGCTGGTCCAGGGGGCGGCGCTGGCGCTGGAGCCGCTGGAGGTGCGGCAGGGTCCAACGCTCAGAAAGATCACAAGCGACAAATGTTCTCCTTCGACCGTGTGCTTGGCTCGGCCGACGGTCAGGCCCAGGTTTACGAGAATGCGGCGGAACATCTGATACCTCGATTCCTCGAAGGCTTCAACGTCACTATCCTCGCATACGGTCAAACCTCTTCGGGAAAGTCGTACACCATGGGCACAGCCGCCTCGGACGCAGACTACGAAGCCCTCGTTGCCGGGCGCTCTCCTGATCCATCAGTCGGCATCATCCCGCGCGCGGTCGCACAGATCTTTGCTGGCATTCGCCAAGCTCAAAGTCGATCAGGTGCGATTCAATACACAGTCAAGGTCAGCTTCATCGAAATCTACAACGAAGACCTCATCGACTTGCTCGCCGTACACGACGGCGACTCTCGACCACTGGTCCAGATCCGCGAGGGGAAAAATGGGCAGATCATGTGGCAGGGCTTGCGTGAGGTCAAAGTGAACGGTGTGGCCGACGTGATGAACCACCTCTTGCAGGGATCGTCGTCTCGTCGCACGGATCAGACCGACATGAACGCGCAATCTTCGCGCTCGCATGCCATCTTCTCGCTCACGCTAGTCCAACGCAAATTCATTGGCTCGGGACCGGCGCCACCACCATCGGCAGCGCATGCGCCCTCAGCATACTCGAATCCAGGTCGTACCACACCTACTGGGCGCACCGGTCTCCCTCGTCCGTCGAGCACGCTTGGTCACCGGTCTTCAACGCCTGGCGGAGGCTCCGGTTTGCCAACTCTGAGCGGCAGGACTTCAGCCACCGGCCTGCGCCCCGTCAGTATGGCCATCACTTCACCGCGCAGCGCCAGCCCTGGACCTGGCGGAGATGATGGGCCCAAGAGACCAGGCACCGCAAGCAACACCAACGACGGCGAATGGACGACCATCACGAGCAAATTCCACTTTGTCGATTTGGCCGGCTCTGAGCGTCTTAAACGGACAGCTGCCCAGGGCGAGCGCGCGAAGGAAGGTATCTCGATCAACTCGGGTCTGCACGCCCTCGGAAATGTCATCTCTGCGCTCGGAGACCCTGCCAAAGCGAAGCGAACGACTCACATCCCTTACCGTGACAGCAAGCTTACCCGACTCTTGCAAGATTCACTCGGTGGAAACGCGCATACATTGATGATTGCGTGCGTGTCTCCGGCCGAATACAATGTTTCAGAAACGATCAATACTCTTCAATACGCCAATCGTGCACGAAATATCAAGAACAAGGCCGAGATCAACGAGCTCGAGGTCGGCTGGGAAGATGTGGCTTATCTGCAGACTCAGGTCTTGAAGCTGCGTCGCGAGCTCGGCATATTGAAAGGCGCCAAAGGAAGCGGAAACGCAGCTGCGCTTCGTGGCATCGCTGAGGACGCTAGCAATCGGGCTGCGGCAAAGGAGTTGATGGAGTGGCAGGATAAATACGCCGCTCTGAGTCAGAAGCACTCCCAGTTGACTCTGGAAGCCACCAAGCTTCGTCAAACCCATCAACGTTCGTCGTCCTCAGGCTCGATCTCGGACAGTGACTTCATGCAGGCTGCTGAACCGGTCATTGTCGAGTACGAAAAGGTAGTCGACACGCTTGAGGGACAGATTAATCTCATGAAGGCTGCCCTCAGCCACGCCGAGGATGTTATCACTGGCAACGAGGCCGACATCGAGCAACTGTCGAATTCGCTCTCCGAGTCGCGCACCGCATTGGAAAGTCGCGAAGCCATGCTGGCCGAGCTTCAGGTTCGACTAACCAAGCTGCAGGATCGAGAGACGTCTGCCGATCAGTATGCACGCGACCTCGAGACTCGTTTGCAACGCATCACGGAACAAGAGGGCGCGGATGCGGCTGTACTCGGAGAGATGCGCACCGAGCTGAGCAGGCTCAAGGAAGCTCAAAACACCGCGGAGCAATACATATCGGAACTCGAAAGCAAAATCGCCAAGGACGAAGAAACGATTTCGAGCTTGCAGGCCCAACTGGAGCGTGCAGAGAAGGAACGTGAGCGACGAGAGGAGGCATACAAGGACCTGCAAGCACGCATGGAGATGATGGACACGACACGAGACACCAAGACGCTTTTGGAAGAGCTCGAGTTGAGCGAACAGCGCAAGCTCGAGCTGGAGAAGAGGCTGGACGAGGCTGTTGCGTCCAAGGAAGACCTTGCCAAGGAAAAGAGCAGTCTTACCGACAAGGTCGCGCGCGCGGAGTTGGACAAGGGCAAAGCAGAAGACCGAGCGAGAGAGTTCGAAGCAGCGCTTGCGGCGGCTACAGCTACTGCTGCTGCTGCCGCTGCAACGGCTCACTCGTCGAATGGGAATGCCAAAGCCGAATCCGGACCGTCCGCCGAAGAGCTCGAGTCTCTCAACAAGGAGCTGGGCAGTATGCGAGAGGAAGTCGAAGTCTGGCGTGGAGAACATCAGAAAGCCACGGTCGAGCTGGAGCAAAGTCGGCGCAAGTATCATGACTCGTTGCGCGAGATCCACGACTTGAACCACCAGCTTTCCGAGCTCCGGCTTACGGCCAACTCGGTGAGCTCGTCAATTTCTCATGCCTCGACGGCTGAGGAGGGCGGCGAGGAGGAAGTTGAGGAGCTGGTGCAGCCTGAGGAGGAGAAGGAAAAGAGTCTCTCCCGACGCGGCTCGTTCCAGCTTTCTAGATCTGGCTCGGTCTCGAATCGACGAAGTGGTCGCCCGGAGAGTCTGATCCTCGGTACCGGTAGCACTGTTGTCAGCAACGAGCGCGAGAAATCACTCAGCCGACGCATGTCCGGCTCCTTTCTCGGATACAATCCTTCGGAGAATGGTCACAAGTCTGGAGGATCGCAGAGCAACCATCAAAGTCCCACGATGGTTCGGGGCCGCTCCCAATCGCAATCCTTTGCACAAGAGCTGGGGTTGGGTACTGGAAACGGCTCGCCTTTGTCGCCCGCTCAAGTGCAATTGCAACAGCAATTGGCTGCTCAGCTGGCCAACATGCCACAAGCTCCGCCTGGACGCCGACCTCTTTCGCTGTCTGGCTCTTCGACTTTGATCAACGGGGCTGTACGCAGCCCGCTCGGCTCGGGTCCTTCAAACGGCATCCTTGACCTGACGACCTCTCCAGGCACCTACGAGCGTACCATCGCGTCTCTCAAGAAGGAGAACGAGCACCTTACTCAGACTCTGAAAGAACGTGAGGACGAATTGGAAGCGCTCGAGCTTAGCATCCGGCAGAAGAAGGAGGCTCCCGGGGACCTTTCCGAGGATTTGTCTCAAAATGGACTCAAAGCGCCACGATCGCCTTCTTCCGGCAGTCTGCAAAGTGGACAATTGACGCCAGTCACCGATCGGGAGCTGAGGGCCATCAAACAGCTCCTGGTCGAGGCTGGGGTTGCGTCTGAAGGTGCAGATGGAAACGACGATCAGATCACACGCCTCAATGAGCTGATGCGCTCTATGGCTCGGAAAGAAACTGCGCACAAGGACGCAATTGACAGTATGGCCGAGGAGCTCGCCAGTCTGCGCAAGGAGAAAGAGTCGATCCAAGCTTCGTCCCAGGGGCAGGTAGACGCTCTCAACCAAGAGCTCATCAAGCTGCGAGCTCAGATTGCCGGCGGCGAAGAGATCGGAAGTCAGACACCAAAGCCCTCGGCTTCTGATCGTCTTGTGCTTGAAGAGGTCGACACTTTACGAGCGCAAGTCGCAGATCTTCAGAATAGCCACACTGAAGAAGTCCAGCGCTTGCGTGCCGAGCACACGAAGAACGAGGAGAATTTTACCGAGACTATCCTGCAGCTCAAGCAAGAGTACTCCACAGCCGCGACCGCCAAGGAAGAGGATCACAAGTCTGCCTTGGACGGCCTGAAGCAGACTCATGCTGAACAAGTCAACAAGCTCGTGACCGAGCACGAGTCTGTGCTTTCTTCACTGAAGAGCAACCACTCGGAGACGTTGTCCCGCAAGGTTGCCGACCACGAGGAGCTGATGCAGCGAAGGACGACAGAGTACCACGGCTCTGTCGAACGTCTCAGAGCCGAGCACGACCGAGCACTCAGGAGCCGCGCGGACGAGCACGCTTCAGCGCTACGTGAGATTGAGCTGTCTCGTCAAAGTGACGCCGCTGAGACGGAAGAGGAACGCACCGCCCTCCGGGCTCAGATGAAGCAGGAGCACGCGGACGAGTTGCAACGTCTGCGCAGCGAGCACGAAGATGCTGTGGCGTCTGTGACGGCTTCCCACGAGGCAACTGCTGAAACGCTCAAGGCAGACTTTGAGGGAGCGCAAAAGGCTCGTCAAGAAGAGCACGCATCTGCTCTCGAGGAGCTTCGGCAGTCTCACGCCGGCCATCTGGACACCCTTGCGTCTGAGCATCGCAAGGCTGTGGAAGCTGCCGTGGTTGCGGCTGCTGCAGCTGCAGCGGAAAAGCATGCTCATGAGATCGAAGCGCTTACAGGCGAACACTCGGGAGCGCAAGAGCGTCTAAGGACCGAACATGCCACAAAATTGGAACAAGTGCGGAACGAACACGCCGAGGCGATCGAAGACCTCAAGGACGAGCACCGCAGCGCCCTCAGTGCCATGGCTTCTCAGATGGCAGATCTCAAGGCTACACACTCCCGAGCGATCACCGAGATCCAGAACAAGTCGGCTGGCGATGCGGAATCGGCTGCTTCCAGACAGACCAAGGTGATCCAGGAGCTCAAGGATCAGCATGCGCTCGAGCTGAAGCAAAAGTCGGCAGAACAGCTCAGCCATACTGCCGAGATCAAGACGGCGTTTGCGGAAGAGCTCGCCCAGCTCAACAACACGCACAAGGAGCGCACATCGGCGCTGCAGAACGATCACGAAGGAGTTGTGGCGGGCTTGCGGAAGCAAGCCTCGGAGGCTCAAACGAAGCACCGGACATTGGAGCAAGAGATCCGACAGCTGAAGCAAGAGCACAATGCTGTTGTGGAGCGGATGGGAGCCGAGCACAAGGTCCGTCTTGACAAGGTGCACTCGGACCTGCTTGCTACCCGTGCCTTGGTGGCGACGAGCTCGGAGCGTGCCAGCACTCAGCAGATCGAGGCTGCCACGGCCGAACTGGAAAAGGAGCTGGAGAGCACGCGTGCTGAGCTGGCGGAGACGAGCGATGCGCTTGTGACCCTGGAGGGTGCTCTGACGGACACGTCCAAGGAGCGGGACAGCCTCCAAGCCCAGATGGAGGCGCTGAAGAGCGGAGTGAACCCTCCGACGCCTGCGCAAGTGCTCCAGGCAGATCTGACACAAGCCCGGTCGGACCTGTCAAAGCTGAAGCAGGACATGCTCGCGATTGTCGACGAGCGTTCGCGGCTGGAAGCTCAATTGCGGGATACTCAAAACCGATTGCAGACGGCGGAGGCTAAGATCCGATCGGTGCAATCGATGGGCTCGCCTTCGCTTGATCACTCTTCCGAATTCAGCGGGCGATCGCCGCTGTTCCGGCGGGGATCTGATGCGGACACCTCCGAGCATTCGCACTCGCATGCGGGAAGCAGTGGACGGACTTCGCGTGGGATGGGCAAGCCGCCGCCCCCGACGCCTCCGCCGAACATGCCTCCCCCGCCCACGCCTACGAGCGGAGGGGCGACGACACCGCGGGCTGGTGGCAGCGGCTTGCGCAACTCGACGTCTTCAGCTGCGACCCGGTCGGATTCTCCTGGTGATCTGACTCGATCCTCGTCGCAGAGCTCGTTGACGACGGTGAACATGAGCTCGACTGGGGTCCACGGTAGCGTTGGGAGCGAGTCTGGGTTGAGGATGATCGCTGAGCAGACGGAGGAGATCAAGAAGCTGCAGCGACAGTTGGCGCACTGCGAGGCGGATCTTCAGGCGAATGTCGACCTCGTGTCTACCCTGGAAGCCGCGCTGAATGACAGTGAACGAAACGTGAGTAGCAGAACCCTCTCTCCCTCTTGCGTTCCCAGACACAGTGAGAGCTGATTACATGAACAAAAAATCGGACAATTGTTTCCGTGCTGCACAGCTGCGCAAGTCTCGTGTCCAACTTGGTGAAATGACAAGGGACCGAGACCGTCTTCAGATCCAGATCGATGACCTACGGGACCAGGCAGCGACAGCGCAACGGAATTTGGAGAGTGTGCGGAACAGTGTGCTGATCGAGAAGCAAGGGCTGGAGAGCAAGATCCAGGAGGAGCGGCTGGCAAAGGAGAAGGCCAGGGAGGCGCTCGAGGCTCGACTGGAGGAGGTGTCGAGGCGGAAGAACAGCCGATTGTTCTGCATGTGATCTGGATGGCTATTCCCCCCTCACCTGTCCTTGCCTGATTCCTCGGTGAGGACGAGGTGGATGTTCGCTTTTCAGCAGACATCCCAACTTGGTCCCTGGTAGAAACTGTACAATTCTCTTCTCTCTCTCTCATCTCATCTCACGGTCACACATTCGATATGTTCCTTTCAGCCACTTGGTCAAGTGTCCGTCTGTGGCCGGGCCCCGTGCAGCAGTGTGGATGCCCGACCTCGATCGAGCTTGCTCTCCCTGTTGGGCTTTTGGCGCATGCTCGGAGCCTTTGTTCTCCCAGAGGTCTGTGCAGTGGGCAGACTGGGCCGGGGTCATCATACGGAAGGAGGAGCATGGCATGGCAGAGCATGGCAATAGCATAGCATAGCAATAGCATAGCATAGCATAGCATAGCACAGCCTCGACCTCGATCATTCATTCCACAAGACTCGGCCCTCACTCCTCAGGAAACATGTCCCGAGACGCCCCTCCCCAGCAAACCATCACCGTCACCGACAACCGCACCGGCAAGACCATCGTCGTCCCCATCACACACAACAGCATCCCAGCATCCGCCTTCAAGCAGCTCAAGGCCTCCCGCTTCGCATGCTTCGACTCCGTAGACCGCGAGGAAGACGAGACCGCGTCCGGAATCCGAGTCCTCGACCCCTCCTTCTCCAACACCGCCGCCCTCGAGTCCAGAATCACCTTCATCGATGGCGCAGCAGGCATCCTCCGCTACCGTGGCTACCCCATCGAGGAACTCGCCACCCGCTCCAACTTCCTCGAGTCCGCCTACCTCTTGATCTATGGCGAGCTACCGACCACCACCAGGCTAGACACCTGGGTCTCCTCCGTCATGAGTCACACCTTTGTCCACCGCGACGTCGAAGACCTGATCTCCTCCTTCCGCTATGACTCTCACCCCATGAGCATTCTAGCCACTGGCTTCGCAGCCCTCGGGGCCTACGCGCCCGAAGCTAACCCTTCGCTCCAAGGCCAGACCCTCTACACCCGTGCGGCTCAAGGAAACCCGGACGCCATGCGCGTCATGGACAAGCAGATCGTCCGCATCATCGGCAAGGCACCTACCCTCGGCGCGCTCGCCTACCGGATCAGGACCGGTCGACCGTTCAACAGACCTCCCCAGGGCCTATCCTACTGCGGCAGCTACCTCTACCTGATGGACCACCTCTCCGAGCGCGAATACCGTCCGTCGCCAGTGTTGGAGAAGGCGCTCGACGTGCTCTTCTTGCTGCACGCAGATCATGAGATGAACGCTTCTACAGCAACAGTCAGTCTCAGCGGCTCGACGCTCGTCGATCCCTACAGCGCCGTTGCTGCAGGTGTCACTGCCTTGTACGGTCCTCTCCATGGTGGTGCTTGCGAGGCCGTGGTCCGAATGCTGGAGGAGATCGGATCGCCCAAGAATGTGAGTTCTCCCTTCAGCCATCCAGCTTTTGTCCCTCTGACTTTCCAACCCACTGACGGGCTCCGTGCTGACGTCTTGTGTTTCTCCCCGACCCTCTCTCTCTCTCTCTCTCAAGGTTCCCAAATTCATCGAGGAAGTGAAGGCAAAGAAGCGCAAGCTGTCCGGTTTCGGACACCGGATCTACAAGACGACCGATCCGCGCGCAAAGATCATTCGACAGCTTGCAGATGACGTCTTCAAGGTGGTCGGGCGCTCTCCTCTTCTCGACACCGCGCTTGCCCTTAAAGACGCGGCAGAGTCAGACGACTACTTCATCTCCCGGTCTCTGCTGCCCAATGTCGACTTCTTCAGCGGTCTGGTGAGTGATTTCAACCAAGATACTGTAAAAGCCTATGTGAAACCTGTCCACAACAAATGAAGCCGACCGCTCACTTTTTTTTCTTCTCGTGTCTGTTTCTCTCCTTTGAACAAACATAGATCTACCGCGAGATCGGCTTCCCCCTCGACTTCTTCCCCGTCCTCTTTGTGCTTCCACGCGTCGTCGGATGGCTTGCGCACTGGCGCCAGATGATGCTCGATCCCAAGGCCAAGATCTGGCGCCCGCGCCAAGTCTACGTCGGTGAGGGTCTTCGCAGCTACGTCCCCGTCGCTGATCGCGTCGATCCTCGCGACGGCGTCCCCCTTCACTCGGCCCCGGTCCCACTCTCGCATGGCGGGGACATTAATCGGCGCAAACTGGCGATGTACAAGGACGAGACCGGCCGCGAGAAGACGCTATCCAAGATCTGATTTTTTTGATTTTCTGTTGGCCATGATCCGGTCTTGATCAGACCTCACTTTTCCTGTCTCTTGTACTCTCGTTTGGCTCCTAGATTCGTGCATGCGCATTTCATTTGTCCAGGTTCCGAATCCTCAACCCCTCTTCATTTCTCTTTCAATGCCAGAAACCGATGTGAATGGATCGTGACCTATATTTCTGATGATGCCCTTCAAACTACTTCTTAAGGATTCAGTGCAGAGAGAGAGTGAGAGAGAAAGAGGAAAAATTGAGACAGAGACGAGGCGGTCGAGAAGCAAGAAATTTTGATTGTCTTCGCTGACTAGCAGTGACTCCTGACCTTCAATCGTCATCGACTTGAAGATCCTCCCAGAATGACCCGTTTGCTCCACCGTTCGTGGTCTCATTGATGATACCAGCCCTGATGACCCAGTCTCCGAAGGGTTCCCCCTTCTCCCGATCCTGCGCGTAGCGTCGGATCAGAGGCTTGAGCGTCTTCAAGATCTCAGCCTCTCCGACGTTTTCCTTGTACACCTTGTTCAGACGCTGTCCGGCGTGACCACCACCGAGCATCATCTGGTAGCTGCCTGGAGCCTTTCCGACAAAGGCGATCTCGGCCACCCATGGTCTGTGCGAGAAAGTTATGCATCGAGAGTCAGCTTCCGATATCTCCAAGAGCATAGATGTCGGCTCGCAACGTAGCGCGGATTACTCACCGAGCACATCCGTTAGGGCAACCAGTCATGCGAATAGTCACCTCATCCTCGCGCAAGCCATTCTCAATAAACAGCTTCTCCACCTTGTCAACCAGGATCGGCAAGTATCTCTCACTCTCCGCCATGGCGAGACCACAGGTGGGGAAAGCCACACACGCCGAAGCGCTCAGCTTCACACCCGAGTGGTTCCAGTTGTCCATCTTCCACTTCTTGAGGTGGGCCTCGATCGCGTCCTTGTCCTCCGGTTCAATATCGGCAACGATGATGTGCTGATTCGGCGTCATGCGGAGCTTGCCCTTGTGGATCTTGCACAGCTCCCGGAGACCGGTACGGAATTGATCGCCCGGTGCGTCACGGACACGACCGTTCTCGAGCCACAAGGTGCAGTGCCACTTGCCACGGTGGTCCCGGGTCCAGCCGTACTCATCAGTGTTGTTCTCGAAATGGTACGGGCGAGCCTTGCCAATGCTGTATCCAAGGCGTCTTTCGAGCTCAGCGCGGAAGTTGTCAGGGCCGCCCCACACCTTGTCCACAGTGTACTTCAGACTGAGTGGTCGAAATTCAGGGGACAGGTCAGAATATGATTGACTCTGACCATGCGCCTCGAGTTGAGTCTACTCACCGAGCATTCTTTCGGTTCTGACGGTTACCAGTGTCGCGCTGAATCAGCATGACCTGCTTGCAAGCCTCGAGCGTCTGCTCGGCAGTGACGAAGCCAAGGACATTACCCAGACGAGGGTAAGTCGCCTTGTTCCCGTGCGAGACACCCATGCCACCACCGACAGCCAGGTTGAACCCAGCCAGTCGCTTGTTGCGGTCTGCGATCGCAATCAGACCGATGTCGTGGGCGAAACAGTCGGTGTCGTTTCGTGGGGGTACCGCAATGGCAATCTTGAACTTTCGAGGCAGGTAGTAGGGGCCGTAGAGAGGCTCATAGTCCTTGAGTGCACCACCCACAAGGAGCTGGTTGGAGCTGTCTGTGCCTTTGTCGAGCCAGATCTCGTGGTATGCATTCATGCGAGGTAGCAAGTATTCGGAGATCTTCTTGCTGAACTCGTAAGTGTCCTCGTGAAGCTCGCTCAGGGCTGGATTAGGACTACACATGACGTTTCGGTTGACATCACCACAGGCAGCAATGGTGTCGAGCATGCTCTTGTTGATACCTTGCATGGCAGCCTTCAGGTCTCCCTTCACGACACAGTGGTATTGGATGGTCTGACGAGTGGTGATCTTGACAGTCTTGTTACCGTACTTTTCAGCAACGTCGTCGAGTTGGATCCACTGCTCGGGAGTGCAGACACCACCGGGAATTCGGCATCGAATCATGAAGCTGTACGCAGGTTCCAGGCCGGCAGCCTTGCGCTCCTCAAAAGTGTCGCGATCGTATTGCATGTAAGTACCGTGAAACTTGGTTAGCTGAGTGTCAGTCTCAGCAATGGCACCAGTGCTCTTGTCTTCGAGACCCTCCTTGATGGTTCCGCGGAGGTAGTTCGAGGCAATCTTGATATGCTCGTTGGTGATCGCCTCTGGCTCAGCCTCCTTAACCTCTACGTTGTCGACGCCGAGAGCCTTCCACAATTGGGGCTCCCAAACCTTGTATCCGGTCTGCCATCCATCAGCGTCCTGATCGTCACCGAGTCCCAAAGGAGCGAACCGCTCGGCTCCGAGGACCTCGAGGCGAGCATCGATGTCCTTGGCGGGTTTGTTGTAGAAGTGAGCGTCCTCGGCACGCGGCCAGTAGTGGCTGTCTCCCATACCGAAGACGGTGTACTTGATGCTGTCACCAAAGACACCAGGCTCAAGCTTGGACAGGGCCTTGACAGTCTCGCGACCATTCTGTGGGGCTTCGCCTTGTCCGGCGGTAGAGCTGATCAATGCCACGTTGGTCTCGTCCTTGAGCTCGTCAGCGACTGGGTAGTCGTCCATGGCCAGCACCCGCGCGGCGAGACCACGAGCCTTTGCACGAACGCCGAGCTTCTTCGCCACCTTCTCGGCATTGCCACCATCGGAAGCGTATAAAACGAGCAGAGGCGGGCCGTCCATGGAGCCCAACATCTTCTCGTAAGCCTCCTTGGCCTTGCGCTTCTGTGCATCGCGAAGCCCGGTTCCCTGAGAGGCAGCCAGCTCATATGAGAGCTCGGGCTTGGCCTTGGTGAGGAAGCTGAGGTGGTTCTGTCGGTCGAGGAACTCCTTGAGTTGCTCCCGAACACGAACGCTGTCGAGACGGAAAACCTCTGACTTTCGCGCCTCGGCCGAAGGGTCCCAACGATACAATGGCCAGTAGCCGGAGTCGACGGCCAACTTGGTCTCACGCAGGACCTCGAGGGCGGGCGCGTCTTCTGCGCGATAAGGGATGTGGGCGAGAATGATGGATGGGCCGTTGAACTTGTCTGCCTCGGTGATCGCGTGCAAGACTTGAGTAAAGTCTGCGTAGATCGCGGTGGATGCTACGTAGACGCCACCGTAGTTCATCGCATACAGACCAATGTCCTTTTTCCGTTGCTCGGCAGGAACGGAGTTTCGCTGCGAGTACGGTACGCTGTCGAAAATCAGCATGTTGACGTTGCGACCGGAAGCAATGACGTGGTGAACACCGGACATGCCAGCGTCGTATGCCCAGGCATCCGAACCAATGATCCACTTCGACGAGGATGAAGATGCGTCCTTTTGAGCAAGTATCTGACCGAACGCATATTCTGGGCTGAGCTGCGAAGGGTGCGATGTACTGTTTGCAGATGAAAGACTGTTGACGATCTGCAGACGTTGCTCGAAACTCTGCTCGAGGAGTAGGGTGTATGCTTCTTCGTGCTTGGGTGCAGAGAGGACGGGCGCGGTAAGACCGTTCTTAATGGCTCGAGCAGAGGTAGAGGGGCCGATATTGGAGCTTCCGGCGATGATGCCGTGGGTCGGTTGGGGCGCCTCGAGGTTAGCAACGAGTAGGCGTGCGACGTCGGCTTCGCGTCCGATTTCGATGTGACCGAGCTGACCACCGATCAGGACCGGAGGCACCTTGGCAGCATCACCGGTCTGATGGAAAGCACTAGCAACGTCGACGAAGAAGGGACCGAATCGAGTCTTCCTTTGTTCGCTCTTCTCTAGGACCACGATGCGGCGTACGGAGGAGGGTAAGGTGTCGAAGAAGGCGTCGGGAATGAGCGGTCGCACAAGACGTGCTTCAACAACGGCAAGCTCGCCAGAAGCTTGCGAGAGCTGCTGCGCCCCAGCGCCGACAATGATGGCAGCATTTGTTGCTGAAGAAGACCCATGACGCACGTATGGTTCGACTGTCTGACTGAGCTGGGTGGAGAGCAGGTCGAAGGAGGAAAGGATGATTTGTTCGAGAGAGTCTGAGGATGAGGATGAAGCGAAAGCGGCTGTGTCGTCCGAGTCGGCTTCCGATGCTTGCGAAGCGCTGGAATAGCCGTTCGCCTTTCCGTTGCCGTTCAGGTGGTGGCCGTTGCCGTTCAGCTCAGGAGTGCTGTGTGCGAATGGCTGAAGGAGGAAAGTGCTCTGTTCACTCTGGCTGAGGGTATTGCTGGGAGCTTGGCCTTCGACGGGTTCGTAGAAGTGAATGACGAGGCGCTTAGCTTGCTGTGCGATGCGGGAGGCGAGTAAGGTGTTTTGATAGGCGTGCTCGACGTCGGCGGAGTGGAGCAAGACGGCTCCGGAGGAACGCAAGGCCATGACGTTGGAGTGGTCGTCCGAGGCTGCGAGATGGACAGCGACTGGTCGGGAGAGGAGCTGGCTGAGCTGAGGCAGGATCTGTGTCAGCAGCTGGCGGTCCGCGTATCCGAGCAACGACACGATGCCGGCATTGTCTGCGGCGGTGGAAGCCAGCTGGGCGAGCAGAGCAGCAGGCTGGGCGTGAGAGGGGACGGCATGAGTCTGTGCACTGTGCTTGCGGCTGCCTGGCTCGAGGACGGTGCGGTACGCGGAGGGGACGCTGCCACTGGCCGAGGCTCCGGCTCCGGCTGAGCCACGCACGTTGTCGACCACGACGACATGCGCGCTCGACTGGGCGGCGACCTCTGCGACTTGGGCGGCTGCCGAAGACGACTTGAGCGAATCGACCATGAGTGCTGAGGGAGGGAGAGAGCGAGGGGAGAGCAGGCGGTGATGGTCGATGGCCACCAGCTGATGATGGCTATGTATGGGACTCCCTTGATCGAAAGAGACCAGCCAGACCCTTTCACGTTGCCGGTCCGTCCAGGAAGAAATTTATCAGAAATTCTGGCCCACCGCTGCCCACAGCAGGGCAGCCCTTCTTGGCCTTCCCTGGCTCGCCGCGATCTGTGTCAGGCAGGGGTCGGCCCTGGATTGGTAAGCAACACCACACAGCGGGCACGTTATTGTCACACGCAAGCACGCCATTCCCGGGCTCTATCACGCCCTTGGCACCTGCCAGTTCGGACCGGTCTCTTTCCTTTCTTCTCATCGGGTCCAATAGGACGGCCAAGTCAGGTCAGCGACACCGACACCAGGCCGAAGCCGTATTGCCCACTTCTCGGCCGACATGCCCGCTGGGCTTTCTCGGCCGACACGGGAACGGCGCAGCTCGATGCCTCGTCGCAGCAAAAACACTTCGCTTTCAACAACAGCACAAGGGTTGGACAAAACGGTTCGGTGAATCTGGGAGAGATGCATATGATTGCAAAGAGGAGAGCTTGAAAAGGAAGTGCATACAACAGGCAAGGAACCCCATAATCGCACTCGTACAGCATGTGGTGTGGACGAAGAGTCAGGTGCAAAGTGATGAATATCCACATCAAGCGTTGCGGAGGATCTGGGTACCTCTGATGAGACCTGTCCGGCGCGCAGCAATGAGACCAGCCTTGGCACCACTCGACGCATCGCGGGGCACGGTCGAGGCCTTTCCGATGTGTTGATGGTTACCACCACCGTGAGGGTGATCGACGGGGTTCATAGCCACACCACGAGTACGGGGCCAGGAGTTGCGCTTGACTCTGTACTTGTGGTATGCGCGACCAGCCTTGAGCAGGGGCTTGTCAATACGTCCGCCTCCCGCAACGATGCCGACAGTGGCACGAGATCGGCTGGAAACAGTCTTCTTCGCGCCCGATGGCAGGCGGATACGGGTCGAGATTCCATCGGGATCGTGGCCGATGATAGTGGCGTAGTTGCCAGAAGTGCGGGCAAGAGTTCCTCGGTCACCGACTCGCTCCTCCACGTTGCACACAATGGTACCTTCGGGGAGGGCAGAGACGGGGAGAACGTTGCCGACGTTGAGAGCGGCACGCTTGCCGGCATAGATGAATTGGCCGGTAGCGATACCCTCGGTAGCGATGAAGGTCTCGACCCGTTGCTTGTAGCGGTAGGGGTCCCGGAAAGCTACACGAGCGAGGGGGGCACCACTGTAAAGTTGGATAGAGAGAGCATGTCAGAGACGGAGATTTGGACAAGAACACTTGCAGTTGCGCCAGTCACTCTCTCCAGCCCCACCCAGCAGGAGATAACCGACAGCACACGGCACCGATTGTCGAATGCCATGTAACCGTGCATCCACCATCGAGGATCAATGCCGAAGGTGTGGATCATCCCCCCCCATTCCTACCAGGCCTGGCTTGCATGCCCATATGTGGTCGTCCATGGTCAGACCCCAATACGCACACGTTCCGGGCCGTACCAGAATCCGAAGGCAGCCACTTCCAAGGAGCCCAATGTCCCTTCAGACGCCTGATCGCCTACTCATGCAGCATCACCTTGGCTTCCGACCCGCACCCTTAATTTCTCGGATCCTTGACACTTACCGACCAGCATCGTGGATGATCTCCTTGACAACACCACGGATGTAGCCGTTTCGCTCAGCGAAGTCGAGAGCACGGAGCTTGGCGGGAGCCTTGTTGTGGTGGGTGTGGCTCTTGAAGATACCACCGGATTTACGCTGAGGGCGAATGACTATCGTTGTCCCGGTGTGAAAGATCAGGGTTGGGAACGAGGCGCAATGCCAGAACGGTCCAAGAGGATGGCATGGCAAGAAGCAGTCGGGCACATCGTAGAGAGAAAGCAGGTGCAGGGCGATCGAAGGAAGAGTCGCAGTCGTCGCATATGTACGTGTGTGAATCAGTATGAGGAAATGTTCGCATGGCAGGTAAGGAAGGCGCAGATTATGGAAAGGAGGAAGAAAGATTCTGGGTGAGTAAGACTGTTCGGGACGGCAGAACGTATCAAGATGGCTGCTGCTGCTGATCCCTGTGCCCATCCCAACTGTTCTGCTCCGTTTCCTTCTCCCGCTAATCGATCCTCCTGGTAACGACGTCGACCAGGTTTCGCCCTCATCGCACCTTGGAAATGCAGATAGCAGCAGCAGCAGCAGCAGCACCCTTGGCCTAGTTCAAAATACGTACCGCGACCCATCTTTGCTATGTATCAAATTCTTGACGTGGGGTGGTGAGCGACAAGATGAATGGGTGTGACCACAGGAAGTCGAGCAGTGCAGATTCTCGCAAGTGGAGGTGTGGCCTGTTTGCCATCACAGCTTGTATGGACGGCGGAGTTTCAATTCAAAAAGCGGACACAAAACGTTGCACGTGGTTCAAATCTGTTCTTCAGGTCCATTACATAGCAACAGTCGCAGACCCGTGTAGCGCAACCAAGTTCCCACGGCGCTCACTCACCATCCCACCAACTTGTGCTGCCACCTCCTTCTTCCAACATCCAGAAAACCGCCATCTGGCGCTGGGCAGATTCAGCTTCGGTGAGTCTCCCGCCCTTCTCTCTCCCAATCCACATGAACCAGCCCTGGTCGTTCCAGAAAGCACAACAAATTGCAAAGATGTTACAAATTTCACATGTTCAAGCTCAACAGTCTTTCCGCCTTCGAAGCCTTCTCAGAAAGGAAGAAGGTACTTGGGGACCCAATAATTCTGCAATACTGAGTTGCTTGTTTGCTTCTGCATCATGATCGGAGTAGGGCTTCTGCCCTCCCTTCCCCCCCTACGTGTTCTTAGCCAGATGACACATAGAGTGCTGACAACTTTTCTCTCCCTTTCTTACTTAAACTTCGCAATGTCCTGCAGCCTTGACAGGCATGACGATGTCGCCTAGCTCAATGATCTTGCAATCTATACCTCCTTTGATATGACCGAGTGTGATGTGACTGACACGCACGCAGGACTGGCTCTCAATCACGAGTATCGTTTGTTTTGGTCCCAGCTGGTTTGGTGATTCACGGGGCTTTGGCATTCCAAAGTAACGCAATAGCTGGAACCGCCTTTCCTGTCAGAGTTACTCCGCCTTCTGCGGGCGCCGCCACCGCCGGTTCAGGATCTGGTTTTGGCGTCAGTGTTGGCGAAGGAGCAGGCGCGGGCTGTAGCGCCAAAGCCGATGCTCCCACTGGAGATCCATTGGGCCTGAATTCCGCGCCATCAACTGCCATGACTGTATCCGCCCGACTCGCGCCGAGCTCCTCCGTCGCCTCCCTAGCCCCATTGGCCAACGCGTCTGCTTCCTCCACCTCCATCGTCGCAACCCGCTCCTGCACATCGTCCCAGGTCGCAGTCACTCTTAAGACCCGCTCGAGGGCATATAAGAACTTGGTCGACGACGAGTGGTGTACTGTCGGGTCTAGCGCGAGCTCAGCCAGCCGCTGAAGGGTGAAAGGTGGGGATCGGGCAAAAAGCGGTCGCCCAGCACCGAGAATGGGTATCAAGGAGTCGTTCGGGCCCTCCTTCGAGGAGGCGCTGGGTGGAATGCCGGGCCCTGATTCCATCTTGGCGTCGCCTGGGCCACCGTGCCCGATCCCTGCTTCTGTATCTTTTGCAGTTCCTAAGCTGCCTTCCGTCTTGCCTTCTGAGCCTTCGGCCTGAGGCCCGTCCGCATCAGCCATGTCGACTTGCTTGCCCTCCTCGTTACCTGCTACTTTTGCTTTCTTCGAACCTCCTCCTTCGGCATCTCCCTCCGCACCAGCTTTGGTGTCTTCCGCCTTTCGCTTGCCTTTGCTCTTGTCCTGTGTAGCGGAACTATCCTGAGGCTGCTCCTCGAAAGCCGTTCCATGTGGTTCCACGCTGAAAGCCGAGCTCAAAAGCTCGTATAGCATCACCTCTGCTTGCTTGAATGGAATTTGAGGAGCATAAAGCGGCGGCCCGGACTTGGTTGGCCATGCTTTGATGAGTTGGGACGCAAGGCTGTTGTCTTCGATGGCCGTCGTACTCGAGCCGGCCGCCGTCGAGTCATCAGAAGATGCGCCCGGCGCGGCAGTTGTGCCAGCTGCAGCTGCGGCTGTGTCTTTGGACGGCGTAATCTCAGGCGCAATATCTGGCGCCGTGTTCGCGTTCGATGTGTCCGGAGTCGCTGCCATGCTTTGCGCAGCCGGTTCTGAAGTCGAAGTGGATGCGACCGGCTGTTGTGACCAAGACTGCTGTGAATGCTGCTGCTGTTGCTGCAGCTGCTGTTGTTGTTGAAGCATATGGAATTGATGCATCGCCCGCCTTGAGGGATAAAAGGAAGACATGTCCGCATTGCTTACATTGTACGCTGCATGAGCATTGGCGTAGTCGCTTTTTTGTTGCTGTTGTAGTAGTTGGAGTTGCTGCTGCTGTAATTGGAGTTGTGCTTGTTGGTCTAGTTGCTGCATCAGCAGCTGCTGCTCTTGTTGTTGCTGAAGTTGTTGGTGTCGCTGAAGCAGAAGTGGTATCAAAGGCGCAGCTCGGTGGAGCTCTGGCTTCACTAGCTCGGGAGCAGGATAGGCGCGTAAGGCGGTCAAGAGCCGATGTTGGACAGCCATGCGAAGTTCGTGATCCCACTCGGGACCGTTTTCTGGCCATGAGTCTGTGTCTGCAATGTATTGGAGCGTTGTCGTGTGACGTTCGCTGTTGTACTCGAATTTGAGGACCTCGTCGAAGTAGGCCATCGCCTTTGGATGGATGTGATCAACATCTCTTGCAGTGAGAGGCGAGACTCCGACATCGACAATGATGGCAGGATAAGCTTGAGGCTCGGCATGAACTTGAGGGTCGACATTGAAGAAGACTGCCCTGATTGAAAGCTCATCATCATCATCGTCCTGATTGGAGGACATCTGGAGACCGGGCATATGTGGACCGTGAGCGTGAGCTGCCCGTGATGGATGGCGGCGGCACTTCTTTTTTGGCCGGATTGCAGACTTGTTTGGATCCGACGCGTTCTTACAATGTATGAGTTTGTGATCGCGTCGTGAGGGGAAGCGGATCTAAGCGTCACGTGAGATGACCAGATAAGAATGCCAAGCATTTCGGAGCTCGGGCCGGAGAAAGCCTTACATATGGGACAACAACATCAACCGCCACTCGCTTGGCTCGCCTCCTCCCCACACGCATCTCAACAGCCCCTACGCACACACACACATCTCTTCCTGTCTCCCTCACCCTCAGATCCCAGCACTCCCTCCTGTCCCTCTCTTATCACCATCACTATCCACTAGCCACTCTCAGCGAGGCAGTCGGGAGGATCGATCATCAGCATGTCTCACAGACCAACCGCTTCCGTGGCTTCGACTGCCACTGCTGACCATGTGCCCACCCCTCCAACCACCGACTCTCGGGCTGCTGTCCTGGCCGCGCTTTCCGACGTAGTCACAGTCACCGACCCAAACAACTCAGATGCAGCTCCCAAGCCGTTACCACCCGCCCCCAAGGTCTCTCACGAGCCCCACGAGAAGATGGGCTTCGGCGCACGCATGGCCGGTGCACTCGGTCGCATGCGCGGCAACAAGAAAGGTCGCGATCAAGACGGCAAGAATGGCTCCAAGTCTGGCGCCGAGAACCGATCGTCCACTCGCATAGATGTAATTGACCGACTGGACGCCTCTGGTATCCACGGTCTCAGCCTCTTCCACCACGACTCGCCTTACGATGCATGTACCCCTCATGCCAACCGGCACGGAGCTCGCGCACCTGTCAAGGCCTTTTCCGAGGAGGAAGGCCTTCCTGGCCTCGGTCCAAATGTATCCCGCAACCGCGCACCGCCAGGAAACGGTGGGGGCGGCAGTCGTCAAAACCTCAGCCCACTCGCTCAAGCGACGCTGCAGCGCATGAATGCTGCCGATGCCGACGTATCGGGCCCTCCCTCCAAGGCGCGAGCCAAGCCGCCCTCCAGATCCAGGACGGTGGACTCGTATGCGGACGACAAGCCCGGTCTGCACCGCGGACAGTCTGATGCTTCTGAGTTCACTGCGGAGCCCCCAACACTGACATACACCGCCGAAGGCAGCTCCGCTGGCAGACCGGCTTATCATGACCGTTCTCACTCCGCCTCGTCCGCCGGTGTGGGTCTTGGGCGACGGAACACAGACTACATCAACGCACCTGGTGCCTATTCCCAAGAAAGAGATGAAACGTCCAACCCTCTCGCAGAGGTTTGGGGCATTGTGCCTGAGCCATGGCAAGAATTCGCAACTCCCGCAGCCCGAAGTGGAAAGCCTGGGAACGGAGCTAGTCGCAATGGCAACGGTCAGCAGAACAAAGGTGGTCTCAGCCCCTACAACGACGGAGAAGACTCTGGCACACCCAGCGCTGCCAGTAGCGTCCTTGACATGGAGGCCGTCCTCACAGGAAGAACCTCGTCAAGAGACGCTGCGCAGAAGAGCAACAGCGCCGATCAGGCACCATCATCCAGCTTGGGCACCTCTGAAGGCACCATTCGGCGAGGCGGCGGGCGCAACGGCTCCAAATACCCGCTCAATCGCTCCATCTCTGCCGGCACAGGCTTCAGCCAGTCTAGCGTGGGCGGCGGGGGCTTAGAAGGAGACCTTGACGGTGGCAACAACTCGGCAGATTATGTCATCGCAGCGGGCGTCTCGCCGTTCCCCGAGCCCAATTACGGTGGTTCTAGGGCTTGGAACGATGGTGAAGAAGCTCTTGGCGGATACGGGAACGGAGCGGGTCCGAAGCGGAGCAAGAGTCTGATCAAAAGGATGAAGAACGCTCGGCGTGAGTCTGCTCGATGAGCGAAAAATGTCCCCCTTGGCTCCACTTTACGAGTCCTTCCTCCGAATCTTGATCCCTCGTGACATCTCGCTCGGAGCAAACATGGTCCCCTTCTTGTTTCATTGCGCATTCTTCCTTCTTCTCTGGCCGTTACAGCGGGTAGACCTTTAAGCAGAGCGTTGCGGAAGAAAACGGCGTATCTGCAGGCTGGCATCACAGCGCGGCTTCAGGAGCGGAATGTTTCAATTTTCTCCCTCGGTGTGGAAGGTCGGACAAAGGCAATGATTCCCGAGTCTGGTCCTTTGTCTCATCTCGGAGCCTGCTAAGGATCCAGTGCTCCGGATCACGCGTTGTTCTGTGCCTCAATAAGGTCGTCTTCTGCACCTTGGCGCATCCCGCAGCTCGGTACCATACTTGGACCGCCTTTCCTTTTTCCCTTTCTTCCCCGTCCCTCACCCTTTCGTCTTCTTTTTCATTCTAACCCTACTTGTCCTCATTCTGATGAGCGTTTCGGACTGACGTCCAAATCTATGTTTCCGTGTGCCGGCGCAGAAAACCCGAACATGCCTGCACTCAAGGTAGACGTCACCAATGTCGAGCTCGGATCGAGGAACGGTCCTTCATCCGGATCGCCCCTGACACCGCCCGCCAGCGGACCTGAAGCACGTCGGATGCGACACTTGTCTTCTCCCGTGCTGCCGAGCCCCGGATCTGGTGGTCGGGCGGGTCAGGCCCTGACTCCACAATGGGAGGAAGAGGGGTCTGAGCGGAGGGGAAGAGGAGAGGGCGAGGATTACCTCTCTGCAGCCGATGCGGCCGAGGGCAGAGGACGTGGTACGTCGCCGGGCTCTGGTGGACTGGGACGGAGCGGAAGTCTGTTTGGCAAACTCGGACGCAAGGGCCGCGCGTGATGGAGATCCCATCGCTCTGTCGCTCTCCCTCTCTCTCTCTCTCTGTGTGTGCTGGGTCAGCATGAGCATCTCATTTGAACGCTCCGGGACAATACTTTCGAGTGGTCGGACCTCGCCGGTGCGGAGGAACCTGCAACACGACACATGTGGGATCTGCAAAGCGACGGTCACAACATCACCTCCCCCTTCGTCTTTCTCTTTCTTGTTTCTCCCTGTCTCTGTCTATGACTCCGTGCCAACTCTCTCGGGCCCGAGCACCCCCCACGCCGTCTTTCTCCACCTCCGACCGCACCTCACATGGATGTTGCTTGTCTGATTCTCCTGCTCTGTGCCCCTAGTCTTGTCTGCTCTTTTGTTCCCTTTCACTGTCACATTGTTTCTTGTCAGACCTTAACTTCGATCCTTTTGGTAATCCCGTCCGATCCACAACCAGCATCCTCCTATCAATTTGGGGAGGGCGAAGGACAAAAGGACGAAGAGTGACCGTGTGGGCGAGTGATTTGAGCACGGAAGGTGAGCAGTGAATCGCCATCAGTAAAGCAGAGGGGGGAGGGGAACATCTCTCGACCCTGGTCTGAATACAAATTCCACCGTCTGCCGTCTCGGTGCCTGACATCTGGCCCCAGAGACAGAGGGCTCTATCACAGACAAATGAATATCGAGAGATCAGTGGGTTCAACCAGCCGGATCGTTGGCCGAGATCACACAAGCAGTACCCAATATGGAACAGATTCGTGGTCGATGGTGCTCCTGATGTGTTCGTAGCGAGGATTTTTTTTGTCCGGCGCTAAACAGACGCGAGACTAGGGAAAGTGAGAGCCATGGACGTTCCTTACCACCCAGCCGGGTGCGGCTGCCTTTCTGATCCATCACGGCATCAAAGGCTGGGAGCGTGGTGTACCAGGAGTAGGGATGAAGAGTAATGCCATCCGTGTGTTGAGGTCAGGGAAAGGGATTGCAACAGGATCCCCAATCAAATCGTGTCGGGAATCATCCGTACAATACTGGTGTGGGAGCAATCATTCTGCCACTCGGGCTCATTGCTGAGAGATGGGTCAGATAACGAATTCAGATCAGCGCCGGCCCATGAACCCGGACGCGACGTGCATGAGCACGTTCTCTTGTTAGAGATCCATGGCAAGTCGCCATGTCTCTCATGCTTGCCCCCGCCTGTGTGAGCATTGAGCAATGAGCAAGCGCGATAGAGACGCGATACTCGTCGATGTGAATGGTCACTGCTGGTTAATGGCAATTTCATGCGGCACCTTGGTGTCTCTCTTTGCCTGGCAGACTGTTGATATGCATGCAATTGCATACCCGCGGCCGTCGGCGGTGGTCCCTTGCCGCTCTGGCCCGTCGAATCGAAGGATAAACAATGTCTGATTCATATTGGTTGCAATGATGGGAAGAGGTTCTGGCCAGCGGGAGCAGCAGCAAGGGATGAACTGCTGGAAGCAATCTGGACTCTCAACTTCTGCCCTCCGCTAGTTCCAATTCGACTGGACACTAAACCAGATTGGCAGCAGACAAGAGTCAAGTTTGCCGTAGCCGCTGTGCCTTGTTCGATTTTTGGCACCTCACCCACCCGCTCGGCCGGGCGGCGACGGCGGCGGCTGTGGCGAAAGGCAGAGAGAGACAGAGAGACAAATGGGCCATTAGTGCTGTTGCGTCACTCTGCCCTCGTTCCTCTGGTGCCTCTGGCGGCAAAAGTTAACGACCTCGCTCGCTCTCTGCCAGCCAGCCAAGGCGAAGGCGGCAAGGCTCTCTTCCTTGGCTGAAGGCAACAGCGCCCCTGCCTCAGCCCAGCTAGTTCAGTTCGATGATGCAGAGAGGCAAACGAGATTGGAGCAGAATCCATACTTGAGCAGCCCACCTCGCTCCACTGCTGCTCCCCCTTCATCTCTCCTCTTCCTCGTCATACAGACTCTCTCTCATCTGCTCTCCCTCCTCATCCAATCCTCCGAAACTCACCACACACAATGCGCTTCGCACAAGTGTTCACCGCCGTGGCCATGCTCGCCACCCTCGGACTCGTCGCCGCCGCACCAGCTCCTTCCGGCAAAGTTGTTCCCCTCGTCGGCAACGGTGGCTTCTGCCGCCCAGGCCCAGGGTGTGGCTACGGCAGAAAGTAAAGAAAAGCCTCCAGCTGCGAACAGGTATGTATTACACCGTGAACGTGGAAGTACGTTTGGGGCGCGTGTGGAAGATCACAGCTCCGCCATTGTCTCTCGGCCTTGCATGAACCTTACCCCACCTTTCGTCCCTCCTCCTTCCAGGCCAGCGACCACGCACACGAACCACCCTTTTTCTTTTCCCCCAAAAATCTCATTCGGCGGTCGTTCGGGTATCGGGTTCAGGAAGGTTCATCCCATCTCATCTCACGGAAACAGCCTCACCCGCCCTGACGATCAACCGCCAGTCTGACCCGGGTCTTCAGGGGACCTCACATCTGAAATCTGGACGTCTACGGAAAAAAGCTGAGACGGGGGACCGCTCCCATCTCCCAACTACGGATCAAACTTTTTTTATCTCTGCCTTCGCCTCTCCCTGTCCCTTCCTCTTTTTTTTTCTCTCTCTCTCTCTCCCTTCCGCTTCACCCTGGGGTATGAATACGGCCACGGTTCACCAATGTACTACATCTCACGAAACTTAAACAGAGTACCCTGCCTCACCTTTTCACTTTCTCTCTTGTTGCCTATTGGCTCTCTCGCACCGCTTTGTACCTCATGGAGTGGAAAAGAATGAGTTTCGGGACTGGACGTTGCAACTTTGATCATTCAGGAACCTGAAATTGGCAACGAGGCACACAGTGCAGCTGCAGGGTGATGAACGGGGCCTTCGATTTGTGCAGGACCAAGCCAGCCCCATTCATATCATACACATGTCCCTTTGCACACAGGGGTGTGGGGGTCTGAGGATTCAAGGTATAAAGGGCTCGATGTCTTCGGCCCCTACACGCCCCTTCAGGTCTGTCCTCGCCGACCCCTTCGCTCACCCAACAGATATCAACCTGCTCGCGCCCCTGCCCGCTTGATACCCGGGAGAAGACATGCAATTCTCAACCTTCCTTCCCCTCGCAGCCATCCTCGTGACCCTTGCTTCAGTCTCCGGTGCTCCCATGCCCGCACGCAACAACGTCTCTCCTGCGGTTGGCAAGGGTGCTTGTCGACCAGGTCCTGGGTGCGGATACGGCAGGTGAAAGGGAAAAGCCTTTCCATCCGTCCTGCGAATCCCTACAAAAAAACAAGGAGGTGAGAGAACCCGCCCAGGTTCCTCCCCTTTGCGCTCGTAACACGCCACTGACTCCTCTCTTATCGCACTGCCCTACTAATTCACGTTATCGTCTCTCCCGTCTCCAAGTCTCCCCTGCTCACGATATCGACAACAAGCAAGGAGCTGCATGTAAGCCAGGTAGTTTCCGTTCCAACGTCCTTTGTTTCCCCCAATGCAAACACGGATCACATAAATGTCACACGCTGCCTTGTGACAGTGTGTATATGTGTGTGTGTGTGCGTCGAAGTGTGCGCTAATGTCGAAGGCAAAAAGGCTCCAAAAAGGCTGGAGATTATGTGCTGGGTGATAGGGGGGGCTGTCTTCAGCTCGCTCACACACCAAAGGCACCCCGATTGTCCAGCCACCAGCGCAGACCTTCCTCACGCGTGCTCGCGTCCAGCCCAGACAAAGTGTCGAAAGCCTTCTCGCACAGTCTCTGCCTCGCCGTCGCATTCGCCGACGGATCCGACAAAAGCGGCGCCGCCGAGCCAGAACCAGGATCCGACTTGGTGTCCGCCTCGTCCTTGTCCGTCAAAATGCCAGGTATCGAGACGGACGCGTGGGGATACGAAAGAATGTATCTCCGCACCTTGTTCAGCACCGATCGAAGAAGCACCAGGTTGACCGTGCTCACTTGCGCCACATAGGTCAACTGAAGCTCCAGCTTCCTCGACACCGTCACAATCTCGGTCCCTGGGCTGCTTGAGACCGGTGAGGGCTGAGCTGCTTCCTGCTCGATCTCTTCGGCCAACCGATCCATCCCCCACCAGGCCAGCGCATCGTCCCGATCCGCAACTGCTGACATCACCGTCGTGAAAGCGTGCTCAAATTGGCCAGAATTGAGACGGGACGGGAAACTTGTGATCAAGAGTTGGAGGTAGTAAGGGGCCAAATCTTCGACGATGCCCTTATCCTCAGCAAAAACGGCAAGCAGGACCGCATGCGCTGACTCAAATGCATCTTTGTTTGCTGAATCGGTCAGATATCTGGGAAAAATGTCGGAGAGCAATACATCGTCATTAGAGAAGAGCAGCGTCTACAGGTCCAAAAAGCTTTCCTGCACTCACGGTTTGCACACTGGTAGTACAAGCTGCTCGATCATCTTGTCAGGTAGGACAGCCACCAACTGCTCGGCGACCGACATGAAATAGGTCGAACTCGTCTCTTGCAACACATCCGGGCCGTCTGTGTCAAATCCGGAAAAGGGTCAATGATATTGGTCAGTCCGATGTACAGCGAGCAAAAGCAGAGACAACTTCTTCAGAACCAGTGTTTATTTCTTTCCCCCAAAACTCACGAGAAAGCTGCGGTACCAGACCTTCCATCACGCCCACACACGCTTCTCCATCCCTACCAACCACGTCCAATGCAGAGTAGAACACGCTGCGATATACATCGAAACCGTCGTGTCCGAACGTCGACGTTACCCAGTAAAAGTGTGCGAACGTGGTCAGGATGGCGTGCATACACTGCAGATATGGAGCCGGAATGTTCGAGGAGGTGGTCGGACCCCATTCTGCCCCTGTTGATGACGCATCGGGGTTCGAAGAATTCGGCTGGGTCGCGGCTGGGATTGTGATAGTGGGCGAAGGACACATGTCTACTACGGCTTCGACGAGCGAGTCAAAAATCATCGTGTATGAGAAAAGCAGAGTCTTGAACACTGTCCACAATTCTTTCGTCAAGGAACTCGTAGATTCCGCTGCAGGGAAGGAAAGGACACAGTGAGTGAGCTTTGCCGGTTTCGATGTGTAGTACCCCTTATTGTGTACGGCGCTACAAATTTTGAACTGACCCATTTGCTCCTCCTTGCAAGCAGATAACTCTGAATTCCACCACTGAGCCTCCAACTCTTTTGCCAGGCGATCCAGACGTCTCAGGAGGGTATCAGGCGTGGCAAGACCAGAGCTTGATACTTGTGCCGCAGTCGAAAGCTCCGCCGTGGGCAGAGAAGCGTTGCTGGTATCCTTGGTCTCGATCACGAGGCCAATCAAGTGTGCACTCAATTCCGAGGGTGGAAGCTTGCGGGCGAGACGTGAGAGGGTACCTGAGATAATTCGTGACAAAGGCGCGATGGAACGGTAGGCATCAGAGCTTTGAAGGATCTTGATGCGTTGGGCGGTGGGAGAGAAGGGCTGGAAAAGCACGGCATGCTGTCAGCGGCGACGGCGGGGACCCTTCCTTGGCTTTTCAGTCTTGAAATCATCCGGCGGGCTCACCTCCAGAACAAGTTTGCCACCCAGATTCTTGGATACGTCTGTTGCCAGAGTGGACAGAATCCGAGCGTCTTCGATAGGGTTGAGAAGATGATTAGTCACTAGACGGAGCATTGTCTGGAAAGTGACAACAGGCGCAGGCGTCAGTTCCCAAGGTGAAATACTGAAGGCTCAAGGGGACCGCTCGTACCTCTTGTGGTAGTGACTCGAGTCTGCGAGAGTTGATGAAGGGCATGACTTGAGCAGCGCAGTGAAGCGGCAGGATAGCGGCTGATGGTTGTTCTGATTGGTTGAACGCCAACGACGATGTGAATCAGAACCACAAACTTTTGTCAAGCATACTTGAGCGAGAGCATATTCACCTGAGAGCCCCATGGCGTCTATTCTGGTCAGGCATACCGTCAGAGCAGCGACCCAGCCATCCTCTGCCAGTTTCTGCGCATACCGAGTGTCCAACCCGATCTTGCCCTGCTCCTCCCACTGCACCTTGGCACTTTGCAAGCCAGCAAGCAGACCGGTACAGATGGAGAGTCGGGCGACAGGCAAGCCATGCAAGCTCTGAAGCTCAAAGGGCGGGGCAAGGTCCTGAGAGGCAGACAGGTCGCTAACGTCGCTCTGGGTGCCGGTCAAGATGGAGGAGACCCAGTGGGCAAAGATGCGCCGGGTCTGCCAGCCGGCTGAGCCTTGACGTGCCCGGATGGAGAGCTGGATGCGGGTTCTGACAGACTGGCCCACGGCCTGGACAATCTGGTTGCTCCTGTCATGCAACGAAGGCAGAGTCGGACTGCCGATCGGAGTGGAGCGTTGACCGTGAGCAGCAGACAAGGAGCTTGCCCAGAGACAAGGTGAGTTTGCGACGAGCTTGCTGAAGTCGGTGATGTGGCGGTATGTGAGCGTTCCAAAGTAGGTGCTCAAGGTGGAGGTCAAGGTGTCGGGGCCGATGAGGGCGAGGTGTGCATGGGAGACGGCGGGGGCCTCGAGCAGAGCACAGAAGGAGCGGAAGGGGTCGTCGGGTTGGAACCAGACCGCGGATCCGCTCAGATCCTCGTCCGGGCTGAGGTCGGGACTGGCCTGCTTGGATGAGGAGCTGCCTCCGAACAGCATTGTGCGAGCCGGCGACGAGTCTTGCTCAGAGGAGAGGTACGTACTGTATGCGGTGCTGTGCTGAACCCGTGAATGAATGCCATGATTGTGGGGGCCATGCTCGGAGCCTTTTTGCCTGATGGCTGTGTAACCTTTCTCATCCAGAGGCACGGCCCTCCCTCACATCTCCCAACGGCATCACTCCTCACCTCACACACTGTCGACTCGCTCCCTATCATGGCTCCCCACGAAGGACTTACCCACCTGCCAGAGTACCAGGTCGAAGGTAGTAATGTCGAGTTCATCGGCACAGATGTGAGGCGTTGGCTTTGGCAGACTCTGTTTTTCTACGAAGAGCTCATGCTGAATTCACTCTTCTCCCACTTCCGTCTACAGATCGACCACAAGGTCAAATACGCCTCTGCCGAAACCGAGCCGGCCTGGCGCGGTGTGGGCTCGGCAAAGGGCCTCAAGGTCTGGCGCATCGAAGATTTCCAAGTGATCCCCGTGCCCGAAAAGTACTACGGAACGTTCTGCGATGGGGATTCCTACATTGTGCTCAACAGCTACAAGGCCGCCCCCGACTCCGACAGTCTCGCGCATGATATCCACTTCTGGCTAGGAAAAGAGACGAGCCAAGACGAAGCCGGGGTGGCAGCCTACAAGACGGTCGAGCTTGACGAGCACCTGCGCGGAATTGCGGTGCAGTTTCGGGAAGTCCAAGGGCTCGAATCGGCCCGGTTCCTCGCCCTCTTCCCTAGACTCACAATCCGTCGGGGCGGCGTCAAGTCCGGGTTCAAGCACGTTCAGACGGAGGAGAAGGACATCTTTCGCCTCTTTCAGATCCTCACTGCCGGGACCAAGTACGGCAGGGTGGTCAAAAAGGCGGCCGCTCCCGGTTCGGCGCCGCGCGGGTCGGGCATCTCGGGAGGCATTGTCGTCAAGGAGGTCGAGCCCGTGGTGACAAGTCTGAATTCGGGCGACGTCTTTGTGCTGGATGAGGGCAAGACACTGAGGGCCTGGCAGGGTTCTCAAGCCAGTCCGATGGAGAAGGCCAAGGCTGCTCAAGTGCTCCATCAGCTCAACTCAGAACGGGAAAGCTCCGCACAGACCGAGGTCCTTGGTCAGTGTTGTTCCTTTCTCACATTCGTGGCAAATACACAGAAGCTCATTTCCTCCAACACTGCTGACCCCTCCTGCAGCACAATCCGACTCTCGAGCTCTGTCATTCATCAAAGCGCTCGGGGGAGATATCAATACGAATATCCCCCCTCCCACCCCATCTGGCACCACACCCGGCGCCCCTACAACGCCTAGCGGATATCCAGACGAGTCACGTCCAGCCCGTCTCTTCCGATTGAGCGATGCCCAAGGCAGTCTGCAGTTTGACATGGTCAAGAACGGAGAATCGGTTCGTCGGGACGACTTCAAGTCTGACGATGTCTATATCTGTATGTTGCTACGCGTGTCCATCTTTGGCTTCCTGGATCGTCCCTGAGCCTTGAGTGCCCCTTCTCTCTCTCACACACACACACACACAGATGACACTTCGAGCACAGTGTTTGTTTGGCAAGGGAAGGGTGCCTCCCAAGCCGAGCGTCACGCTTGGCTCCGAGTCGCCGAAGCGTACATTCGCTCGCTCGATGCGCGACCTTACACCGGCGGGCTATGCAAGGTCAAGGAGGGCTTTGAGGGGCAAAGTTTCAAAGCGGCTCTGACTGCCTGATCAGACATTGTAATCCAGACTGTTTCAAGTACGTTATCTGACAGGAGAAGGACATCGGCCACTCTGTCGAGCATGCCCAAAGCTGGCTGTTGGACCAGACGATTCTGGTAGTGCAAAAATGCCGATTTGAACAGCAGACGGACAGAGCCTTTCTACTGGTCGCAAAGGTGAGAAACCAATACATCGAACCGAGCAGACATGCACTGTGACTGATGGCGTGGGAGTGGCGAAGTTGCCAAGGCCCGTCCATGGAACAACGTTGGGCAGTACGCAGATCACTTCCAAGCCTCATCGAACCCGATCGGATCTTGGGTCCAGAGCATGTTTCTCTCCACGCTCGTAACCCATCCTTGACTATCCATCATCTGCGCAGCCGTCCTCAAAAACGCACTTCCGTCCGCATCTCCAAGCTGACCTTTAAATACGCGCTCCTCCTTCCCTTCCTCGTTCCCGAATTCAGCGTCGTCGACGAAGAGCGATCCAGCCGGGGTGCCGCCGAGCACAGATCCGAAATAGGCCTGGGTGCGGATCGCTTTGACGAGGTGCTCGTCAAAGTGAATGGAGGCAGCAGCCAAGATGTCGTACCATGCACTCGGTCTGGCATGGTGTGTATTGCTGCTGCTGCTGCTGCTCGATTTCTGCTCCGCAGGCTCAGCCGCAGTCAACGAGCTAGCACTGGCGGGTGCGACCCTGTCCGCCTCGCGCTCGGTTCGGTTGGCGGGGAACTGACGATCTGGGTGGTAGAACCCATCTAGAGCGTCCTCTTCGGATCGAGGCGTCATGAGCTTGTCTCGGATAAAGAACGCGGGTCGACCGCGGGCAATCCAGATGAACGCCGTCGTCCGGGCGAGCGCATGCAGGACCCGAGCTCGGCTCCGGGCTGAGCCGCCAAGGGCGCGCATGTAAGCAGGCAGGAAGAGGGCGGCGTTGTGACTGTGCACGATGAAAAAGTCGTGGACGTTGGCGGCATGCCCGGGCCGGGAGGTGGCTCCCATCAGCAAGGTGTTGATCCATGCCAGTTCGGCGACCTTGGGGATCCAGCCATGCTCGTCCTTTGCAGAGGCGGCAAAGGCGACGTCTTCGGGTGTGGTGTGCCAGCTGTCCAGGTGGGAGGCGATGGTGGTAGATGAAGAGCGATCGGTGGCAGCAAACTTGCTTTGGTCTGTCCACTTGGCTGCTGTGCCGGGGGCCAACTTGGGGTCGGCGCCCATGCGAGCAAACACGGTAAAGATGGACGATCCGGAGCGTGGCTTGGCGGCAGTCGCAGGGTGTTTGGATGGAGCTGCCGCTTGGTCAGAGGCGCGATGGACTTTGTCGAACCAGCCCTCAGGAAGAAGGTTAGGATAGGCGGCCTCGGTGACAGCCGCCATGGCCAGGCCTGCGAACGCAGAGCGAGATCGCGTCAAAACCCAGTCTGCAAGACGATCTGATGGAATGTGGGTGGCTTACCCTCGGCTACGATACCGTCGATGCCGAACTCGAGCCCGTATCCGAGATGGATGAAAGGATGGACTGCGCCGGCAACGAGTCTGGACAGCATAAGAGCAGGTTTGGAGAGAGCCTCGTCGCTGAAGATGAACTGCTCCAGCGTGGCTTCGACGCCGTTTGCGGCCAATTCCTGCTCAAAAAAGGCGAGGTAGCTGCATGGTGCCATCATTTCAGATGCGATCAGAGATTCGCACGGCCTGACGGATCAGAGAAACACACGCTCACCTCCAGTAGTAGTTGTACACGTTCAGATGCTGTTTCCAGTTGTCTCGCGTGATTGGCTCGATGCCGTCGCCTTGGATTGGCTTTCGGTTGAGTTCAAAGTTGGGATCGAGGTCGTTGACCAAGAAATGCCGCCACAGCCGCCCGTAGTGTTCAGGCGGAGCAGCCAGACCGAGGGCGGCGAGGATGTGATGTGCGGTGTGGTTATGAAAGCCGCTTTTATTGAAAAAACAGTGGAACTCGTCGTGGTTGGTCTGGAGTACCTTGAGCGCTGCGTTGGCCTGGGCAGGGGTGAAGCCCGGTGCGAGGTTGATTACTGAAGCCGTGGGCTGGACCAAGGTTGCTGGCTTGACCCAAGATGCTGCTGAGGCGGTGGACATATTTCTGTGAATGAGCAAATGAGAACGCGGGGTCGCAGAGGTCAGATCAGAAGGAGGGAGTGAGGATCTGGTCAGCTGCCGCAACACGAGACGGAAGGCCATGCTCTGAACGACCTTCCAAGTACTGCAGAACGAATGATCTGTTGCTCTTAAGCCATGAATCCCACAAGCTGAAGCGCAAGCGTTGTTGCTGTTCTTGGTGCTTGTTATGTGGCGATGCCGCGGGTCACGTGTACGGTTCTGCGCGGATTTGTCCATGACTTCCTCCGCGGCATCATCTATGACTTTAAATAGTCACGTGGTCTCAGCCGGCGTCTGATCAAAGGCCCCGAGTGAGTCGCGCCCGATTGATTCAACCGTGACTTGAGGAGGGAACAAGGTTCGGAGCCAAAGAAAGGCACCCTGCTCCGTCGATCCTCCCCGCCTTTTGAAACGATGCTGAGCTGAGGTTGGATGGGTGGACGCGATGAGGGAAGTGGGACCGCGACTTCGAAAGTGGTCAACATGCCTGGATCAGTGGATGTGAGGAAGCGCTGATGCCTGATGCTGATGGTGTTGATGGCATCAATTTCAAAATCACGTGGAAAAGGCAGGCTTTCATCAGATTTGAGTCTTAAAAATGGGACGTGAGCCAGCAGATCGCCTTTGCATCATGCTCCCGACGTTGGCATCATCAATTTTTGCATGGCCGGGGTGGCGAAAGAAGAAGACCGGAAAGACGAGGCAGCCTCGAATGATGCTTGAGAACAGATGAACGTGGGCCATCGAGTTGGGGTAAGAGCGGACCCGGCCGCGCTTTGTTGAGCGGGTGGTCTGGACTGATGGAGGCCTGATTTATCCGAGTGTACTGTCAGCCAAGCTTCTGGAGCTGGGGAAACGGGAGAGCGGCCATGCTGCTGCAGTCAGCATCATCTCATCATCATTGCCATCGAACGGCCATCTCCTTGTCCACCACTGGCTCCATCGACCGTCCATCGCCATCAACAACCACCAGCTCTACAGACTGCATCCATACCACATCCTCAGAGATCACAAAGCAGACCAGAGCTGACGATCCACTACGCCGGTTTCAATCTCATCAACCACGGCTGGTCCACACACGGGTCGCCCCCTCCCCCATCGATCTGCTTCTCCTTCTTTCTCACAGTAAGATCACATCCTTCAGCAAGCCTCGTCGATTCTCAACACTTCCTTCTCCGTCCATCACCCGACCGCCACGAAGACCCGACGATCACAAAGGAAGCAGCAAAAGGGCAACAAGAATCACTCAAGTGAAGGTCAAGAAGAATCTGCGGACTCCGTCCTCTCTTCCTTTCCCTCATTCGCCCCAATCCCTCCCCCTCTTCCTGGTCTTCAGAAGATGACATCAGCAGCAGCGACAGCAACTGCAGTGGCTGCAGCAAACGCAGCTTCAGCAACAGCAAACACCGCAGTCCCCGCCGTTGCCCTGCCTCTTCGTCTCCGTAGAAGACCACAGCAACAGCGAGCTTCCTCCCCAAGTACGCTCCTTGCCTCTGCTTCAGCCTCTACCTCTGCTTCTGCTGCTGCAGCAACGTCGACATCCACTACCTCTGCCCCTCAGGTCTCGGACGAAGACTTTGCCTCCACCAAGAATGTCGTCGTCCTCGGTGGCTCCTATGGCGGCGGACATGCTGCCACCGTACTGGCCTCTAAACTGCCCCCGTCGCATCGGGTTATCCTTATTGATCGCAACTCGCACTTTAATCGTGAGTGTATGCTCAGTCCACACAGCATGAATCCCGCCATAGTGTGTTCACCGCCGACCTGAACAACACTCCCCATTCCAGACCTTTACGTCTTCCCGCGCTTCTCCGTACTGCCTGGTCATGAACACAAAGCCTTCATCCCGTATAATTCCATGTTCAAGAATGCACCCGATCGCACACTCCGAGCCAAAGGGAAGGGCAAAAGCCAAACGGACAGACCAGCATACATGCACAACGACAGCGCCAATACAAAAACATTTGACCTCGAAATGGGTTCCTGTGCAGCGCCCGACAGAGGCACCAAGGACGCTGCCGCCTGCAGTCCCACAGCTTCGTCTGTTTCCTCGTCATCTTCATCTGCATATTCGCTCTCACCGGTCGACGACGATTTCATCGACGAAGCCCGCTCAGACTCTTCGTACTCTTCCGAGAACATCACTAACATTTCGGGCTCTTCTCTCCTCTTCGATCGCCACAAGAGTGGTCCACACTCGGCCCGCAGCTTTGCCTCCACCATCTCGAGCATCTACTCGGCCGAGGGCGATTCTTCACTGCAACAACACAAACAACAGCATTCAAGTTCCTCTGCCGACAAGCTAGCAGATCAACTTAGCAGCCAAGCTTCGATCGAAACTGATGAGCACAAGGAAACCTCTGTGACTGGTGCCACTCTCGAGTACGGCGCTAGTCAGCCCTTGAAAAACAACAGCACCGATAGCACATCGCAGACTCCACTGGCAGCAACCCCCACGCCACTGCATGTCAAAGACGAGGCCCCGCCCGCCAAGGCCGTGCAGAAGCAAGAAGAGCTCGGGCGCCAGCCCATGAAGGTCGAAGTGGCCGATGGTCCTGCTGCGTCTACCGCTGAACAGCAAGCCACGTCCACAAGCACCGAAGATGACTCAGACTCGTCTTCAGGCTACAACGGAGCTCCTCCGCATATGTTTATCCAGGGTAGCGTCACGGACATCAAGCCAGACCATGTCTTGGTCGATGTGTTCCCCACGTCCAGCAGCGGCAATCCCAACGGATCCTCCACCAAAGCATCACTCTGGGACATCACATCACGATCAGTCCGGATTCCCTACACCCACCTCATCTATGCTCTGGGATCGCATTTGCCCGACCCGCTTCGGACCGAGGCCAGGACTAAGCCTGAGGGTTGCACATGGATGAGAGAGATCCAGGAGCGAGTTGAAGAGGCCGAGGACATTGTGCTTGTGGGTGGCGGAGCACTGGGCGTGCAATTCGCCTCTGACATTGCTAGCGTGCACGGTACCGTCTCGACAGAGCCTCACCCATCATGTCGGGACAAGGCGCAGCAGAACGGTTCGGAGAAGAAGAAGAAGAAGAGGGTCACTCTCATTCACTCGCGCAAGCAGCTGCTCCCCAATTTTGACGAACGGGTTCACGAGATTGCACTCAAGCGGCTGACCGAGCTTGGAGTGAATGTAGTGCTGGGCGAACGACTGGCTCTCACAGATGGATGTCCGATGGGATCGACGTTGGCTGAGGACCGGGTATCCCTTCCCAGACCCACTGCCAAAGATTCGCTTTCCACGGGCCCCTCCCAACCAGGATTCAATGGCAACATCGGCAACCTCATGGACGTCCGCCAGGTCTCAGCTGCCGAACTATCCAAGGCCGCCAATCGGCCGGGCCGCAAGATTGTCCGAACCACCGCTGGCAAGCTCTTCCATGCCGATGTGCTACTCCTCTGCACCGGCCAGCAGCCCAATTCGGGTCTGCTCGCCAAGCTGAGCCCTTCGAGCGTTGATCCACGCACCCGCCTCGTCAAGGTGCGAAGAACACTCCAGGTCGAGCGTCTGCCGGGCACCGAGGGCTGGGGAGGTGTACTCGAAGTCAAGGCGCCGTGCGGAGACTGTGACTGTTTCATGGACCGAAAGGTTGAACCAGAGCCTCAAGCAGGACATGTGCACACTGCCAAATGCGAGTGCGGAGCTGTGCCTGGTGCGGATGTCGAAGCGGAGGCAGATGAAGAAGCTGAGGATCGGAGTCGATGCATCCCAAATGTGTATGCGATTGGAGATGTTGCGGATGCGTTTGGCGCGCTGAATGCGGGTTACCAAGCGTGGGCCATGGCCGACGTGGCGGCCGAGAACGTGCTGCGAGATCTTGGAGTTGGTGCTGTGGCCGAGGACGGCTCTGTGCTGGGCTCGGACACTGATAGCGCCGCGACACAGAGCAGCAGCAGCAACAGCAGCTCCAACACCATCACTTCGGCGTCCGGAGCGACGGCATCGAAGCAAGCGAAGAAGACGATGATGAGGAGGTTCAAGCCGGTGGCCCCGATGCTCAAGCTTTCCCTCGGTCTCGGCACGATGGCGTGGCAAGGAGGGCCGATTCCTCACCGCCGCTCGGCCTCGGGCACGGTCAGCAACAACGGCCCGGATGGTAAACACGGCTCAGGCACAAGCGAGAAGGGCACGAGTGCTGCTGCTGCTGGGTTTGAAGAAGACATCGTGATGAGACCCGAAGTGATGGAGAAGGAGGACCCTTACGATTTGGGCGTCGAGGGCGTGTGGAGGTACATGGCAAATGCAGAGACGGACGATCTCTACTTGTAAAACTCTCGATGTTGCACACATACATCACAAACTGCTCCATGGAACTCGTGTTCCATCATATCGTAATCAACTGTTTCTTTTTTTTCCCTCCATCTGACCTCCATTCTAGGCTGTACCAGACGTGTCCCGAACTCTAGATGAGCGTATATGTGATTGTGGGCTTAATGAGCCGTCCTCGGATGTGATTCTAGAGAAAGAGTTGAGGAAAAAGGAAGAATATAACAATGAATGGAAGAGATGAGAATGGAGCGGTTTGGTCGAGCAGGTTTGGGTGACGGGGGAAAAAATCGAAGCAGTATGGGGGGAAGCGAAGCAGGTGCGTGATCCAGAGTGTGATGACGTCGTGGTGATGGTGGTGGTGAAGGAGACGAAGCGGGTTCCGGAGCCGGATGAGGTGAGGATCAGGGTAGTATCGGATGACGAACGGGAGAGTGGGAACCTCGACAATGTGACCGTGGCGCGAAGATTCGAAGAGAGAAAGTTTGGGATGTTTGGAACGGGAGCAAAGGGTGGGTGGTTTTTGCAAATACACGATGAGCGGGACCGGGGACTGACAGCTTGCGGATCGGAGGGGGTTGGGAACTGCGGGAAAAAAGGATCGTTGGGTTTATTTGTCGGGGAGAGGAGGGAGGAGAACGGGACCAAACTTGCTGCGAATTGGGGTGAGAAAACGGGGAGGGGGGATGGAGGCAGAATCGTGGTTGCCGAGTCGCAGAATTAGTCCCTCCCGTATCATTGAAAGAAAGCGAAGACAGAAATTGTATGGGTGAAGAGGGTGCAAAGGCCCTGCGTAGGGGTGTGTTGGTCGAGAAAGCGACTTGTGACGGAACACGAGCTGGGGGCGATGCCTCCATGGTTCGTGTCGAGTGTCCGAAAACATGCTTGGAATTCATTCAAGTCAGTATGCGCCGGAACTGGGTGACGGGGTATTGAGTGAGTCGATGCACCTGGTTGAAGTCGGAAAGGGGGAAATTGCAAGGTACGGGAAGCAACGGTCGAGAATCTGCGACCTTTTGGGAGTTCTTTTGGGTTGAGTAGACTTCGGACAAGGACGGGTGACGGATCGGATGTGAAGGGGCTCGCTATCGGTGCGGGCCGCCCTAATAGGGAATGATGACCGGACTGCTGGGAGCGTCGCCGCCCTGAGGTTGAGCCTGCATTTGTGGATTTGCTTCAGGGCTTCGCTCGTGGTGGAAGATTCTCTTGGGCCATCGCAGAATGCTATCCGCATCGCGATCCGAGGTGTCGGAAGGTAAGAAAGAGCCACTCGCTTGCTGTCTCAAGGACAGGGAGCCGCTCGTTTGCTGCCGGAGGGAGAAGTTCCCACTCTGCTGCTTGCCCACACCGCGGGACACTACCGAGTCCGGCGGGGTCAAGGGCAGCGGTATGGAAGGTGCTGGATTGGGATTTGGTGGCAAAGACCGAATCCGTCGCGACTTGGGCAGAGGGGTCACAGGTGTGTCCCCTACATGCGGTACGCCCGGGATGGGGCTGGGTGAGGTTGAAGGCCGCCGATCTGTCGACGCCGGAGGAACAGGAGCGGGTCGGGGTAGCCCGGCGAACGAGGGACCGTGATCGATAAACTCCCAGTCATCGTCGTTGATGCTGTCGTCGTCTCCTGATGCCGAGCTTCGAGCACTGCTGCGTCCGTGCTGACGTGACTGGCGGCAGGTGTGCTTGGCGATATGCTCGATCCCGCGGCTGAGATCTGGTCTGCTCCATCGGGACGAGGATGGCAAGAAGGTGGGATTTTGTCCGAGCCTTGACGGCGACCGAACCGAACTCTGCCCGAGCCTTGATGGACTCCGTATCGATTGCTGGCCCATCCTTGATGGACTCCGGATGGACTGCTGTTCGGCCCTGGACGGTGCTCGATCTGGTTTATCCGCCTGCTGAGCCGTTGGACCAGTGAAGCACTCGATATCCGAGAGCGCCGGTGAGCCAGAGTCCTTTGCTCTCCGCAGAGCAAAGAGACTGACACCAAAGGTGATCACTGTCCATCCACTGTCAGAGATGCAACAGTGAGAGAACGGGGATGGGGATCGGATAAAGTTTTTTCTTGTTTCAGGTGCGCGCGCTGACTCGAACAAAGGGAATCATTTTTCAGACCCCGGTCAAGAAAGGTACTCACGTTGAGGTCCAGGCGGTGGCCTTGGCAGCCAGGACGAGCTCGTGCGCGACATGGAGCGGACTGAGCTGGTCGAGCCGGAGCTGGGCTAGGACGGCTCCAGCAACCCAGAGCGGGAGCAGGATGAAAAGGGAAGCCGCACAAGTCACCTTGAGTAGGGCCGACCGCTTGGGAGCGATGAGAGCGAGCAAGAGGATGAGGACGAGGAGGACGGCGACGGTGAGGAAGCCAGCGACGACGAGGAGGACGAGTGCGGCCGTTGCGGTTCCAGCCTGTGGAAGGATGGGCGCGAGAATGTGTGCGGAGATGGCGCCAGTGGCAAGGCCGAGGACGAAGAGGGTAGAGAGCGTGGTCAAGACGAAGGCGAGCATCCGTGAGAGAATTGCCCGTGCACACGACGAGTCTTTTGACTCAGTGCGATCCAGGGAAGAGAGAATGAGGCGATCCGAGAGTGTGACGGCAGGGCATGGCCAGAAGGGGCAGGAAGGTGAAAGGGGAAGAACGGCCTGGGTGGGGGATCGTACGTGTCCTGTCCTGGCTTCTGTTTCTTCTCCCCTGAGCCTTCCTTTTCCTCTGCCAGCTTCTGAGCAAAGAGAGAGTGTGTGTGAGAACAAAGGAGTGTGGGGTGTGGTGGTCGAGAGCGAGATCGACTATGAAGCAGCGAAACACAGACGCTGATGAGAAGATGGTGATGGATGGTTCCGTTGTTTTTCTTCGCGCGTCGCGTCTGTTCGTTGGACGGGTCTGTCTGTGTTTCCTTTGTGCCACTTTGCTCACACACAAACTTTGTGAGGCACTAGCCGCAGGGCGCTAGGACGCAGTAAATTGTGTGTCACGTGAATAAGCCCGCCTCGGAGATTGATTTGTGCTGCATGGGTGCTCGGTCATCCCATGCAGTGGTACACTTGGTGACTGGCAAACGGCACATGGCCAGACAACGACGTCGGTCTGCATGCTTGATGAGCTGCATCGAGCTTCAGAGGTCAGACGACGTGCAGTGTTGTGTATGCGTCAATGTATACACAGTGAGGCATCAGCCGATCAGAGGTAACTAAGATTCAACACGACCACAAACAGCACCACCGTCGCAAACAAGGACGAGCGCCGGAGCCCCAAGTTCTCAGCCCTCCCACGCGCGTCCAGGCTCATCCCGCACAACGTCGAAGACAACAGCGGGCCCTTCCAGTTCCCACTCGAGCTCTGGCCTTGGGCAGCAAGAAGGAGCGCGCGAAGAGCAATGTATGTGCTCAGATAGTGGATCAATGCAGCGTAGGTGATCGCAAGCCGATGCATCGCAATCGGCCAGCGTCGCCGATGCGTCCTGCCCGCCCTCTGTCGCTCGTCCGTTGAGGCAGAGCCTATTCTCCTCTTATGCTTCCGGGGGCCTCGATCAATTCCCTCGTTTGCACCTGTCAAATCACTTTCATTGCCTCGTGTCGAGATGGGCGCACTAGAATTGGTGCTGTGCGATCGCATATTGACCGCCGGAGCCCCAAGACTGATCTCTGGGATGCTCGTGATCGAAGCCGAGCGTCCGCGTCCATCGGGCGAGACAAAGCCAGACCTGGACATTGATGGCGAACCTTGTTGCCTTGGAAAGTACTCGTCGCCATCGGAATGTTCACCACCCTCATTCAGACGCTGTATGCTGCCACCAGATCGGGAAGCACGCACGCTCGGACCTGACACCGGACCGAAGAACGGAGAAAATCTGGTCCCAGACGAGATTGCCGGTGTCCCGGGCAGCGATGCAGTGACGATCACACTTCCCCCCGCTTTGTTCACCGTCATCCTCCGCCCACCGAGCGTGCTGCTGTGCTGGCCCGCCGTCACAGGGCTGGCTCCCGTATAGCTCGCTGCTCGGTTCATCGTCCCACCTGGCGAGGAAGGCGTCGACCAGCCCGTCGTGGGTCGAATGCGCGGACTGTTGCCGATACTTGCGGGAAACCGGGGTGAAGCTGAGCCATGTAATGGTGCGCTTCCCAACCGCGGCGAAGAGGGTGCGCTGCCGGCACCTGCCGGTTTTGCTGTTATCAATGACTCCATGTGGAAAACATCGCTTCCGCAGTTGGTCCAGTCTGAGGCTGAGAACCCCCACGCTTTTGGGACATCTTCATCAGGATCCTCGACTTTGTTCACATGGTCGTTGTAGATGTTGTCGTCTTGGTCCGCTTCTGGCTTGTCTCTTTCGCGATCGACGACGCCGGTCCACTGCACCACAATTACAGCGCAGCTGGGGTTCCCACCCGACCAGAATTCTATGTGCAACGAGTATGGGATATTCGCGAGAACAGAGTCGAGACCGACTCCTAGAAGTGTGGCCAGATGCTCCACCGCGCCCAAAGCAAACGCGGTGTTGTCCACTTGTTGCACAGGGGCGTCTACGTTTGATGCTGGAGCTTCTGGAAAAATTTGTGTCAAATGAGCCGCAGCTCGCCCGGAGCTGCTCATGAGAACATACAGCACGCAGATGTCAAAGGGCAGAGGCACGAGGGTAGACAGACCTCCTTGTCCTCGGACTGTCGTGTGCAGTGGCTCATCAAGTTGTGTACAGGACGACGGTGTCCTAGCGTTGTTGTGCCTGGGGCACGTTCTTGCGACGATCCTCCTCTTTGCTGACTAAGCAAGGTGGCCCGTTCAACCCCTCGACCCTGACACTTCTGATATCGACCCTTGCACCACCCGATCAGGCATCGATCCAAAGCCTGGACGTCGTATCTCACGCTGTCAAGTACGAAGAAACGTACTACGACCGTCTCTGAAATGTATATTAAGGATTCCACCTAATCTATTTGCTTCCCTTCACACACCCCAAGTCTGTCGAATCGCATACTTGACCGCCTCCTCGACGTCATTGACCAGCACCGACGGCCTGTGTTCCGGTGCGCCTGAAGCATCCCGATACACACCTGTCCGTACCAGTGCCGACGAAAATCCATAGTCATTGGCTCCTGGGGCAGAAAAGGCATGCACCGTCAGTGCGCAGAAAGACTCAACATCCAAATTTGCAGATCGCTGCGTTGTCAACCCCGCAACTTGGCTCACCTTTGATGTCAGCCGCGGGATTGTCGCCAATCATCCAGATGTTGGAGCGGTCCTCGACTGTCCATTGACGATCAGAGCTTGGTGCCTCAATCTGTTTTCTCAAAACGGCCTCGGCATACCTGTTCCCATGCGCCGTGCAGAATCAACGCGGAAAGGGTGAGCCTGCAGGAAATCTCACGAATGACCTTGTCGATTCCTTTGGACTCACTCATACGTCAGTCTCTCTGGTTTTCCAAAAACGGTATACTGAAGCGGTCGACCCGTGGTGGCTTTATAGATAGCTTCTGCCGCAATCCGAAAGGCGCCCTGTCCGAATCTGACCCCTGGAAAGTCATTGCCCCATACTGACAGAGCACATGCGCAATGGGAGAGCGAGTTACGCCACACAAGCAAAAACGGTCAGAAAGGGCTAGATATGGCGTCTGTCTCCGGCACGATCACTCACACAAGTCACCATGTGAGAAGTAGACTGGAATCTGCCTTTTAACACCGTCTTGACCTCCTGGAACTTCGTCGTCAAAAGTACCAAAGACCCCATCCCGCGAGCGGAGAATGTCGACCATGAGCTGGATGTCCCGGCCGAAGTCTCTGGAGTCGTGGAACACCATGACGGCCTTGAATTGAACCTTTGAAAAGTCCGCTGTCTGTGGCCGGGCCATGGGATGTGAAAGTGAGGATGAGTCATGTTACGGCGGCAGAACCCTGGTTGGTGTGGTAGAGCTCACCCTGCATACATCTCGGTGCTCTTTCGGAACAACGTAGAATGGCCACGCTGCCGGCTCAGCAGAGAGCAAATCATGCGCGGTGAATACATTTGAGAACCCATATTCGTTCATCACTTCCCTTCCCCGGTTCGGTGGCCATTCCGGCCCACCTAGACACAGGATTGGCGAGTCTGCATACAGACTTGTAAGGCTCTTCATGACAGTGTGAGCTTGTACGATTCGTTCCGCTGGGATGTCAAAGCCAAAGTCCTTAGACAGGCGAATCGCTCGTTCTTGCTCAGAATATCCACCGCCGTTGGTGAGCAAGAGGAAAGGAATCGGTCTGTTGAGAGCATTGGCTCCATTGATCATTTGAAAGGCGCGGAGTGCGGCGGGAAGGACGTTGGGCCCTTGCTTGAGGACGCCATCAATGTCTAAAGCAAATGCTAGGTTTCGATTCGCAGCTGATGCAGGACTTTGATCGGGAGGCAGAGGCTGTTGGTCCGCGCGGTTCGTGGTGGTGGAGAAGCCAAGTCTTTGAACCGGTCGGATGGGCGAAGGATGCGCAAATTTCGTCACACTACGAACGGCTGCCGTGGCTAATCTCGACCTGGTCATGACTGTCATCATACCGGATCTGTCCCTCGGCCTTGCTCGCTTCGTCACCAGATGGAAAGAATTGTTGGCTGATGCGAGGAGGGGAAAGCAACCGCGAATTGACCAGCCCCGATCTTGCTTGTCGGAAAGATCGCAGATAAGATCAAAAATGTGCGCCACATGTGCCAGCCTTTCCGTTGAACGTCCTTGTTGAAGAGCTCAGACCCATCGATGGTCCGCGATTTGCCGTTTCCCTCGACGAGGTCCCTGTGGCCCCTTCGACCCAGTCTCAGAGCGGGAGGGCCCAGCGCCGATGCTCGTTACTCACACCCTTTCTCTGGAGGAGCAGACTGGAGAGGTGCACACAGCAACCCCCCGTGCCTCATTAAAAGAGAGTGTTCTGCTTGCACCGAGCGCGCGCGGGGGGGTTTGTAATCATCCTCACTTCCCGGAGGGGGCCAAGTGAGGCAGATAAGGCTATGAGGGAGACGAGATGTCCGAAGGCATGATACGGACAGGACCAGACAGGTCAGCTGGTACAGCTGTCACCAATCGCTCGGCGCAGTGTATGTGGCAGCTGGCGATTGCCGCAGCGGTCTGTGCTTCCACCGAGGAGGTTGACCCCATTCATAAAGGAGGAGATCTCCATGTTGACTCCTGCTGATCGTCCGTTCCCCTCTCTCTGATATCTCATCCTTCACACCAGAACCAAGTTTGACATTCACACTGCTGGACATATTTGCAGTTCTCACGCAATAGCTTCACAATGGCCTCCATCAGCTTCTACCGCCCACCTCCCACGCCTACTCCGCTCCCTCCCAACCGTCCACTGGCGCTGCGCAACATCCGTCGCTCCGAGGAAAAGGCTACCCACGAGCATCGTTGGACAGCTGCAGGCTCACTCCGGGAAGCACTTGATCAAGTCGAACAGCAGACCAGCCTGCGCTGCTTGTCTGTGTTGTTCGAGGCAGACTTCGATCACGAGTTCACCGCCGAGCAGCACGTGGAGGTGAGTAGCGCGCATGCTAGAGCCAAGACAGCTTCGTGGTGGTTGACTTCTTTTGCCCTTCTTTCCGCACTCAGACTCAGACTTTCAAGCTCACCATGCAATCAGGACAGATCTACAGCCTTGCCCTATTCACAGCGGACCGCAAGGCGGCAACCCCTCATCAATGCTACACTCAAGCGAGCACGTTCGCATGTTTGCTCAGCAGCTTGCACCTCCTCACCGCTCCCCGCCACTGTGCCTCCTCCCTGAGGGGTCAGACCAACTCGCCACTCCGCTTCCATCGTCCCATCTTGCCTGTCTTGGCAAGCTCCCTAAACTCGGGCGACGCTCAGTGGGCTGCCGTCCTGCTCGAGGACCTCTCCACCCATCTCATCGGTGGAAGCCCCAACCGTCGAGCAGGCGCCCTTTCCGAGATCCTCACGAAAGGTGAACTCCACGAACTGCGCACACACCTCCTCAACTGCTTTGAAGATATCAATCTGCCCTCGCCTGTCTACTCCACCGTGATCGACGAGCATGGCAAGAAACAGGAGCGGGTCATCATCCGAGTACAATTGGTCTCTGTTGACGCCAAAGACCAAGGCTCAGGAGATCAAGCTTTGCAGGCCGCTGGCCAGCGCAAGGACTCGGGTATTGCGGGTCTAGGGTACAGTCCTGAATCTGCGTTCCGAAACTTGATGGTGGACGAACAGTCTGACCGGGCAGCAATGCGAATGAGAAGCCAGGCCACGCCTTCGTTCGAACATTCTCCTGAGCGTCGCCCTGAAGAGACAGTGGGCACGGAGGCAAACGCCACTGCTGCCGAAATGCTGATCAATGTTGATGTGAGTGGAATTGATTGTGTGCGCAACTGTTGCACACCACCACTTCATAAGACTGACGTTTCTTTTTTTCGGTCTGGACCACTGTAGCTTTTCTGCAGTCCTGGCACCAGCGGGACACGGATCAACCTGGGCTGCCCCTTGCTCTACCTCAAGCTGTTTCCAGCCGATGTCCTCCGATCCACCACCATCCAGCTGCTTGCGGATCGTCGCTGACAGACATCGCCCTGCGCTTTCTGGAGCTCGTCGTTCCTCGTCCGGCACAATGACGAACAAACAAATTGCCTCTCTGTACCATCACAGCCCTGTATCCAAAGTCGCACGACCAGACTGAAGAAAATTATTGCAAATGTCCCAATGTTACTGATGATGCGATAGTACAAGCAAACAAGAACAGGGAAGCAGAGAAGTCAGATCGAAGCCTACTGAAGGGAAAGTAACAAGAATACATCCCGCGAAAGAGGAAGGGGGGGGAGGGAGGGTTGACAGGATCTGTTTGCAGAACCTAGGAAGGCGGTGTATTGGACGAGGAATTCGATAGGTTGATACCCGGTCCACCCGCCGAAAGAAGCTTTGCAAGATCCTGCTGCTGTTGGAGCTGCGCTTCATGATGGTCCTTGTATTGCTGTTGAAGCTGAGCCAGAAAGTTGCGTCCTTGGGCCGCCGGGGACGAGGACGAATTGCCGGCTGAAGCAGAGGTGGTAGCCACCATGTGATTCAAAGGCATCTGCCCTGTTGGCCCTTGGTCACCGAAAGACAGAGAGCTGAGCATGTGCATCGTCTCGACCGAAGGACTCGTCATCGCACCTGCGTCCGGAAGGATTCCGGGGAACGTCGACGCATCCAGCAAGTTGCCCGACTGAAACAGTGCGGGATGCAGCATTGACCTCGGGGCTGTACCATCCGCGTTGATCAGACTCAGTCCCGCAGGAGTCTGGAAAGCGTCCATGTTCAAGAATGGGAAGGCCTCACTGTTGTGCAATGGGTGCGTCACGCCACCGGGAGTGGAGATGAACGAGGGGGGCAAGTTGGGCTGAGCGCCTAGACCGAAGTCGCCATGGTTGAAGCCTGGTCCCATGTGCACGGGAGCATCGACGGTATGCGATCGAACCCTTCCGAAGGACTTGGGCAAGTCTGCGAGACTTGATGAGCCCGTCAGATTTGCTTGAACAGAGGTGAATGCGCCCATTTGAATGGGAGAAGAGCCTCTCGATGGCGAACTACTTTCGCCGACTTTGGCCACCTTTCGAGGCCCGCTTCCATCCAGAGCCATCCCTAGGTCCAGGCCCGATGAGGACGAAGGAACCAACGAATGTTCGCCCATCGGATCGCGACTATCTGTCATCGTGTCTAGCTCAAAGGAAATTTTGCGTTTGCCAAGTGCCCCGGAGCTCGGGGGACGGTTGGTCGATGGGGATGGCAGATTGGCAAAGCCGACATTGAATGTGGTCATCGATCGAGGACGTCCCAAATCGGCTAGTTGAATATCGTATGTTGTTGCGAGATTGTGACCATCTTGCAGACCGAGTGTATGAGGAAGCGACCCAGTGCTGAGCTCGGAGTCCTGATTGGGACCAATGTAAGCCGAACCGAGATTCAGGGCGAGTGCATTGATGGAATTGGGTCCTTCGGGTCCTGAGGACGGGGTCACGGGACCTGCCATCATCTGCTTATCGGATGGAAGGGGGTGTATCTCGATTGGATTCAGCATCGTCGCAGCACGCGGACGTCCCACTCGAGCGGGACCGTTGGGGAAGCCGTTCATGAACGAATGTGCAGATATTGTAGGCTGTTGCTGTGACATGCCTTGACCAGGGGCAGGAAGTGCCGGACTTTGAGTGGTAATGAAAGGTCCGGGGTAACCGCCGAGTTGAGCATTCATGTGCAGAGGACCCCCCGGCTGATCGAACGCCATCAAATCCGGGTTGACCCCAGGAGCAGATGCCATGAGCGGGCCTCCGACAGGGTGGCCTTCTGAAGATCCGGAAGGCCAGCCCGTCATCGGCATACTGGCAGGCTGCGAGCTCGAAAGGAACACTGGTTGGAGCGCCGTCGGCATTCCACTGAGATGGAACGGAGCCATCGGCTGTTGGCTGGGCGTACCGGAAGCAGACTTCGTTGATGCATTCAGATTGCTGACCGAAGCTGTTCGGAGACGAGCTCGATCTTTTGCTGGCGATCGGCGTACCAGCTTCTTCTTGCTTGTCGAGGCCTCACCATCGTCTGAATCACTGTCTTCATCAATGTCATCGTCGTCTTCGTCATCGGGAATCGATTCCACGACTCCAAAAGCCGCATCGTCAGGCACGTGATCGGAACTGAAGGCCGTCGAGTCGTTGCTGCCTTGCCCGTTCGCGAGGCATCTTTTGAGGAGCATTTGACCCTCGGAGTGGGTGACCATCGGTTGAAGGCTTGGGGTGGCAAATGAATAGCATTTCCCTTGGTCATTGACAGCGACGACCAGGACATGCGAACCCGTGAGCTCTGCCAGCTCATATGCCTTTTGTTTTGTTTGCCGTAAACTTGTCAGTACCTCAATAGTCCAATGAATCTCTCAACATAGTCAACACACACCTTCTTTAAGATGCCAGCTTTCCGTTTTTTGAAAGTAGACGCTCGTCTGGTTTCATTTGTGATGTAGCCAATCTGGATCCTTCTACGTCCAGTGACGGCATCAGCCTCTCCTTTGGCGCCTGCCATCTCATTGTCAGGGTGGTCTTGTCGATTCCCCGGCCGGCGAGGTGGCACCAGCTGGGTTACCATGTTTCCATAACTTGCCATGTGTCCTGACATGAGGCGCGATGGGCGGAAGGGGAGGCCGGGTGGTAATCTTCTGACTTCGGTCTGTGATCGTGCTCTCTTTGCGGCTGAGGCAGGTCCAAGGTCTGCTGGTTGGGTGACCGTTCGAGATGCTCCCACCGTGCTTGACGAGGGACCCGAGAAGTTGATGGGCGGCAGACGCTTGCTCGTACTACTTGCGCTTGAAGGTGGCGTCGTCAGTTCGGTAGAAACTCCGGACGAGGAGGAGGAGGTCCTCGAGGTTGAAGCAGAGATTGGACCTTTATGAGTGTCGCTGTCTGGTGAGAGAAGGGGCATTGGCATTGGTTTTTGCATGACGGTTCCGTTCAAGGATCCGAACAGCCAGGCTTGGCGCTTGATATCTTAGAGGTCAAGGATGAGAAAGAACAATCTGAGGCTCGGGCCTTAGAGATTGTTGTGCGGCTATGCAAGTTCCTCGAGTCAGATGGCGATCTTTGTTGTCCTGTGTGTCTTTTTGTCCTGCAGTGTTTGGAACAGGTTTAGTACGCAATCCTGCTGACAAGGACAGTGTTTCGATGGGAACTCGCTACCAGCACTCGGTAGATAGTCAGGTTTTTCCGGGCGGAAGGAGAGCCTAGGCGAGCCTGGATCTTGGAGATGTTCGATAATCAGGGACGATGTCCAACCAAGGGGAGTTTCCGGGCAAGGCCGGCGACACAATAGCGAGCTGGTGCGATCGAAGTCAGGTTCTTGGGTGCGAGAGCTCCGCCTGAGTAATTGGAGACTTGCAGATTTGTGCCTGTTTAGCTGGCGTGGTTGAGGATTCTGGAAGTTGTGTGGGAGGTAGCGACGAGGTTGCTGTCGAAATTGCGAAACATGCAAAACGTTTGAGCGGCTGCACCTTCTGATTCGTCGACAGGCCCAGCAGTAATGAATCAGGGGATGCCAGAGGACAGCGGGAAGGGGTAAAAGAATGTCGACCGGTATGTTCTCTCTTAGAGCTTATGAAGGCTTTTGCTGGCCCATGGATTTATTTGCGACACATTCCTTGGTGCACCCACCTTGCGCGGTGAAAGAAACAATAGGCTCGCGGGCACGAGCAAAGCCCAAGGACAGAAGAATACTGCTGATGTAACGGGGAGGACTCGGTCAAAGGCTATGTAAGACTGCGGAGCTGGACGATCAGGAGCGGTGCACGTCCGGAGAGAGGAAAGAAGCGGATGGGAGCGTGTGTGAGAAAGTGAGTGGTGATCAACAAGTGGAGTGTGACACACATCGAATCGGCCAGCACCTGGTGGGAGCAAGGTCGACTTCATCGGCGCCGAGGCAGCACAGGTAGCCGGAAGGCAGATCTGAGTCCGCCATGCAGGTGAGCACATTGTCGGGGGAACTGGGTATTGTCTGGCCCGCGGCACGAGCCTCTGAGAGCCAGCTTTACCAAGGTGGACTGGACTCTTGTGCAGTGTCGATCAATAATTTCCAAAACTGAGTCAAACAGCGAGCAGAGAGACCCATGCACTCTGTGGAACCTTGAACGATGGGCACAGCAAGCTGCAGAGAACGGATGACCATCCGACCCACCTCGCCGGACGGATGGGGAACACCAAGCTGGGCCGGTCCTAGGCGCAGTGGAGGCCATTCTGCCGCAATCTGATGGGATGCCTGTCAGAGTCAAAGTATCTGCTAAGCTAGTCCTGTCGGTGTGCACAGGCGGGGGTGGGTTGGTTCTTGGCCTTGCGACCAGAGACGCCCGCCCGTCTGTTGTGCACCCTGTGTGCGATGGGCACGAGGGGGAAGGAAGCGGAGTTCGAGGCGGACGGGCACGGTGTCTGTCTGCGGCCCCGAGCCCGCCTGCGATCCCTTCCCTGCCGATCGCTGCACGAACGAGACCAGGTGTGTTCGGCCAGCGCACCCTTTGTTTGTTGGGAGTGAGTGGACTGGTGCATTGTCTGTGTGGGTGAGGTGACCTTTGCCTCACGTCAACATCACAGAATCGGCCGAACCGACTTGACTGGCCTTGGATTTTTAGCCCGATTCCATTGTTGCACAAATAAATCAATCCACCACTTCCTCCTCCACACCTCGGAGGCAGCCCTCGTTCTGAGAGCACACACTCGCTGAGCAACGATGCAACCAGGCTCGACCAGGCAGGCCCATTTACCAGAGGTCAACATAGCCTCGAAGCTCTAGAGGTCGTCAATAGGACGCCGTGTGAGCTATTATAGTTGATCCGAACCGGCCCATCGACGCGACCGCAAACATAGAGATGTTCGTCGAACGAAGGCGGGGCGCGAAAAAAAAAACACACCATCGATCTTTCTGTGGAATCCACAGAAATCTCCCCAGTTGTCTGCATCATGACCTGATCATACGAGCGCTGTGAACATCATAGCTAGGAAGGCAGCGCATCGTCTGTGCAGTGCAGTGTGTTCTGTTGTAGAACCCGAATCTGAGACGTGTCTCAGGCTGCGTGCTCGATGCAGACGAAAGATGGAGCCCAAGAAATCCCGGCCGAGTGAACGGGATGACACTCGGCGGGCTCCACCCCCGCGCCCTGCCATTCGTGTGGCAGGCCACCTTTTCCGAAGTTCAGGACACTCACTTCTCCAAGGATCCAACAGCTGTGCCCACAGTTGAGTGGGTTGGCAGCGTGTTGTGGATCAGCAACGAAGATCCAAGCTGGGTTGGGATGAGAGATAATCTCCGACAAAGCCAGCTTCGGCTTCGGGACGTTGGAATTGCCATGCATGCTGTGGCTTGATGGAAAACCTTGTTGACAGACTAGCGTGCATCGTCGCCACGTGGTCAGAATTCTGAGACCCACCTTCGAACCAGCTCCTCCATCACACCCCTCGACCCCACCGAGCGGGCCGGGGGCTCGGTGCAAGTGAACACAGACTGCGCTCGGCCTTGGCCTTTCTCCACACTTCTGACTGCGAGATGCAAGTGGAGGCCGCGCGAGACTAGCGCCGGGCGAGCGCGTCGCGATCGTGAGACTTGACCCCCTTGAGACACTTCCTTCTTGCCGTAAGTGAGAAAGTCGACTCCGGGAGGCGAGTAGATCATCCGTGGATTTCGTTCCAGCTCTCTGTCCGTGCAATTGTGGAGCGAGGAGAGCGGGGCGCAGAGAACGCTAGGACGGGAGCTCAACTACTTAGGTTCCATTCGCTCCATTGACACATATCACAGCAAAGCCTTCGTTAGGTTCCGGTCAATGATATCCATTTTCTCGGTCCCAGGTGCTGGCCTGTGGCCGCTTCAGCTGGCCTCGGCAAAAGTACATTGTCAGCCCGGTTGGCGCGTCGATGAGCCAGCTTGCTTTTGATGAGCTGCGGATGTTGAGGTAACGAGCAGCATTTGGCGGCAAACCCAGGTGTTGTGAGTCAGCACGTTTCCCCTAGTACGGTCGGCAGATCGTCTCGAGACGATGAGTTCCTGCGCATATCTTTGACATCCGAGGCGAAAAGGCGACCTTGTGACCTTGAAGCTGCACCTTTTGACCGTCGCTCCGTGAACCCCAGAGGAAAAGTACCTCATCAGCACAGCGGTCAGCAACCACTAGAACATCTCATGGCCAACGTCGGGTTTCGAGACGGAAGAGATTGAATCAGCAAGTTTTCGATCAGCGCGGAATGAGCTCAGCATCACCCATGGTGTGGAGGAAGGACTAGAAAGGTGGAAGGCAAAGGTCAGCATTTTGGCAAAGGATGGCTAGCGTGAGAAAGAGCGAGGCAGCTGTCCGACGATCCTGTTCCTCGACAGACGGAGCATCACACCAGCGCGCGCCACCGCCTGGACCGCCCATATGTAGCGATGCCAGCTTTTCTGTTCTGAACGCGTGACGATGTGGTGGGACTGGACCACGACGCAGAAGTGTCGTGTAGTTTGCGACGTCGACAGTCGAGCTGGGCGCGGCCAGGCGCGAGCGCGGATCACGTGCTCACAATGGCGAAGCTGAGCGGGATTGTCTTGGGAACGATCTCCTCCCGTGCTGCGAGCCGCAACAGCAGGATCTCCCATTGCAGCAGCAGAAGATGTCGTCGCCATACTACCTAGGAGATTCCAGAGCCCCGGCCGGTGCTGCAGGAGGCTCAGCAGGCGGTGCCTCGTCGAACCCACCGAGATCCTACGTATACGATGAAGACGACGAACAAGATCAAGTCATCAGCGGAACAGGCGGTGGAGCTGCAGCCTCGCTCCTGCAGAGCTACCAGTCCCAGACCGCATCGTCTCAGCCAGGCTCTGGCCAATACGCTCGTCAATTTGGTCCTCAGTCAGGGGCTGGAGGCGGCGGCGGCGGCGCAATACGGCTACCGAGCGGCGGAGCAGCGAACTCATTTTCGTCGTCAGCTGCAGGCCCATCAGCCTCTCAGCACAATCCTGTCCTCTTTGACTCCGCCGATAGCAGAACACAGTCACCTCTGCTCCATTCTTCGCATTCGAGCGGTGGTGCAGGTGGGCCAACAGGCGCCTCAGTGGGAGCACCATTCCGAAGGAACATCGACGATGCACACGCATCGTACAGCACCTCCTTCTCCTGGTCCCTGTCCTCAGCTTGCGCCATCGCATATGCTTTCCCACCCATCACATCCGTCGCAGTCCTCATCCTGGAAACTCAAAACGATCTGGCACGGTTCCATGCGTACCAAGCAGGCGTGTTGGGGGTGATAGCGTGGTTGACGATGTGGTTCCTCAGGAGCATTCTCGGCTGGTACTCACTAAGCGTTATTGTGGGCATGGGCCTGCTGGGCTGGTTTTGGGTCTGCGCGTGAGTGCTTTTTCCTCCTCTTCCATTCTCCACGCTCAAAGTTGGACTTCTTCGATTGACCTTCCTTTTCTCAACTCGCTTTGGGCAACTTGCAGTTCCAACGCTGCGAATGCGGCGCCAACACTTGCCCGTGTACCCTACTTGCCAAACATCGGACCCCTAGCAGAGCAATGGGTGGGCGAAGAATAGACGTAGCTGGTGAATGCGACTCCACCTCATGTAATCTTCCCCCGCAAACGGACTTTGACATGTGCAGCAGGTGCAGCATCCTTGCGACACCGTGGAGGAGTGCGTATCAAATATCTACAGGATAGAGATGTAGTGGCCGGCATAAGAATGAGCCAGGAAGCCGTGGGCGGATCTCGAGGCCTTGAGGAATGTGGAGAAGGAGGGCTAATCCCACTGGTGGCCGAAATGTGTTTTCAGAGGGGTTTACCGCAACTTCAGCGCATGACGCAAATGAGGGCAGGGCCACGACGTTAACAGACTCACCACTACACGCTCAGGTATCTCCTCGCCTCGTCCATCATCACCAGCATTCGTCTTCCTGTTTTGCTCTTCCAGCTTGCGACTCAGCTTGCCCGTGCCTCCTCCTCTGTTAGCCAGAGCCTTGGCGCGCTCCTCAGCGGCCCGTGCGCGCTGTTCCCGGTCCTCGTTCGTGGATGCGTCTCTGGCTTTCTTAAAGGGCCCCGAGGAGCCTCCAGAAGATGTTGCGTTCGGACGCGTGTTTGTGCTTGGTGTGCTCCCAGCGCCGCTGCCGCGCCCGCCTTGACTTTGAGTGTCGGTTGCGTCGCCCAGTCTTTGGCCTTGGCCAGCGGTACGCGTGTCGATCTTCGAAGAGGAAAGGCAGGACCCCATATTGAAGCGCGACTGCTACTGCCTGAAGAAATCACCTGCCACTGCGCTGCAGATGGAAGGCGTGCCTTTGCACAAGCAGGGCTGCCGCTCAAGAGGAGGGCCTTTGTGATGGGATGGGAGATGTGGTCTGGCAGTGTTTGTTTGGCAAGGAAACCAACACTTCCATGGAAAGCTCCGAGGATGAGATCGACGCCAGCTTCGGGAACGTTACGCAACGAAATTCTGGAGGAAGGTCCGCAGGTCACCAACCCCCAACTCCAACGCTCTCTCCCCTCCTGAATACTCACTCAAGCTTCTGGAGATGATCGAATCGAAGCTCACCCACCATTTGCTGTCACTGTGTCCGGCCGATTCCGATGGCGCCACCATCAACCACCCCTTCATTCTTGCGGCCGGACGAGGAACCATTGCCCCTGACAGGCTGGAAGCATGGCTCGCGCAAGATCGCCAGTGAGTACAGAACTTGCGATCTAAGACCGCCAACAAGGGCGCGGAATCATGTTCACGATTCGAGGACGTCTCTTTCTCGCCCATCAGCTATGCTTTGCGGGGATACATTCCACTTGTCGGGAGTATGCTTGCTCGAGTACCTTTGCCAACCTCGGTCGGAAATTCGAAATCGCTCGGACCTAGGACTGATGAGAGCAAGAGATACCTTCGGACGATCACTTTTCTAAGTGAAGCAGTCAGTGTAAGTACTCATCCGACTAAATCTCATGAGATCGAGCGAGACGTAACTCTTAAATGTCGACCCTCTGGTCATGTCGCGTCTTTGCGCCCCGGTGTCAAATAGAATGTGGTTCGGGAGATCAACTTCTTCGAAAAGACGGCCGAAGAAGCAGGTTTCGACCTCACTGTCGGACCGGTACGCTCGTCTGCCACGGCTTCAGGCTCATCGCATCAAGTTCAACAGCAACATATGGGCAATGCAACGTGGCCCATCGCGCCAGAATGCGAAGCCTACCTGAATTACATGAGCCGCATTGCTCATACCGGCACTTTTCTGGAGCAACTCACCCTTTTGTGGGCGATGGAGATTGTGAGTTCTGGCAACGTACTTTGCTTGGGCCGTGGCAACTTATGCAAACCGGGGTCTTTTGCTTCTCCCACAGCTGTACTACCGAGCATGGTCGTCGGCGGCGGGTGCCAGAAAGGCGACTACATCTCATCCATCAGGTTCCTCATCCTCCGCAGCTTCATCATCTGGGAGGAGCGACGGATCCTCTCAGGCGGGCGGATCATCAACATCACTCGACTCTGCCCAGTCCGAAGCCCTGCGCAACCTGATCAACAACTGGTCCTCGGACGACTTTGGAGCCTTTGTCGAGGAATTGGGAAATCTGCTCGATTTCTACGGCGGCGTCAGCGATTTCACCAATTTGGACGAAGTCATGCTTGCAAAGGTCCAAGGTGTTTGGCGGACCACTGTTGCCCTCGAACGCGGCTTTTGGGAAGCGGGCCGAGGCGGATTTACGCCAAAATGAGACGCTCGGTCCCCCACCCATCTCAACAGACAGTCGTCGCACAGTACCCAGAGTACTGGACGCTCGCCACTTCCCTCGCATTAATGACAGACAAGCTCAGAAATCTCCCATCTCACTTTCATGCAATCATTCAGTCTGCCCTCCCAGTGCGCATCTTTCAGATTCACTATTCAAAAATTCACGACCCCCATTGGGATTTGATAGAGCTATTGGATATAAAGCGGAAACTATCAGAGACTACAGAAGAGAGCAACCACAAGTGCAGGCGAGCGATCTGGAAAAGAAAGGAATGAGAGAAAACAGAACTTGACAAATAATGAGTGGGAAAAGGTGAAGCTGCGATCGCCACCGGTTGGTTTCGGCGAAGGACGTTCCGCAGGCGATGCGGTGCTGTCGGAGCGTCAGATTGCGAGAGATCCGGTAGTATGGAAGCTGGCCAGGACTGTATAGGGGTGTACGTCTCCAGATCAGCCTGTAGCCAATAGCATTAGTCTTGAACGATGGGTATGCGCGCCAGTCCCGTTGGAATTGCGAATTGGCCCTCGGCAATGCAACAAAAAGTTTTGCTGGTACGCGGGTTGTATGCGGGTCGCCTGTGAAGTTTTACTTGAAGGTGAGGCCTTGCCACGATCCGTATTTGGCCTGGAAGAGGTCGTACCAGTAGTTGGACTTCATCCTCCATACACCCTTGTCTGCCGACTTTGGCAGCGCGTCCTTTGCGTTGACCACGTACGTCGAGCTGAGCGCGAGGAGCGGTCGCTCCTGCAGCGAGGACCGATTGGTCACCTTGGGCACGACGAGCGTCTTGCGTTGGTCGTCGAGGTAGTTGAGCAATCGGCAGAACAGGAGTGCACTGCAATCGGATCCGAGAGTCCACGACGCGTTTACGTATCCGAGGGCGATCATGAAGTTGGGCACGTCCTCCACCATGGCCCCGCGCCACACAAATTTCTCGTTTGTCTTGATTGGCTTCCCGTCGACAGTGGGGTGGATACCGCCGCAGAGCTTAATCTTCAGACCGGTCGCTGTTACGATCATGTCGGCGTCAAGCTTCTTGCCGGATTTGAGCTGGATTCCGTCTTCGACGACCTGGGCAATGTGGTCGGTCACGATGTTTGCCTTGCCCTCCCGAAGTGTCTTGAAGAAGTCTCCGTCGGGAACGATGCAGAGCCGTTGGTCCCAAGGATTGTATTTTGGCTTGAAGTGCGGGTCTACATCGACTGTCCCTCTGAGCCACATCTTTGCAGTGGTGCGGAGGTACCACTTGCCGAGCGCGGGCCAGGCCTGGAAGAGGTGGTAGGATCCGTACATGCGGCACAAGTTCTTGAACCGGATGAGCGAGTAGGCGATCTTGCCGGGCAGGATGGCTCTGACAATTCTGCTGAACGGGTCGTACTTGGGAAGACTGACGAGATAAGTTGGTGATCTTTGGAGCATTGTGATGGACTTGGTCTTGTCGGCCATGGAGGGGATGAGCGTGACGGCAGTTGCACCGGAACCGATGACAATGACGCGCTTGTTGTCGTAGTTGACCTTGGTCTTGTCCCAGAACTGGTGGCATATGAGAAGACAAGGGGAACGGGGGGGGGGGGGGGGAAAGATTTGTCAAGTTCGATGCCCAAGCGGCGCAGAGACGCGTCAATGGATGCTGTATAAGCCAAAACTCACCTGGGGGTGGACGACATCACCCTTGAAGTTGCTGATACCTGGGATGTCGACTTTCAGAGGGTTGTCGTAGTCGTAGTAGCCAGTGGCGAGGAAGAGGAACTGCGACTTGAAGTGCTTCTCGCTTCCGTCTGCGTCAACAGTGAGTTGCCATTCGCGGTCAGGGGAGCTAAAGTTGGCGTTGGTGACCTTGTGCTTGAAGAGGGTTCTGGCGGTGATGCCAGCGTCGTCAGAGACCTTGACGACGTACTCGCGGATGAGGTGGCCGTCGGCAATGTCAGCGCCGACCCATGGCTTGAATGCGTAACCAAAGGTGGCCAAGTCGGAGTCGGACCGAAGACCGGGGTAGTCGAAGAGGGCCCAGGTGCCGCCGATGTTGGCGGTTGCCTCTAAGATGAGGTATTTCTTGTGGGGAGCCTGGTCCTTGAGTCTGTATGCTGCGTTGATGCCAGAGATTCCTGCGCCGACGATGATGACATCGTAGAGGGTGTCGCTGCTGGTGAGGTTGGCGTTGCCGTTGATGGAAGCAGACATGGTGCGGACGGGTGTCAGAGAACGATGGCTCTGTTGTGATTATGACTTGCGCACGAGGTGTTGTTAAGGTAAACCTGGGCGGGTGGAAGGAAGGGATGGGAAGGGAAGGGAGGGAAGGGCTATGTATGCGCGCTGCTGGATATGGGTTGTTCTTGTATGGAATCAGCGCGATGAGGACGCCGGCTCAGCAAGCAGCATGAGCTGTGCTGTGCCATAGCCGTCCAGTCTGACTGCCTCGGCCAACCCCGCAAGGCGAAGAGGCGTGTGCGCCTTGAATGTTATTGACCATTTGCTCTGGCCTGACTAATTCGGGAACCGACACCGCAGCAGCAGCAGCAGCAGGATCCTGCCTTCTTCTTCTTCTTCTTCTTCTTCTTCTTCTCCTTTTTCTCTCCTCTCACGCCCGAATGAAACTTGCTTCGCCCCGGGCGGGCAGACCAATGAGCCGAGCAAAGAAGGCACAGATCTTGCATGCTCTCACTCGCTCTGGTTCATGCTCGACTTGTTGGACAGCAGCATTGGGACCCAAGATCGGGCAGTGGCCGACCGACCCCGCATCAGAGCAGCAACAACCTTTTCACCGGTAAAGTTGTTTTGGCCCCCTCGCAGGGTTTTGGGCATGCTCGCTCAAGCTGCCCGCTTCTCATCTCGGCAGCGCCGTGCTCTTCTCTTCAGTGTCGCAGGTGCTGGGGATGGACCTCGAGATCTGCGTGTTACAGCATCATCCCAGTGTGGCATCGGTCGACTCCCGTCAGAGCTCGGATTTCAGAGTGACCGCACGATGTCGCTCCTGGAAATGTTTAATTTTTGTTTTTGACTCATCCGGTCTTTTCAATTGAGTCCGAGGTCCGAAGCGGTCCTGTAGCCGACCTTGACCCTGACCGAGAGAGCAAGGGCACACTTTCAAATTTAATTTTGAACACGATGTTGCACAAATCCAGATTTGTATGGTATATCTACAGTAGAAATGAGGCAAAAGAAACACGCACGAAAGCATGGAAGAAAGGAGTGTGAAGGTCCGAATAGCATGGACGAACAAGCAGCGCGTCGCCGCTCAGAGCAGATGAGGTGCGACCCGGACTTGTGCTCATGGCCCGGCCTTGATAATCTTGCCACCTTCGAAATGTCGGCCAATCTGCGTCTTTGGCTCGCCAACATCACCAAGCCCCAGAACGGTGCCAAACCACTCTGACCACGTCCGCGAGGGCTTGTGCACGTTGCTCTTCGACTTGTCGGGGAAGTCACGGTACAGCAGGTCGTCGTGCTGGGGGAAACGAGACCGCCGCCAGAAGTCGACTTGGCTGCCCGCGTCTGTTCCGAACAACAGAGTGCGGTGAAGGCGATGTTGTACAGCTTTTGGTCAGCAAGGAGAAGGCATAATCGAGTAGCATACAAGCCGCTTTTGAACACTTACACATGCTCGCGATAGCACCAGAAACGGGGTCAACGTACCAGGCCCCGCAGTTGCCAGAGAAGACATAGTCTTGCATCTTCTCTTGCATCCACAGCATTTCCTGCAGAGAGACCATCGGGGGATGGTGAGATCTCATCATGTCCCGGAATCAGGGCTCCAGCAGCTCTCGACAGATCGTAAACTCACCTTGACCTGTGCAGCGCGCTTGGGCTCGACGGTAGGGAACCTTTGTCGACCATCGCCGCCGCCGTATACAAGGGCCGCTGCCGAAGGGACGGAGCGCTCGTTGAAAAGATCACGGCCAATGCGGATCATCCACTCCATCGAGCATTCAGCAGTAAACACGATCGAAGAATGACCTGCAAGGGAGGGAGTGAGAGCCGGCAGCGTTGTCAGTTCAGCATGCTCATTTGCCGTTCGCCTGAGATCGTGCGCCACTCACCCGTTCCCGAGTTGAAGCCAGTCATGATCATGAACATGTTAGGGAACGACTCGATCATCGTAGACCGGTATGTGGACGGTTCTTTGTACTCTTGAATCAAGAAGGTGTTGATGTCCCGCTTTCCGTCGCGGCCAATGATGCGAAGACTGCCTCCGCTCTCACGGATGGAAAATCCGGTGGCCAACACGACTACATCAGCTGGCACTTCCTCGCCATTATCAAGGATGACTGAGCGAGGTCGAATTTCTGCGGCACCTTGCGCCTTGAGATCGACATTTGGATTGTTCAATGCTTTCAGGTAGCCTATCGATCGGGAGAGAAAATGCGTCACAGTCAGCAAGGGAGACATAGAATGTAGCCAGCAGACAAATGCGCTGGCACAAACCTTGGTCAATGATGCGTCGCTTGCAACCGATTTCCAGCTTCTTCTGGTCTGGGATGAGAATCTCATGGTATTTCGCAGGAGCCGTCTTCTTGATGTGATTGATGCTCCTTTTCGCGGTTGCGTCTCGGTGGTGCTTGCCTGAAACCTTGTTGAAAGCGCGGAAGTGGTATTCGAGCACAAAGAAGATAATCGTGCGGATCACACCGGGGAACAGCCAACGCAAGAACTTGTACAGGCCGGAGTCAAGGTTGGTCGTGAGGGGAATGTACCAATGCTTGGAGCGGCCGAGCTGGGTGATGTGCTTGGCGCGAGGCGCGAGGTCTTGCACAATCTGCGCGCCAGAACAGCCGTTCCCGAGCAAGACGATGCGCTTGTCCGACATGTCTACACTTGTATCCCAGCGAGCGCTGTGGAAGATGGGGCCTTCAAACGTCTCCGCACCCTTGACATTGCACTTGTTAGGCTCACTCAGACCACCGACGGCATTGATGAGCACCTTGGACACCCAGTGCTCGTATCCGGCACCATCGAGGTCGTCAAAGTTGACGGGCTCGGGCGTGGAGTCCTTGCGCACGTCATTGGCCGGTTGGTGCGCTGGCCGGGTCCAAACGTGCCAGAGGTTTGTGGTGCTGTCAAACTTGCAGCAGACGACCTCGGTGCGGAAGGAGGTCTTGGTCTGTAGACCGTATCGGCGCCAAACACCTGCATAGTACTGCTGGATCACGTCCTGTCCCGGCCACGCCTTGGGCCAGTCGCGTCGCTGAGCAAAGGAGAAGGAGTAGAGAGACGCTGGGATATCACAGGCTGCTCCAGGGCTGCAATGAATCGTGTCACTGTGTCAGGTCCACGCGTGCATGTCAAAGAGGTGAATGCTCATGAGCACTCACTACTTGTTGATCGCCCATACACCGCCGGGTTCTGCGTAACGCTCGAAGATGTGCACGTCTTCAAGGTTGAGCCAGCGCTTGAGGTAGGCAGCGCTACCGATGCCACTGACACCGCACCCGATGATGAGGGTATGATGGTACTTTGTCGATTGCACACCAGGCATGTTGTGAGGTGTTCTGTGCTGTGGACGGGATGGACAACTACGACGCTGCGGAGTGCTGCGATTTATAACCGTTCCTCAGAAGAAGCAGGGATCGACCATACGAGTACGGTTATTTGCCAAAGCCGTGTGCCCGCTTGATCTCGCCCAATCAGCTGACGCGCCCACTGTCCACCCCTGCACCGATAACAAGTCTCCGTCGATGAGAAATAATGTCAGCCCTGAAGCCTCACATGCTCCTTTTCAGAAGGCGCGGACAGAAACTGTCGAGGCTGCCAAACGGCAAAAAGGCGGGGAATGCAACACGATCGGTCGGCCAAGTGGCGCGGTTCCGCCGTTCTGGTGCGGCCGACACGACCACCCAAACGGAGCATTTCTCCAAGGCTCGGTCGCGAGCATGTAACCTTACTCTGTAGCCGTACGAAGCCAACGCCGGTTTCCATCCTGTCCACACACATGCTCCAAGTCACGCACCGCGCCTTGCCCTCGGTGGACCCACAGTACATACACATGTACCATTGGCTTTTCGAATTGTGTTCAACAGCATGGCTTGTCGCCGACACTGACCATCTTTTGCAAGAAATGCTCCGCTCGGTACAGAGCTCGCATGAATACAGCTCAGGGTCGGTGATAGGTACAGTATGTATCACAACCTGCCGCTCTTGAGGAAGGCAATCGGATCTTTTGGCACCCATGCCTGCAGATCCGACTCCATCTCCTCGATGCAGGCTCCGATTCGGTCTTCCACCATCTCGGCAAGGTCGTCGGCTCCATGCTTTCGGGCCTCGTTGACCAAGTCCTGACGGAGGGATCGCCATCGGTTAACGTATTCTGTCCGAGCCTGTGAAAGGACCGTGTCCTGCTCCGCAAGAGCCTTGCGCTTGCGCGAGTGCCGGATGAGCGCGAGACTGCACGTCTCGCCTTTCAGTACGCATGAGAAGCACTTCGGGTGCGGCGGTGCAAGGTAGCAAGGAAGTTTGTTGCGGGTACAGGCATCGCAGATCGTCAATGGCTGGCTCAGCTCGGGCTCGTCTTCTAAGAACCGTTTCTGCGTTGTTTGCACGTGTCGTGACTGCAAAGTCGGATATGCTTGCGATCAGCAGAACGCTCGCAGCAAGCCAATGGTCACATGTGGGAAGAAAGTCAGGAGCACCCACCGACGCATTCATGCTCGCCAATCGGGCCTGCATCACCACTCTCCACTCCTTCTGTTCCACACTCGTCCCAGTTCGCGACGGGACTTGCTCCTCCGATGTGCTTGGCAACTTTCGCTTGCGACCCTGGGACGAGCTGGCGGAAGAGGTTAGTGCTTGCGCGCTGGTCGAGGCTGCCGGCTGATGCGGGTCGACGCCCGGTTCACCCCCATTCTCTTCGGCGGTGAAGGAAGGAGATGACGACCGTCCTTGCGCGTCCTTGTCGCGCGATGACTGTCTCGAACCACCAGGCGATAGCGCATCAGCATTGATCGGCCGATTCAAGCCTGACCTGAGTCCGCTCTGACCACGGAGCAGCTTCTTGGTCCCGACGGAGGAGGAGAACCCGGGAGATCCGAAGAAAGAGCCTGAGCCTGAGCCAGATGGCTCGTTTGGATAGTTCAGCTCCTCCGCTCGCGTATGCGGCGGTGGTGAAGCAAGAGCGGGGCCAGAATTGAGGTCATCGGCGGACCAGTTCGCAGTAAATTGACCCTGGACGCCGGCGGCACTTTCTATTCCATTGTGCTCGGCAGTGGCATTGGAAGCAGCCGCAGCGATAGCCGCAGCATGGGCGGCAGCTGCGATGATGTTGGCTGAGTCCGGCGAGCTGCCGGCAGGCACTAGGTGGAGGATGTCATCTGCGCTGAGGTCAGGCTGTGCGTGGGCTACGTGAGGAGCAGAAGGGTATGGCACTTCATTTTCGCGATTGCTATGATGAAGACTTGACGCCGCGGCTGCCGCGGCTGCTGCTGCAGCTACTGCTTGCAGGGACTGGTCGATGTCTGGGAACGAGGCCTGGAGGTCTTGCTGGTTTTCACCGCCGGAATTTGTCATTTCTGAGCCTTCTCTCAAGTCGGGAGCGAGAACGAATTTGGGTGCGAGCAAGCGTGCATCAGTTCACATCTGGACGAGTTGACATCCATCCACGACGGCGTCCGTTGGAGTCAGCAAAGGCTGGTTCGCTCGGTGGCCGGAGACTGTGATGCTAACACTTCCCGTATCGATATGACGTCCTTGTGGTGGTGGTGGTCGTTTTGCTGTTGGATTCCACTCACCGTTCTCGGTCATGCTTTGTCTGAACATCAGGTTCTTTTCACAGTCAGCACATCTGAAGACAAGTCTGATCACCAATCTCAGATCGAATTGTCGACAGCATGGTCATGCCTGGGCCCTGTACCGGCGTAAGTAGGACAGCGCAGCGAATCATTCATCACGGCATGACTGAATCATTTCTGCTGTTGCCTATTCTTACAACAGTGGGATGCGAGAACAATCCTTTGGCGCAAACCCACTTGCTGCATTCGGCCATCCGATTTCCTGGCTGAAGAACTCTACCAAGCCGAAGCAGTCTACAGAGTGGTGGCTGCCAGACTTCTCGACCTACCGAGCCAATGACACGAGCTATAGTCAAAGCACTTTTTTTTCGTCCATCTCCTCTCAAGACGGCCATCGCCAGACTCACTCTCTTACAGTAGCCTTCCCTGACATTCGATGGAACGAGTTGCGGAATTACCAAGGATGGGCGGCACTGCAATGGCAAGCGTATCTTTCGTCATCACTCAGTGTTGATTGCGGCTCCAGACCAGAATGTGCCGTATCAATCTCCTTAGAGCGTGGGAACGAATTCGCCCTGGTGCCAACAGCGTTGCAGAACGAGAATCTGACTGAGGTGAAGTGGTATCGGGGTGACTGGTACAGCTACAATGAGCAATTCCCCTCGAACGGTGGTGACGCGTCACCTAGCGAACCGCCATATCCGCACAGGATCAGAGTGTCAAGTGGCGAGCACATGCTGGTGATCAGGGCGGTCTACGAGGATCGCATATTTGGCGATCCTTGGGACGACAGGGCATCAGACGGCTCTCCCGAAGTCAAGCTAACGATCGATATTGGCCTCGACCAACTCACGAACCAAGGAGAACAATCAGCCCCACGGGTCCTTCGCGTCCTCAAACCAGACATCGTGAATGGGCGATTTGCGGGGTGGGGCTTGGCTGTGGATCTGCTCAACACGGGAACCAGCCCGTTGACCATCAGCAGCGCGGGATTTCATTCGAGCTCACAGGTCCAAATCCCGCTCTCAGCAAGCATCCCTACCGCAATTCGTTTGGAAGGAGATCAAACGCGAATAATACCTGTTCGGGTCGAACAAATTGCGCAGCTGTCGCCGTGGACAAACAACGAACAAACGCTGGTTTTGTCTCTGCACGGGCTCGACCACAATCAAGAGGATGTGGAAATCAAGCTAGACATCACACTGCGACACGTCAAACTGGAGGCGCCATCCGACCTCGGGGAATCAAGTCGTGCGGCAGGCGCATTCACTTTCACCTATCTGTCCGAACTGGGCGGAGTCGAAGTTGCTGTCGCTGTCGCACCTTCAAAGCTGCTTACCACTTCTTCCGGCACAATCGAATCAATCTTTGATGCACGCGCTCCAGCCGTACTCCTTCTCCATGGCGCTGGTGTGGACGTGTTGGAGCCTGTGTGGGCCCGCTCATTCCCACGTCAAGATTTTGTTTGGGCTGTGCTTCCTCAAGGTTCCACACCTTGGGGTTTCGATTGGCAGCTGAATTCGCACATAGTCGCAAGAAACGCTCTTCAAGCCTTGTCTACTGGAGCCAGGTCACTCTTCACGAGCTCGCCGAACACTCCTGACATATGGGTCAGCCGTAGCTCTGAACAAGGCGCGATCAATCAAGTATTCAACCCTCATCGAACGATCGTCCTCGGTCACTCAAATGGCGGTCAAGGAGCATGGCATTACATCACCAAGCATTCCAAAGAGGTCGTCGCCGGTGTGGTAGCGGCGGGCTATATCAAAATGGGCGACTATGTTGGATTTGACTGGCATGTCGGGCGACAACACACAGATCCTGCGTTGAATGGCATACTAAGGGCATCCCTCTCTTCGTTCGAGAATGATCTCCACGCCAGCAACGCTGTCGGCATTCCGTTGCTGGTAAAATACGGCGAAGGGGACACCAATGTACCAACGTGGCATTCGCGCTCGATGGCTTCCCTGATTGCGAGTTGGAACCGACTGCACATGGGGAAACAGGACATTGCGCCCAAGCTTGTCAGGTGAGACGGGATATCTGAAATGTTTGCACAGTATGCGGTACTGACAGGAAAGCTTTTGAAAACAGTGTCAGCGCTATCCCCAACAAGCCACATTGGTGGGACGAGATTTTCTTAGAGTCAGATGTGGTCGACTTTCTTGCTGCTCACACTCATCCATCTGAGCAATGGGGTTGGGAGCCACCATCACGCAATGCTCCCGTCGTCCGTATCAGCACCCTTGACCCTTCGGAAACAGGTCCGGTAGGACAGTGGCTTATTCGGCGCGTGGTGGTTCCGGGTCGGTGAGTGCCAAATGTCATGACCGCTGTGTACATGCATGGGCCGCTCTCACATAATAATCGCATTTGACAGGTTGGGTCGCCTGACTGCGACCTTGACCTCGCCGAATCACTACGTGATTGAAGGTGTCAATGTGGATGGAATCTCATTCATAGCAACGAACGGCACTTTCAACATGATGGATGACGCTCCTCCGCCACGTGTCCAGATTGGAAAGACCGTGTTCGACCTGACGGATCATCTGAAGTCTGACCAGGTGCATGATGGCAATATCTACTTCAGTCGAGATGTCGACGGCACGTGGGCGAGCTCCCTCACCCCGCAGCCGCTCCTTTGGTCCAGACCCATGGGCCCAATGATCCGAGCCCTGAATTCTTCGGGCCCGCTGCAGATCATTCTGCCTTCGCGATGCGACAAAGTTCTGTGTGAACGATACCGTTCAGTGGCCAAACGATTTGCACAAAGTGTCCTGCTCTTCGGACGCGTGGATTCCGAGTTCATGTTGGACTCCGATGTCATTGGCTCATCCAGCGACTTCGGGCGGATTGTCCCAAATTCGCTTGGTCCCGCGACAGTGGTGGTTCTAGGAGGTCCTGCAGAGAATCTTCTGGCAAGGTTCATGAACTCGTCTAAGCCTCTTCCTTGTGAGTTGGCCTGGCCGGACAAACAGGAATGTGTGGATCTGATCGGTCTTCCATCTACATCTAGTGTTCATCGATGACAAGGTGGTACGGCACGACAAAGACATCGCCACGTCTCCTTGCTTGGGTGAGTTGTTAAAACGAGAGTGAACAGTGTAAAGTCCGAATATATTATCTTACGGTATCTTTGACTCTCTCTACCACAATCAGGATTCACGACGCTTGCGCCTCACCCTGTGAAGGAGCATGACCGGTCGCTCGCCATCTCAGTCTGGGGCAACAATGTGTGCGGAATCGAGGTCGCGGGCAAGCTCCTGCCGGTAACGACTGGATCGCAAGTCCCTGAATACGTGGTCCTCGACGGCACGTACGGCTCGTGGCAAGGTGCTGGTGGTATACTTGCTGCTGGCTGGTACAGTCAGGACTGGAAGTTTTCGCCATCGATGGCCTTCCCCTGATTCAAACAACGGCAATGCAACAGTCACTGGTATTTCTGCAGATGGACATGAGCAGGGTTCGAGACGTCAGTTTGCTGCCTTGCCCCTCATGATCAGGTGTTCAGAAGTAGATGCGGTTGCAGCCGAGGCCGGTCTTGTTACCGGGCAGGACTGAGCGGGTGAAGGACATTATTGAGCAAAGCATTGGAAATTGTTCGAAGCAACGTATGCGCTTACCAGCTGAGCAGCACAGAGGCTGATCGGGGCAACTGGGCTCCGGAGCGAATGAGGGAGGCCCGCTACCTGGGGTGAAGCGCTGGCACTGACGGCCAATCAGACCAGACTTTGTGGTGATGACCTTTTTGCAGCAGAGGTTGCTACATCCGGAAAAGACATCGCCCAGAGCCATGGCAGAGGTCGTTCCCAGGACGATCAGCGAGAACAGATATGTGACCTGAGGAGGAATTGACTGTGTCAACCCTGCCGTCTGAACGAAATGTGTCGGATGTTTCCTCACCTTCATTTTCTTTGTCGACTAATTTTGACAGGCAGGGAAGGAAAAGAGGAGACAATGTTGGTCAGTCCAGACACTTGAACAACAGCTTCCTCTGCTTTATACCTGCATGTCCGCTGAGCAATGCGGAAGTCGGGAATGATCCAGAAGACGATCGGCCCTTGCTTTCAGTGGCGGTGCCCTGCCTGGATCTGGCGCAAGGCGCTTTCTCTTGATCAATGCATTGCAGCAAACATACTGGAACAGTACAAGGTGCTCCTGTGCCGACACAACAGCTTCGACTCCTGGTTCTGGCGGCCCTGGCGTCAGGCACTGCAAGCCCTCGCAACCCAAAGAGCGCCATCTTGCGCGTGTAGAACGTGGGAGTAGTCAGGATTGAAGACCAGACTCCTCCTTGCCAGTCTGCCAGATGCGGGCAAATTCTGGACCCGTGCTGTTCCAACGACGCTGCCAAGAAACCTCGCAGCCCAAAATCGAAGAACGCAGGCACAAGTCGGGTGGCCACGGCCCTTCCAAATGTCCAACCCACCCGCCTTCGACATCGGCTGGCTTGACGGGAATGAGCCCACGATCAGGGCTTCTTCTTCGTCTTGTTCGGGAAATGTTTCGCAAGCAACTCCTGCGCACGCCTTTTGCGCTCGTCTGAGGCCTCTCCTCGCAGCTGCCCCTCCGTTTTCGGTGCGGGTGAGGTACAGCCATGGGAGGGGGCCGTCCGATGACTGAGCAGATTGAAGTCACCAGGGTCAGAAGGTCGACTTGAGAAGTTCAGAATGCAGATGTGGATTCTCACTCTGCGCAGAACAGTCTTTGACAACGGTGACAGCGTGGGGCTTCATGACTGAACTTGACCGTGTCCTTTGCGTCCGACCGATCCGGCTTCCTCTGCTCCACATTGAAAGTAAGCTTCTTGCAACCCTTCACAGGGCAGGGCGTTCTGGCGGTCGAGGACTCCGCTTTCCTGGCTGCCGGGTCCACATACTCGTCCGCTAGCGCTGCCTTGGCTTCAGGCGATGGACACTCGTGAGTCTGTGGGGCTGCGTGGGAATCGCAGAACGACTGTTCACAGAACCGACATCGCACAGGCAGGAAGTCCAGGCGGTTACATGTAGAAAGTCGACAGTGAGTGCCGAACTCCATGCTCTCGCGGCTGTTGTCGGCAGCAGGTTGTGGTGGTCGTCAAAACACAAGTATTGCTGGCCAGATGAGACGATTCCGATCACCATAACGATGTGTTCGCACAGCAACTGCGAAATGCGATTTATGTTTATTGCACTTCACGCATCACCTTCCTAGCCATCGACCCTCTTGGCCTGTCCCGTCCTCCTGCTCAATCAAGACCCACATTGAATCGCCTCCGAGGACGACATCTTCAACACGATACACCGAGTCTCTCAGACTTGGTGGCAAAGCTACCTCGGTGGGCTCAAACACTCTTGGATCCGCCGAGGGCGCTCCAGAAAACCCCAATCCCAGCCGTCCGAAGCGACTGTCCAGACCCCAAACAAAGAGCCGACCGTCATCAGTGACCGCGGCCGCATACTCGAGACCGCAGGCGATCTTGACAACGTTGTGATCAGTAAGCGAGGGGACAAGCTCGAGACTGTGAGAGGTTGGTGATCCAGTCGCAGAGGGTCGACCGATGGCTCCGAAACCTATGGAGAATACTTTGCCGGAGTCTGGAAAAGCAGAACATTCGTCAGTACAAGCATCTCCTTAAATCAACAGCTGGGAGGAAGGTGAAGCGATCAGACGTGATGCAATCCTGGTCTCGGTACAACGCTTCCAGCCAGCCTAGAGGCAGCGGGGCGAGATGGACTCTGAGCATAGATTGGAGAAGATTGAAATAGCCGGAGAGGTGTCCCCTTAGTTGCACGAGGCAAAGTCGGATGGCCCCGGCTCGGACATCATGCTGTGAGAGGCAGGAATGAGGGTGTCACACTTACCAGTCAAGACGACGGTGAAGCTACCTCCATTGGCAATATCTTTTATTTGGTCCCCTCCCAGCGCTGCTTTCAGCTCATCCTTGATGAGAACTGGCCTCTCAATTCTGTCGTAAGGTCTTCCGCCACTGATAGCCTGGGCATACTCGCTGTTTCCCCATGACCATGCTGTCTGAGTGTTCGGATCAAAGGCAATAGAGGTATCGCCACCTGCCGAAATCCTCGCGGGAATCCCATGAATCTCGTTCGGCAGAGCGTCGAAGGTATGTGTCGTGCCGAGAGGCAGCCCCAGTTGGGCGTCCGTATTCACTAATGAAGTGCTATCGTGTCAGCCGAAGAACCAAGCATTTTTGAACCCCACGTAGACTGAATGTAGTACTCACGACCGCACCCAAGGACGTGCGAAGCTCGCTCCCCGTGCTGGTCCTGCCAGCTTCGTAGAATCAGAGCATGATCGAGGCCGATGGCAATTTGATCAATACGAGCCTCTGAGCCGTCGGCAGCTCCATTCAGGCCGGGAAGTGTCACCTTCCTCGGGACAGAGTACAGCTGGAGTTGAGGATCCCCGGAAGGCGATCGATCCTGCCCGGCACCGAGTCCCAATTGTCCCAGAGAATGATTTCCCCAGGCTAGCAAGGTGTCAGAGGCTTCCTTGTTCAGACCGATTTGATTTGAGTGAGTGTCTCCGAAGGGAAATCTTTGCCACCATCTGCCACCCGCAACTCACCAGATTGAGACGACTTCATGACTGCATAGCTGGTGTTCAGACCCGCTCCTAGATGTTTGATCTTGTGACTCCCCGCAAAATTGTCCGTGGACTGGACCATGCCCCAGGTCTGCTCATGACTACTGAATCCGAGACCAAGCTCCGAAAAGGTATTTCTTCCAATGGCGACGATCTTCTCCAAGCCCGAAAACTTGGTCGGGTCGTCCGCATTCACATGCTCGTCATCAGGACTCGGTAGTCCATGAGAGGAGCTGACAGGACGCTCTTCTGGTTCTGGAAGCTCGTGTCTTGATGGTGGGAGCGTTCGGTAGGCCAGCAGGCTGTGAGATGGTGAAGCCGCTAGGTGCGTGAACGACACTCCAAATTGAGCATCGTGGCCCATGCCCAGTGCCGACAGCCAGGCAGCTGTAGCAGGTCGGAGCACTGGCGAAGTTTCATCCAGGACAGCACCAGCCCATAGCAGGCGTTGAACACGTCTGACAACAGTCGCACGCATCTATAAATGATTTTGGCTGTGCTCGTTGTCTGTAGGAAGAAATTTTGACGCGTCGCGCTATTGGTGTTGGTCTCAGCATCGACGCGTCCGTCCATGTGTTGGTCTCGTCCGCCTACAGCAGCAGCACCAGCTTATGTAGTGGCACAACCACCACATCGGGAAAGCATACTTGGCACCAGTGCGTTGCGAACGAAGACCACGGGCTCGGGCTGGAATGCCATTCGGATCTCGAACGACGCCTGGCGCGTCGGCGCGTCGGCCAGTGGACGCAGGAGCAGATGTCGATCTTCTTGACGGTGACGACGCGTTCTGGGAACTGGCGGAGACGCAAATGCTGTCGAGCTCCACCTCTGCGCAACCTATCAGAGCCGGCCCCTCATGTGACGCTTCAGCTGATGCGCGAGCTGCTGCGACTGGAATCAGATCTGCTTCCCTACCAAGCGCCTCCGGCTTCGGCGGCACGTCCTACAATGTTGCGACTGCGCCGACCACCTCTCATGCTTACCAACGGACCATACGCATGAACCCTAAGATTCCGGTGGTACGACCGGTAACAGCATGCGCCGTGAACTCGGGCGCATCATCAAAATTAGTTGGCGGAAGCGCAAGTACTGCAGCGTCAGCGAGCACTCAAGGCTTGGTGCAGCGAAACCTGTTTGGCGAGGTTGCCAATGTCCCAGAACCCTCCCGGTCGCGGTCCGGGGCCAGCGGATCTGGGTCAATGGCAGCGCCATCTCGCACCAAGACATCTACTACACTATCTCAGCTTGTGGGATCCGACAGTCTCACGGCGCAGATGACCTTCAAGGCGCAAAAAGTGACTAAACAGTGGGACTTCTCGCAACCGGTCCACAAGGGCAGAAGCGGTCCCAAGGGTAATAAGAGCTCGAAGGCGAAAGGCAAACAGCGCGCAAAGCAGGAAGACGAAGATTTTGACTTGTCCCAAACAGAAGGGTCAGAAGCGGATGATTACAGTGCTGATGAGCAGGATAGCAGCTCGGCTCCCAAGTCCGCCAGAATGCCTGGGTGAGTACCATTAGTGGCCTTGGTCATGCTGTGAGCTGATCCGTGACTGCTCTGAATACAGCGCGACCGTACCCATGAAGGCTCAGATTGACACGGAGGCAGCGAAGACATGGATATATCCAACGAACAAGTCGTTTCGCGACTATCAATTCAACATCGTTCAGAAGGCGTTGTTCAAGTAAGTTGAGGCTTCAGAGAAGGCTCGCATAAAGCGACACTGACAATCATGTATGCTGCTTCGTAGTAACGTCCTCGTGGCATTACCGACTGGTCTCGGCAAGACATTTATCGCTGCAGTCGTCATTTTGAACTTCTATCGCTGGTTTCCCAAGGGCAAAAGTAAGTGCTCTCGTACACACACTCATCGCTCAGCCCTTCTGACTCATTAGGTCCACAGTCATCTTCGTGGCGCCTACCAAACCCTTGGTGTCTCAACAACAGATTGCTTGCCACGGCATTTGTGGTCTGCCATGGGATCAAGCGATCGAACTTACTGGCACCACGAAAAGCCGGATGAGAGGTGACGAGGTGCGCGGCTCACAATGCTCGACGCTTGAACGATCAGATGAACTGACGTTGTTTTGCTGTGCTTCCAGTGGAAGTCGAAGCGCATCTTCTACATGACTCCTCAGACGTTTGAAAACGACCTTATGTCTGAATCATGTGATCCCAGAGATGTGGTCTGTCTAGTCGTAGGTGAGCCAACTGACTTCGGCTTCTTCGGCGACAGCAGTCGACTGACCGAGTGTTTGAATCATCGCTCTCACTAGATGAGGCACACAGAGCCACTGGTAACTACGCGTATAGCTGTGTGGTCCGTCACCTGATGCGGCATAATCGGCATTTTCGCGTCCTGGCATTGACAGCGACGCCTGGCAGCACATCAGAAAAGGTGCAAGAAGTGATCGACAGTCTTCACATCGGCCACATAGAGATCCGCTCAGAGGAGGCCCTTGACATCAGAAGCTATATCCACAGAAAGGTCAGTTGCACCTGCTTCAGTGTGGATACATCAGTGACTAAACCAGTCATCGCGACACCTCAGATTGAGACGAAAGTGATCGTACCGGCTGGACCTGTTGTCGGCGCACTGCAAGATGCGCTAGGCATGATGATGCGGGTAGGTTGTACCAATAGGCCAGATTTCCTCTGCAAGTATGCTGACCCACTAGCACTTGCAGCATTATCTGGATAAAGTAATCGGCGTGGGTGCGTTGCGGAGCGGGACCGATCCAAAAACTTTACATCCCTACATGTGTCGGCAGATGTTGGGCGACAAGTCCAAAGCTGCCGAGTTCAAACGCTTGGGTTGGCTGAGGCCGTGCCTGGCGGAGCTGGGTGTGCTAGCGGACTGCATGCAAAACCTTACCATATACTCGGTCGAGATGTTTCGCAGTCGTTTCTACGATGTGGTCGAGAAGGCCAAGCACACGAAGGCACACGACAAGCAAAAACTTTACAGCAACAGCAACGAGCATTTCAGAAAGGTCATGAAGCTGCTCGAAGATGGCAAAGACAAGAACACAAACCAAGTGATCCACCCGAAGATGGCGACATTGCTTCAGATGGTGCAAGAGCACTTCGACGACCACGATGTCCAATCCGAAAAGGCCGAAATCGCACATTGGACAGAAGGCGATGGTCTCCATGGCAAGCCTGCTCCAAAAAAGAGGGAGACAAAGGCCATGGTCTTTTGCCATTTCCGCGAATGCGTGTCAGAAATCGTAGAGTTTCTCAAAGCCAAAGGCTTGAAGGCTGTTTCATTCGTCGGACAAGCATCTTCAAAAGGTGGCCGAGGCTGCAGCCAAAAGCAACAGCAACAGGTGAGCATCACAGTCTGGCAGACTGGATTCATTCAATCATATGCTGAAAATCCACAACCTTTCAAGATCATACAAGACTTTAAAGCAGGCAAGACCAACATCATCGTGGCCACCTCTGTTGGAGAGGAAGGTTTGGACATTGGCGAGGTCGACTTGATTGTATGCTACGATGCTCAAAAGGACCCAGTGCGGATGGTCAGTGCTGGCGGCCGCTTGATACAAATGCAGACCGCAAATGCTGACCGTCATCTGATCAACCACAGCTTCAAAGGGTAGGACGCACAGGCCGTCAAAGGGACGGCAAGATCTACGTGCTCCTTTCCGCAGGCAAAGAAGAGAAAAACTGGCAGCAAAGCAAGGACTCCTACAAGACGGTGCAAAAAGAGATCAACGCAGGGTATTCTTGCGAGCTCTTCGACGACGTCGAACGACTCGTCCCCAAGGAGTTGCAACCCACCTGCGTCAAGGAGGATGTGGCGCAGTTCGAGTTCGATCCTGAGCTTCTCAACCAATCTGCTTCATACACCACCTGCTATAGCAAAGGCAAGCTGAAGAAGGAACGCAAGGATCCGATGCGAAACATTCCGCAAGGCAGCATCTTGGGATTTCTGAAGGCTTCCGAGTTCAGCAAGCCCAGTCCCTCTCGCCGGAAGAATGTATCGAAGTCCGACGATGAGGAAGGAGACTCGTTCCAGGATGCCGACGACGATGACGATGATCTAGATTGGAGCATTGTCAATCAAATTCCAACGCAAAAGCTTCACGGAGACAGGGGCGGAAGCGGACAACAGCGTCCAGCACGAGCTCAGGACACATCTGGTCGGAGCTCTTTGGGAGCACAATCCCTAGTCATTCCAAAACGCGTCAGCCCCACACCATCGCCGGATCCACTGCTGGGCTTTTCAGAATTTGGGTCCTCGCTACCAAGCCTGATGACACAAGACCTGAGGGGTGTTCTGTCCTCCTCTCCCAGTGTCTCATCGGCCAGGAACGCTCGTTTTGGTGACACCAGCTCCTCCTCGCCTCTGAACAGAGTAGCTGCCAGTGCGAGGCAGAGAAAAGCGCATCCATTGGTCGCTCAGATGGCGGCAGAGTCCGGACTCGTTCTCAAAAGCACGGGAAAGTCGCAGAATTCAGTTCTTCAGGGTCTGGATGCCGACTTCGATGACATTGACGATGAAGATGATGGGCCCGTCATCCGACATCGACGAACAACAGGAAGGACTACTGCGCGGCGTCATTTCTCTTCCTCCTCATCGTCATCTCCGCTTCGTCCTGACGAAAGTATGTTACCGCCGCCCTTGCCTGTCTCTGTACAGCGCCGGGCTGCGTATAAACCCAAACGCAAAGCTCCCGCAATAGAGGACTGCGACGACGGGGAGCGAGGGGAAGCTAGCTCAAAACGCATGAAGCTGCCGAAGAAACTGATCGGAAACTCGCAAACTTCCAAGGCTCTGTTTGCTTACGAGGCGGAGCGCGACACGGATGAAGAGCATCACGGCGAGAAGGATGAGAATGATGAGGGTCTGAATACCGACGAGGCGGACAGCAGCGATCTGGAACATGTCGGAAGTTTCGACCCGACCCAGCATGCGGGCTACGATCAACGGTCCATCTATGCACAGTCACTCATGTAAGAGGCCCTTGCGCGGGGTTGAAGCTGGCACACGACACTAACTCGACACTTTCTCTTCGCAGGACGCAGACGTCGTTGACACCTTTCAGGAAAAACACTCGGGGTTTTGGGGTCGGAGGATACTTTGGCGAGGGCGGGATAGGAAGAGCTGGATTAGATAGTAGGGGCCAACCTTTGGATGCCTCCAGGCCTGCATCGGCTCCGATGGATGGGTCGGATGACCGCTACACGGAAGACAGCTTCGTCGTGGCCGACGATGAAGCCATCGTGTACGAGTCTGGCGATGCCGACGTGCTGTAATAACTGTTTCGGCCGGATGAAATTTGAGCTTCTCCCCCGCATGCTTGCTCGCTAATCGACGTTTCCACAGCTTGACATTTGCCTTCTGTATCCCGTCCTTCGCGCACTCATCACCTCGAAGCAAGGCGAGAGGAAAGGTGAGACACCTAGACAGGCAACCATGGCGACTCCTGCTTCGTATGTCATAACGCCGTCGGAAGCTCAGGCGCTTCGAGAGCGTCTGGCATCGCTAGGCATCGTCAGCGCGCCCCCTCAGAACTCTGCCGTGAAGAGACCCCCACACTCTCGCAGCCGCTCTCGCTCAGGGTCAGACACATTTGCATCACAGCCAACCAGCGGTGTGCAGTCCACGGCTCCTTCCCGTCCATCCAGCCCCAGCGCCTTGTTTCCGCCGAGCAGAGTAGCCAACTTCTGGAAAGATGACGACATGCTGCCTCAGACCTCTCGACAGGCGCTTCGGGCTGCTGGTATCGGATTGGTAGGAGGATGGGTCCTGGACTCCGTCTTGCCCGCCGTATTCCGCAAGAAGAGGTCAGTACCTGACTCACGGGGCTTTCGTGGCCGGATGTATGCGCTGAATATCTGCTTGCTGCCTGTCTCATAGTCCGATGGAGGCTTTGCGTGGGCTTAGGGCTCGGACCCCAACCAGCCTCGCCTTCGGTGTCTGGCTTTACGTCTTCATTTACCGCACAGTCTTGCAGCTCTTGCACAGAGTCAGAGCGCAGCTCCTCGCTCGTGCTGCCCGGTCTCAGTCGCCTCTGACAGCCTCGGCGGCGAAGAATGCCTCGCTTTCTGAGGTCAAGCCCTACACATTCCGAGAGAAGGACGACAACGAGCCAGGTGGATCGCTGACCAACAAGCTGACAGAGGCGGAAGAGGAAGAGTCTGCAGAGCAGTCGCTCCGGATCAGAGCTTACCTCCGTCTTTGGCGCATGCTCCGCTCTCCCCTGCTGCCGCCCTTCCTTGCAGCATTGACGGCTTCCATCCCCGCCATGCCCCTCATGCCCACCCAAAACTTCCCCAGGAGCGACCTTGCCATCTACTTGACCACAGAGAGCATTCGTTGGGCATTCTTGGAGGCAAGAAGAAGCGATGCCAAGGTTGTCAAGATGGTTCCCACCTGGATCGGAGGTGCACTCTGGTACGCTTTGGGCAACGCACAACTGCTGTACGCATTCCTCTTCTACCCTGAGTGCTTCCCGACCGGATGTGAGTGTTCGAGCATCTCAATCAAGTCTCGTCCAAATCTGTCTTGAAGCTGACCATGAGCATGTGTCTCTTTGCTGCAGATGGAGACTTTATCTTATCAAGATCCGGAGTATATGCTCCCCAAAGACCTCAGCACCTTCCAGACTCCATCACTTGGCCATCGCAACGTGTCATCGTCGATCACATCGCCGAGCTCAGCACGCCGAAAAAGACGGCCTCGGCCTTCCCGGCCTTCACCTCGCCACTCTTGTCAGCCCTGACCCCTTCACCTTACCCCACGACTGATTATAACCAGATCAACGCCGTGCTCGACTACAGTCCATCTCACCCCGCACACACCTCTCTGGTGTGTGCGTTGATGCACCCTACTGAGCCCAGTTGCAAGCGCAACGCGACCGAGTTCTGGAAGAGGGAGTGGTTGAGCTCGGCCAAGTTCGTGGCTGCGTTTGCGGCGCTCGGCAACATTTTCGCGTGGGGCAAGGTGAAGAAGGACCCTGAGACGGCCCTGTTCAAGTTTTTGCTGTCGACCATTCAGGGAGCCACGCTGATCACGGGTAGTATTGGTACTGCCTGGTCGCTCGTCTGCTTCTTCCAACACTATTTGGTGAGTGACATTCTTTCTGCCATATTACGCCAGGTAAAGCTTTGCTGACAGTGTCAATTCTGACTATATGCGGCAGCCACGATCGTTTGTTCCAAAGTACCGCTACTTCTTAAACGGTCTGATTGCGTCTATCTGGATCTTGGCCGTCCCGACAAAGAGGAGATCGGAGCTTGGCAACTGTGCGTACCAAGTGTGCTCACATCTGACCGCATGAGTTGCGGATGATACTGACTCTTCTGGGTTGAACAGACGTGGGACGCCTCAGCTTGCGAAGCTCATGGGATGTCCTGGTGAAGAAGAGAAAGGTCAAGCCTGTCAAGTGAGTTCACAAAATGAGGCATGGGTACGGCTCGAGTTTTTGAATGCTGATCGCCTTTTCATTCTCTGATCGGAGCAGGAACGGCGAGCTGGCGCTGATCGCAGTAGCGCTTGCGACCGTCCTGGCTCTGTTCGAGGAAAGGCCGTGGGCGTTGACTAAGGACATGCGCGGTGCTCTGAAGCTGATGACTGGTCCACGTCAGGGAGGCATCGGTGTTCCAGCGGCGGTCGATCCTATTGCGTTCAACTCGTCGCGTCCCACCACACCCACCTCTGAGAGTGGACCGTCTGGCTCGGCGCCGGCTGGCAAGGCGAAGACACGCTCGACGAGAGACATGCTCATGACATCTGTGTGGCCACGCTAACGTCGCTGTCAATACGAGTTTGTCATTTCGAATTCTCGAAAGCCTAGCCATGTACTTTGTCTTCTTCCCCAACACATTCATTTGGATTCCTTCTACCTATATACAATGCATTATGCAAGGGATGATCTACAGTTCGACTTTATACAGTGAGGAGTTCCTGGAGCGCCTGCGCGGCGCGTGCGGTGGAGGACCCCAAGAAGATCAGAAGGGTGTGCCGACGTTGCCCGTGGCCAGGACGACTGTCGAGTTGACGGGTTCACGGTGGTCGGCGAAAAAGGAGCTTGTGATGGTGGCCGTCCGAGCACTCAGACTTGCTGCGGCCGCGCCCGTTTTGGACAGCATCGTTCGACTTGACCCGTACAGGTAGTAAGCCGCGCGTTCTGAAATAGCGTTAAGCCTTGATGGGAAGTGGAAGACGAAGTAGTATGACAAGAGAAGGACGATTGACAAGAAGACGCTTGCTGTGTTGGACAGGAAGAACAACCAGGTCAGCCGCTCCCACCTTGCGCATTCCAGGGGCCGGTCAGTTGCAGACGCACTAGTCAAGAGCTGTTCCCACGGCTCCATGGTGGACAACGCCGAGGCACAAATGACTGAATAGTACAGCTTCCAGCACTTGTGAGCGAAGGCAGCAAGAGGGCCGCGTCGGATCGGTGGACGATTGTTCTTGATGTACTCTTCGTATGTGATACCTGCTGGTGTCCTCTTCAGGGGCGCCACCGGTGCTGGGTCTGCATGGTATAATGCCTGGGAGGGAGGAGAAGGAGGCAAGGAATATAATCGCACGTCGTGAAGCTGCGACATGCTGGCTGAGCAGAGGACTTGTTGGAGCTTTGAGTTGGTAAGCGACGCAAAAGAAGACCTGAAGGCACAGAGATTGTCAGCTAGATGGTATGGATCAGTGGCATGTCGTGCCCTTCTTTTATGCCGGTTCAATTTTCTTCTATTCTCCATCGATGAGCTCCCGGTGTCCAGCAGCAGCAGCAGCAGCAGCAGCACTGTAGCCCGCCTTCGAACCGGCTTTGACGTCGAAGGGTGCGTGTTTGATTGTGTTCGTGCTGCAAATGAAGTGATTGAATAGCTTGTAGCGTGAGGCAATAGCACTGGGCAGCCTCTCTCTTGCTCAGATCCTCGGGGAGTTGCGGTGATGCAGTTGGAACCTGCCGTTTGCAACGGTCCTTCGCACGATTCATTGCAAGTCGAGGACCGGCTGTGGAGAAGGAAGGGAGAGGACAAGAAGACATCGTCACACACCTGCACGTAATGGTGCCGATTTACGAGGTGGCCGCCTAAATCCGATCCCACAGCACGGGCTGGCCGTGATCAAGGATCAGGAGCAGACCATCAAGCATGTTGCCACGGCCGGCATCTGGCACAATCACTCGAATCTCAGCCGGATATCCTCTTCGGCACGCCCAAGCTCGACGTCTGCCAGTGCCCAGGATGAGCCATCACAGTGCCTCCGCTACTCCATCGCTCACTCCCAACGAGATCTTGGATCTTCGATCGCTCCTCCATCCTTCCCTCCACAGCAGGGAATGGTACACTGTCCTGACCGCCGCCGTCTCCGCCGCACGGCTCGGAGCCCAGGCGGTGCCGTCCATCTGGAAGGCGGCAAACGAAGAACAAGTCGGTCTCGCCGATGCTGATCAAAAGGACGCAAAGGCTGTCGAGGTGGCCATGAGGGTCAAGGAAGCTCTTCTGAAAGTGAGGATCAAAACACAAACACGACCTAGGACAGAAAGGGCTCTCGTGTTCTCTACGCACGGAGAAGAGCTCTATGAGCGTGAGCAACACGGCGCAATTGGAACCCCAGTGGGCTGACCGAGCTCCTTCTTCCCGTGCCCTCTACTGCCGTTCTTTCCCCTCATCTCTCTTCCCAGGGCAGCGTCATCTTCGGGATCTGCGCGGCTCTCGACCCGCTCTTCGCCCTCACACCTCATCTCCGTGCCGAAGCTGCCCAGTATCCGGGTAGATCCCAGTCTGACATTTTCAAACGTCACAACCGTCTCAACCGAAGCGAGCAAGAGCTCACCACTCTCGCTCATCAAGGGCTCCGACGCGTGTACAGACACAACCTTGATGAGATCCTCGAGAACAAGTTCGGCTCTGACAATCGCGACATTCAGTTCGCCACGATGGAAATCAACTACGGCTGGAACCTGTCTGATGACTCGATCCTCGATGTGAGTATAAAACGTTGGGACCCTCATCAATGCGCATCCGTTGATGGACCTCCTGGTGCTCAACACGCGCTCTTACCAGTTCGCCTCTACCGAGCTAGTGATCCTGGCAGCCCTCCTGCCAACTCCAAACGTGCCTGCGGAGACAATGTGGCATCTCCGAGGCTGTCGACGAGCCGGCTGGTCCGACGAAGTCATAAACTCGGTTCGCTCTCTCTGCATTCGCGTCGTGGAGCTCTGCAAGGAGCGCGGCATTGGTATGTACAGCTGGGACGCGTCACGACTTCCCACTCTAGACGACATCAAGGAACACAGCAATGATTGACCAAAGAAGAGAAACAGACAAACACCCTAGCATATATACTTGTTCTACTGCAAAGCAGCATCAGCGCATCGTCATCGTAGATCATACATTGAGCACAGAGAAAGAACATCAGAGCAGGTGTTGTGGCGTGGGAAGGACCGGACGGGCAGAGCGTGTAGTTCCAGCCCTGAAAGCCTAGACTGGGCATTCAGTTTCGGCCGTGCTTCTTCAAGAAGTCCCGGTGGAAAGTTCCGTACCGGTCGAGGAAGGCATCAGTCTCTTTCGCCAACGTCGTCGTTCGGAAAAAGCAGAATACGTCGTCCTCCTTTCCACCGTCCTTGTCGGAGCTGCCGGCCTTCTCGGGTGCACGTCCAAATCCTGATCCTGGCACCACGCAGATCCCTGTCGCGTCCAGCATTGCAAGGCAGTAGTATTCGTCAATCTTTTTTCCTGCCTCCTTCGCCTTTTGCTCCGCCTCCACCGGCAATCGTAGGCGGGGAAACAGATAGAGAGCGCCCTGAGCTTCGTTGCACACCACACCTGGGAGCTCGTTGAACTTGGCCTGCATCTTCTCTGACCGCGACTTGAGTGTCTGGTAGATGCCGTCAGTCTCCTCTTTGTAGAGCGCATAGCTCTCCTCGCCCTCTCTAGGCGGTCGGACGAGCAGGTCGATGCCGATCTGACCCTGGACAGAAGAGCACAGGTTGACCGAAGCAAGCTTGTACACCTGCGATTCCACCTCGGGAGTGATGTTGCACAGTTCAAAGTATCCTCCTCGTCGACCGCATTCACCGCTGACGCCCTTGCTGATACTGTGGAAGCTCACCAGTTCGACATCGTTCGCAATGCTTCTCTCTTCTGGCTTCTCGGACTTGGCAAAGTCGCGTAGGACCTTCTTGAAGCTGTGGAAAGGTCGCTTAAGGGGTTGGTAAATGTTCACCTGGTACACCTCATCCGCAAGTACCACCAGTCTCTTCTCGTGTGCCAACCGAAGCACGTCGCGAATGTTTTCCTCGGATAAGCAGTTGCCGGTCGGATTCCCGGGATTGATAACGACCAGCGCGCGCACATCGATTTGCTTCGATCGTGCCTCGTCAACGGCTTTCGCCATGGACTGCACATCGAGCTCCCAGTCGTTCTTCTCGTCTAGCCTGTACTCGACTTGATGCGCATTATAGAGGGACAGTGTTGCAGAGTATAGCGGGTATTGGGGAATGGGGATCAAAATTCCTGTTTCAGGCCCCGCGATCATGACTTGCATCAGCAGCGAGACACCACCAGATGCTCCCGAGGTCAGATAGATGAGCTCGGGATCCGATGGATACCCGTCACGATCTGGAACAAAGATGGAGCTTTTGAATGTCAGATGCACGGTTGGTGCCTAGCGAGAACATTGATTGGAATATGCTCACCTTCGATAAACTCAGCGACATGCTTTCGAATGGTCGCAGCGCCCTTGCTGTGAGAATACGCTCCTACGCTGCCCAGGTCGTCCAGGAGTGCCTTTGCCCGAATTTGAACATCCTTCGGGAAGATCTTGGATCGCACTGACTCTGGTAAGATCTCATCGTCCAGCAGAGCGGAGAACTCCGTCAGGGACGCGATCTGGAGAGTGGAAGACGTAGGTTGCACATCTGTCAGATTCACAGCATGTAAGTAGACTGTATGCAAGCATCTCAAGACGTACTTGTCTCCAGAATGTGATTGGCTTTTGTGCGAGGTTTGGCTGCTGCTGCGGGTTTCCGATGTTCGCCGTCACGACGCTCTCGAAGGGTAGATCCTTCTTCTTGCTGTCGTCGCTACCTGCCAACAAGTCCGAGTACTCGTTTGCGCGGTTGGAGAGCTCTCCTCGGACAGCATACTCGACATTGATGACGTTGGGATTGATGCTCTCAACGCTGAGCACTTTCTTGTAGGAGGAGGAGGCACCAGAGGACGAGGAGCCCTGTGCGACGTTCGAGCTTGGGGACATACTGCTGGCCAGAGTTGCTGCACTGAAGTGGAGTTGCTGAGGTAGCGAGAAAGCGGAGGTCAGTACCGGTCTGGCAGCATTGCGCAGGAGTGGACCAGAGACGAGGAACATGGCTGCTAAGACACTTTCGGATAGCGAAGGAAGTGACTGAGGGCTCGAACACACTACAGGGTGCCGATTGGATGGAAGATGAGGTGGACGATGTGTCCATCTTTCGCAGTCGTTGGGGTTCGGAGCAGAGTTTTGCCCAGGCGATAATGCGCCGATGCCCCAACACAACGTCATCTCATCCCGGAGCTCATCTTGGGCGGCGCTCTCGTGATGCTCGCTGTGAAGCCACAGCTATGCGCGCATGTTGGGGGACGTGAGACTCACTGAAGGTATCCAATAGATGCGCGGTGAAGGAAGCACCTTCGAGCTCGTATCTTGCAGTTGGTTGTTCGTCGGATGCTGAGGGTTATCTTTCTCTTTTTGATGATGTCAACGAAGACTGCAATGCGGTGTGACTCAGAATCCCGAGTATCAGCAAGATTCGCACGCTTGCGAGGATCGACAAAGGGAAGCATCAGGTTATCAGAGCAAAGGGGGGTATTACAAAAGCGTGAAGGGGGACAAGAGGGCCTTCACTCCAACGACCAACAACATGCAGAAAGACGACGGGACGGAGGGAACAGAGTAGGGCCAGGCTGGTGCTCAGAGCTTTACGCAAACAGCTTCTTGCCCTTTCGCGATAGACCCGACAACCAAGCATCCTCACGGCGCTGGTTGGGTTCCAAAAATCTCGATCGGGACATCAAAGACTGTGAAAGAGTTGGCAAGCAGTTTGGTCAGCTGATTGCGATGCAGACTGCAGATGGAGCTTTCATCGGATCCCCTCACCTCGTCTTCGATGGGACTGATTGGCAAGTTGAGGATGTGCCTTTGGATCGTTGGATCCGACTTCCCGGTTGGCCCGTTGTACTGCTGGCATGCCGCGAAGAACGTGACGTCTTCATTCATGAGTTCAAACTTGCGCCAGTGCACAGCACCGTCCTTCTCTCGCTTTGAAGGGTTGCCGGCAGAGATTGAGACAAGATCTTGATAGATCACGCCGCTGAGAGTGTCGTTGAAAGGGCAAGTCAGCTTCAAAATGCTGCAGAGTCTAGAGCCAATTGGAGCATTACTCACAGGTACGGTATCAGACGTCCTTCTGGATTCTGAATGGCGAGACGGTACGCCGAGTATGACTTTGTGGGGCTCATCAGCATCTTGAGACTGGCAAACTGCTTGGTCGAAGGTCTGTCGTCGATTGAGGCCCGTGTCGCTTCCAGTCGATAAATGGCTTGACTTTCCAGGGCGCCGATGATACAGTACAGTGTCGCATAGTCGTTCATGTCACGGACAATTCCGGCAATGATGCGGAATTTTTCCAGCAGTCGACTGCGGTTCTTCAGCTTGGACTGAGCCAGGATCATGTTGACCACCCAGGCTGAGACGTAATTGAAATGACGGATCTCCCGCATGCATGGACCATCAGGCCGTTGCGACACGTGGACAAGAGCATGGCGGAGTAAGTCGCGCGGCTTGATGCTGAGGAAAATCGACCAAGCGATCTCCGTCAGCTCTTGGGCGATCTTGGCATCATCCATATGCAGGATCGCATCGGAGGCCATGCGCAGTCGCTCGTTGACTTCCTGATCCGTTTGTTGCGCTGCTCTGGATTCGTCAGATTGCTTCAGAATGCTATCTGACGGAGCGCGCGCGCGACCTTTCCCACTGATCTTCGAGTCTCGATCCTTGGACGTTGCCATGCTGCTGCCATCAGAATTGACACTGATGTTCAGAGAAGAGGCAGATGGAATGTTCGGATTCGAGTCGTTGCTGGCCAGAGACGTTTGTCGATCGTAAGAAGCAGACGTCGCAGTCGATGAGCTGCGATCCCGACCCGCGGGATATCGGGCAGTCAGCCTACTCGCGTCCGTTGGGCCTCCAGCAGGGCTGGAGTCTGCCAATGAGACGGGTGATCCAATGACACTTCCACTGTCGGCGCGAGGTCGGGTCTCCGCCACCAAGGGTACCTCGACCGACGGTTTAAGCGAGTTTGTGCTGCCACCTTGACTTGAACCGCCGAACAGTGACTCAGATGGGTGGACGGCAATTGACAGATCCTTTGGCATGTCTGGATACGGGCTGATCGGTGGAACATCAGCCGCCACGGAGGACGGCCTGTGACTATCTTCCGCTTTACTCCAGGCTGCATCAAGATCTACAGCAGTCGCGACCGCATTGAAAGCACCTTCGGCCGATCGCACGATACCGGAGCAATGGCGATGGTTGAGCAATCTCTGGTAGAAGTTCATCAGCACAAAGTACGTCTCTGGCGCTGAGAGATCGCCTGGATACTCTTGCACCCAGTCGCGCAACATTGTGACCATCCTGAACACAGAGATATCTTCGTTAGCGAAGCTCTTCTCAAGCCCTCTGTTTCACAAAGAATCACTGACCTGATGAGAGAGTAGCGAATCACCTGCTCGTCCGTCTTTTCTTGGTCGCTCAAGACTTCAAAGCGAGTAATTGTTTGCATGAGCAGTTCGAGCGGTTTGGCGAATCCTCGGTAGAAGATCATGAAAGTGACCGCAAACGAAGGATCTGCGTTTCGTTGAGAGCTGATTCAGTATCTGACACGACACTCCAGTTGCTCAATATAAAGCCTAGTGACCTACCTTGGTTCGAGACAGCAGAGTGGAAGAATCGATCGTATAGCTCTTCGACATTAACGTATACCCCAACGGAGTTGGCGGACTGCAGGCCCAATTGAACATTCCTAAGCATCGATCTGTGTCTTTGATCTGAGCCTTCGTCTTCCGAGTTGGACAGCATAGATGCTTCCACGTCCCTAGAGTATGTGCCCAGTCTGCCGACTCCGCATCGAGGGGTGCAGACGTGACTCGGATCTTCTTCACTGATTGCGCAATAATCGGATCCCGCATCCTCCTGGATCACCGTGCTAGGTGTTCGGTTGATGGAGAAGCGAGAATTCGACACTGAGGTTCCCCGAGCTCGAAGAGTGTTTACCAGACCTGCCGCTCGGGCACTCTTCTGAGGAGCGTAGCTGTTCGACGTCTCACCACCTGATCCTTCGGTTTCTGATGCTCCGTAACGCGGCCCAGGCCGAGGGTCATCGGAGAGCGCCTCTTGCATCGCACGATCCTTGGCCACTCCCTTGACGTGATATGAGAAGCAGTTGCGCATACGCTTGCGACCCTCCTCAGTTCGATAGGTGCACTCTGCCAAGCCCACATTGTACATTGCTGCCATCTCGCTTGCATAATACGGATTCAAAGCCTTTGGCTCCATATCCGACTTGCAAGCGAGCATGACGGTCCGTACATTGTGAACGGAGAAATTTTCTGGGCAACGATTTGGATCAACGTCACTGCTTAACAACACTTTTCAATTGTCTGTGTGAGAGACTCACCCAACAGCTCGGACATGCTGCGGAAGGAGCTGACTTCGCTGGCGTCGTAGCACAGAATCACCGCGTCTACGCTGGGCAAGGACTTTGGCCATGCGAAGCGCTTGGTAGGACCACCTAAGAGAACTGCAGCATCGATCTCCAAAACTTCGATCGTTCGTTCAGCGTGGTCAACGAGGCATACTGTAGAGTAGGATGTGACTGATCACAGTGGCGTCAGTTTGCGATTACTGGGTAATTGAGAAGAAGCCCAAAGTTTGCTCACCTTTCTCGGACAGCATATTAGGACGGGACAGGCCGTACTGCTTCAGACCGCGTCGAATGACCGTCGATTTACCAGCATTTTTGTGACCGACCACAGCAATCACGAAACTGGCAGGGCTTCTCAAAGAGCCTTGGACCTGCCGATGCAGACTCGTTACACTTCCGCTCCGACTGCGATTACTGCTGGCGGATGAACTCGGCGCGTATGCTGCGCCCATCGTACTTTTCGTTTCCTGGACCGTTGTGATGGGCGATGCGTAGGCGGCCATGCCGAGAGAGCGGGCTCGAGTTCTGTTCTTCTGCATATTGGCTGTGACCGTAGCTCTCTCGTTGCCTGGATCAAGTCCACTCAGACCTGGCTGGAGCATCGCATCGACACTCTTTCCCGATCGCCCTGCCGTTGCCGCGTCTTTGATCTTTTCAATCCGATCGGGCGTGTGGTCAAGGTCGTGTACGCTGACACTTGTGTCACTTCCGGATACGTCTGTGGGAGCGATCGAGTTGGCTGATTGGGAGTGGGTCGTGTTTGTCTGGTCCGAAACTCTGCCCGACACTACCTGCGACTCTATGTACATGCTGGCCGAGCGATCTTCACGAGGATTGTGAGATGAGACGCTGCCTTCGACGGCTGTACCACTTGAGCTGCTGTGACGATGGGGCAAAGCAACTTCATTTGCTTCGCCTTCCTCTTCAAGAACATCGGATTTCATTCTGGTGGACCTTGGCGACTGTTCCAATGGCGGGAGTGTATTGGTCGCGGCGCCAGCCCGTGCAGGCGGCACCCCACTGAGTCTGTGAGAAAAGGTCCCAATTGTGGACCCGCGTGGTCGACCTGCCGCCACAGCTTGTTGGTAGGCTTGTTCGGTAATAGGCTTCAATTCAATTGTCTGCGGTTCCACAAGTTGCAAGTCCGGGGACGGCATCGAGGTTGAGATGTGCATAGGTCCTCTGAACGAGAACGAAGCAGGTGTTTCTGGAGTAGCGGGCGACTGTATGATGGAAGGGTGGTCGACCTTCTTTGCGCCTTGGATTTTCAAAGATGTCGGCCGAGGCGGAGACATTTCCTGGGTGGCTAAGAGAATAGAGCCTGTTCTCATCTTGACAGACGATCCAACACCAGCATCGGCCGCTGACTCTGGTTCTCGTGGCGCTGTCTCCAGCGCCATCGAAGACTCTTCCTCCGTCAATCCAGATTCGCGCACTGCCTGAAGAAATTCTTGCCGCAGCGTCGCAGTGGATGTAGGATCTCCGTCTCTGTTCCAGAATCTCCGCCGTTCGTCGCCCCGATCGGTCTCGACGTTGGCATCTTCAGATCCAATGGACGATGCGGGTAGAAGCATCGAAGGAGTTTGCAGCGGTGCGCTTGTACCAAGAGGATCCACGGGCTGGGCGAGTGATTTCACAAGGTCATGCTGGTCAGATGTGCCAGAAGAGACCATTCCGTCGCGGTAGAAAGAGTCATCGTACGAATTCGTCACACTTTCATCGTGACTCGAACTCCTGGATGTGCTGCTATAGTCGAAAGACGACACCGATGTGGAGGAATTTGATGCGGAGGAGATGTTCCGTTGCAGAGCCTGTTTGGGCGAGCTCAGAGAGCCACCTCTTGTCGCAGGCGACCCAGTTGCTCTCAGTGCGCCATCGTCCGCGTCGAAGAAGGTGTCATCATCCTCAATCAAGCCAGATGCCGAGCTTGAGCTTCGCAGACCAGCGACCGGCTGACTTTTTGCCGCCAAGGCGGTGATTGCATCTACCGGAGTGGTACGGCCTTGGGTCAGACGTCCAACCGCTTGCGTATTTTGCGGCGAGACGGATAAACGTCCCGACGTGGAGGCTTTGTCGGGACTGAGCACAGCCAGGGCCATTCGGGGCGTGGTGGAAGAGCTCGTCGCTGTGCGTGAGGGTGATTTGGAAGCGGTCCCATCACTACTAGGTCCTGGGCTGATACTGTCCCGGCCGCTCCCATTCTTGCTCTGAAGCACCACACTACCTCTTGCGGAGAAGATACCATTTGCGACAGTGTTCTCGATCGGTCCGATAACAGGCGAAGATGGGAGCAGCAATGGCGAGGAGGGAGTCGAGGATTGTTTTCTGCCTAGAGTGCCAGAATTTTGTGCCGAGATGCTGCCGTTCCCGATCCTTCCAGTCCCAGCATGATCTAGAGCGGCACCGAAGTCGAGTGTCGAGCTGCTGGCTCGTTTGGGGTTCAAGGTGACGGAGGCGCGGTTTGCTGGGTTTCTGAAGGTCGAGGGCTTCGAGGGCGAGGTCGGATACTTGTTCTGAAGTCTCGCGCCTTGTTCCTCTTCCAAGTCCCGGCCTTCTTTGCCTTCCCGATCAGCTATATGCATTGCCTCGTCGGCTCCCATATCACTTTCATCCGCATCCGCGTTGTCGGTATTGAAGGATTGACGGCCGCTCAGGCTGGACCTCGCATCATCCTCGGAATCTGACTCGTACGGCTGGTCCGTTGGCGAAGATGCAGCACGCTGCTTGCCCTTGCGCCGCAATTCTTCCGCATGAGTGGTCGAGATGGAGCGAGGCGAAGGAATGCTTTGGGCAGAAGTGCGCTTGCTTCGACGCTTGAGCTTCTCGGTCAACGCTGATTTCTTCAGCCTTCGTGACTTCTTGGCAACACTGCCATCCGCCAGGTCTGCCTCGACCCCATCGAGCTGCGAGGTAGGCGAGCGCGGTATGCTCCGACCCACAGACTCTGCACTGCCTGAACTGCAGTGAATCCCATGCGTGAATGTCCGGCTGGAAGTTCGTCCAACAGTAGAGTCGGATGCAATTCTTCGACCTGTGCGCCCGCTATTTTCAGCTTCTGCGGCCGGTACATCATGAAGCTCTCCGGCCGCGTCAGGTGCACTCTGTTTGAAGTCAGCGTGCAGCCGTTGCGAACTTCTCTGCGTGACTTTCTTGACCTGCATATTTGTTTGCTCAGCTCCGTCGTCACTAGACTCGCCGTCTTCAGAAGGTGCAGCAGTGCCAGGTATAGGCTGCAATCTCGTCGCCGAGTCGTTGAGGAAGGGGGATCGGAAGTAAGGCATCTGTCCTGACGATGTTGGAGACAGGGGTGCGTTGTATGCCGTGTGCTGCTCTAACGAGCTGGCACTCAGCTGTCGGGAGGACCGGACAGGGGAGACGGCATTGCTGCGAGGGAGTGACTGCGAAGACGAGGATTTGCGCAAAATTGCTGATTGAGCTTCGGGCAGAGACAGCCTGTGCCCTCCCGCTTTGATCTCGCCGGTTGAAACGCTCCATCCTGAATTTGAGTAAGGACCGCTGGAAGGGGCGCGTTGCCGGAAGGAAGGGCTTCGACTTCTACTCCGTGAGGCTTGTATGTCTGAGGGACTGAGGCTGGATGCTGAGGGGGCACGACCGCTGGAGAAGCGTCGATGGGGAAAAATGTCCTCTGACCTGGGAGAGAAAGGCAGACCAAGACCTAGTCCTTCCGAATACTGCGCGGGTACTGGAGAACCATTCGCATGTCCCTGAAGCTGTGACATACCTCCGTGTCCAACTGACCCGCCTATGCTACTAGATGTTGTGATCGTTGACACGGAGCGCCCGCGTGCGAGATGCGGGACGATTGGACTCGGGCCTGCACTGCTGGTATTGCCGGTGTGGTGGAGGTATGCTACAGCAGGCGATGCTGCAGCTGAAAGACCGCCCAGCATCGAGACAGGCGTCCCGGGAGGAGGAGGAGAGCTGGATGAGGCCAGAACGTATGTACGGTGAGTGCCCTCTGCCAAGGCTGAATTGGCGTTGGCGAGGATGTTGGTTCGAGTTCTGACGTTGGCGTTGCTGGAGGATCCGGAAGTGGATTGGTCAACAGAGCCACTCTGTGTTGAGGGAGATCCATGGGAAGCAGGGACAGGGCTTTGCGGGCTGGTAGGACCGAGCTCGCCCTCCTTTCCGACCACAGGACTCCGAAGCGTGTCTGCCTTGGGTGATTTCAGCCTTTGCTCGAAAGCAGTGTTGACAGCCCAGCCGCGGGGGTCTCGGAACCCGTTCATGTTGTAGTGTGATAGCTTGCGCTGGTGAGAATGAGGTATGAGAGGGCGGACCGATTTGCTCTGAATGCGGGTCTATCTAGAGGAAGTGGAGTCGCTCCTGAAGCTCCATGCTCGTAGCTCAAAGGTCTGCGGAACCTGTGAGGGACCAAATGTGGGAGCGTCAGTTAGATATGTTTGATGACCAGATGCTTCACAAAGGGAAGGAAGGGGAAGGTCCTGCCCGAGAGGTCTGCGCTGGGAGGAGCGGAGGACAAGGAAGGTGCCAAGGAAGTGGAGCGACAATTGCGCCTGTGCGTGCTCGATTGGGCGGTCTGACCCAGAAGGGCTGTCACGCCGGTTGCCTATCCTGGCACTGAGGTCTTTGCCCATGTGGATCCATGTCGGTTCGGGGCCTGCTTCGTATTCATTCCTTCTGCAATGCACATGCTCGGAGGCCGCTGATCGGAGGAGGCTGATACTCACTGCGAACGGTGGAAGATTGTGCTCTGGCCTGTCAGAGTCTGGCGCGGTCGAGGCCCAGCCGCTGAAAGGGGTTCACGCCAATGCCGTCCACCGAGACTGCAAGCTGCTCTGATCGCCGAACAGTCGGTGGGAGGCTAAGGAGGGGCTCAGGACGAGGTCGGGCTTGGATGACTGCTCGCGTTGAGAACGGGCCGGGATGCGCTCGCTGAGGTCGACCAGGCAGCAGACGTCTTGTGGAGATGCGATACGTGTTCGTGGTTTGGATGACGACAGCAGCAGCAACAGCAGCTCCGGCGAGGAGACGGAGAAGTCAGGGCGATTAAGGCAAGACAGGGAGGCAGAGAGGGAGAGAGCACGAAATAATGATGGAATTCGTGAGGCGCGCCATGGGATTATTACTCGCGTCTGCAGCAAGCAGCCCCCTCCTTGCTTCTCAAAATAAGCGGCTGCAAGCCTGCACATTTTGGGTTGGAGCCTATTTTATTATCATCATTTGTTATTAGACTCGCCCCTACCCTTGCTCACACTGCGCTCGTGCCGAATTGTCGGCCCTCCACCTGCGCTTGGTACCTTGAAAGCATTAGCATATGCCAACTACTGGGACTTGCTTCCACTTGCTCGTCCCCACCGAATTGGCGTTTGTCATGGTCCATCCCCTTTGATGGAAGCAGATGTGTTTATAAACAGAGTCGAAGGCGAAGACGCATCTCGACGTTCTGTACATGTCAGGCTCACGCTGGGGCGAAACAAAGAGGCAGAGGCAGAGGCAAGAGGCGCGATGCTGACAGCAATTTGTCCCAGAACAGGATCGTGTCGGCATCGCTTCACACGTCCTCGACGGCAGGATCGCAGATGCGATCTCCCTGACGATGGAAGGCAGGGAGCAGTTATTAGTGTCTGATGCTGGCACTGGTAATCTCGGAAATGGCAACACCACGCTCGCTCTACTCGAACACTATTCTACTACAGAACCGTCCAATGTGTGTGTGTGTGGATGGCCAGCAAAGCAGAGTGGTGTGTCACCCCTTTGCGGATAAAATTGTCAAGATTCAACCCCAATCTGTCGACCGATTCCCAGCACTGTGGGAAATGCTTCAGCGTGGTTTCAGCCTGCAACACAGGGGAGCTCATCAGCGCCTGGCCAGTGCTTGCTGGCTTGGTGAGCAAAATGGCCCCTTCCCTCCAGTAGGCTTTGTTGAGGACGGACGCGTAGCTCGACAATTTCCTGCAGCAGTGGTACGATGGCCACATTCAACACCCTCTGTCCTCTGTCCTTTGCGCGAACAAGCTTTCTGCTTCAGCGCTGTGTAAGGATCTACTGTACCTGCAACGATCGAAGAGTGGAGGAGAAACGATGCGGCACAAACGTAAACGCAAACGCAATCGGTAAAGAGCGGGGTGGAGAGCAAAAGGGGTCTGCGCTCCCTACCGAAAGTGAGCCGCTCCTGCTGCAGGTGCGCGGTTGGCAAGAACGCTAATAATCAAAATCACCAACAAGTGCAAGACAAAGGCACGCTTGAATGCAAGTCCATTGAGAAGGTCCGACACAAGAGGAGAGCGTACAAAGTCCGTAAATTGTCCGTAAAAGAAACGACGATAAGTCACAGCCACGAGGTCGGCCCAAACGCTGTGCGAGGCGACAGGTCATCCCTGTCGACTTCGATCAACGCCAGCGGCCCGATATTGAGACCGATGCTAGAGTCAAAGGATAAAAGAAAGGGGGGGGGGCTTACAGGACCAGGCCGAATCCGAAGACCACGGCCAGAGCACTGCCCGCCACGGGCAGCCACTTCGAGCGATGGGAGACCATCTGCACGCCGTCGCTGGCGATATAGTTGTCATTCGGACCCAGCGCGTTGCTGCCGCCAATCGGTGCTGGAGCAGCCTGCGTACCCGCAAGTGGTCTGTGCAGAAGGGAAGAGCGTCAGGATGGGTCAGCAGGTCTCTTTCACGTGGAGTCCCGCCCGGAGGCGAGCAAGAGCCCTGGGCAGAAAGAGAGCCGAGCTGAAGGCAACGTACCCAGTGGTGAGGGGTGCTACTGTTGACAGGGGGGTGGAAGTGTATGCGCTTGTCGACGAGGCAATGGGCAGAGTGATGTTCACGGCGTTCGTGACCATGCTCACCCGACCCGAGTTGGTGACAGCCGAGGTGACGAGAGAAGTGGTGACAAAGAAAGATCCAGGGGCAGCAGTCGTGCTCGCATTTGCATTTGCAGGCGCTCCCGACGATGTCGCTCCCGCTCCAGCCCGTGTCGTGCTAGCCGGCGCTACGGTGGTCGAAGGGGCGGAGGTGGCCACAATGGGCTGTGCGGCATCAGCCTTGGTCAGCAGGAGTGATGCGAAGAGCAGCGCCGTGAAGAAGAGGCAGATGCTGGTCAGGCTGCTCTGAGGTACATTCCTTCTTCTGTTTGCCGTGCGGCTGCGCTGAAGTCTGCAGGTTTGTGAGTGGGAGGTGGCAGGAGTAATGTTGCGGGAGTCGGTCATTGACTGCGAGGGTCTGTGGTTGGCACGGTTTGAGAGCAAGGTGGTCGACATGACTGCAGTGTTCGAGAGGCCAGCCGGCGTCTGTATGGACCTGGTGGTGAAGCAGAAGGAGGGTGCTTGGCGGGGCCAGATGGGTGGGGATGGTCGGCGAGGTGCAGTCAGGAGGGTTATTAGCAATTTTGACTTGTGAGCTGTTGGACCGGTCAGTACCGACGAAATACCGAGCCGGGATCTCCACTCTGCCTCCACCCGCCTTACATCTCTCCTGTTACTCGCGCAGCTTCAACCAAAAGCCAGGATCCATCTCGAGCAAAGTCCTTCATCGTCCCTGAACCGCTTCGCACAAACGATCACATTCTCGACGCTATCATTCCACAATGGTTCTCGGCCTGGGGTCCTTGGCCCTGACTCTGCTGCTCATCACAAATGCGATCGCAATCTTAAATGAAGAGAGATTCCTTGCAAGAATCGGATGGTCCCAGTCGCAGATACAACACCATCATCTACAAGATCCGAGCGGCTTTGGCGGCGGAGGAGGGGGAATGGGCGAGCCTGGTATCAAGGCTAGACTAGTGAACCTGATCAGTGCTGTCCGGATGTTGATGAGATGTGAGTTCGAGGCCGGTGTCGGTATGCAGATCGGCAGTGCTCACAATTCGTCTTCTGTGCAGTACCGTTGATCGTCATCAATCTCGTGGTCATCCTGTATCTGCTGATACTGGGCTGAGATCCCATGCATCAGGGATGGCATTCGTGGCTCAGGTCGAAGCCCTTCGAGATGCCTGAACCTGCCCTATCACCTAGGGTGCCTGCTTTGCACTTTGTATATAACACGTCACATTCGCACGCATCTGACACACAGACACAGCCCCTCATGACGTGTTTCTCGCGACGTACCCTTAGCACAGCATGGGTCCGAATCAGCGGGCCGCTTGGTGTGCTTCGTTGAGCCGCAGTGCTCCTGAATGCGTGTGATGAGGGGGGGGGAGCTGGAATCTTCCTGAAAGCCCGTGCGTTTTTACGCATGTTTTGTGAGATGTTCATCCACGCAAACGACGATCATCAATCTGCCCAATCCCAGACAACACAGGGTTACCCACATCAAACCAGAGGGGTACGGACTCTTTATCGAAGCAAGAACATGGGAGAATCCAGAACCGAACTCATCCAATGGCTCAATGAGCTCTTGGGCCTGCACTACACCAAGGTCGAACAGTGTGGAAGCGGTGAGTGCGCCTCCTTGAAGTTCCGCGGAGGAACGGCAGAACGTCGCCCTTGAGCTGCCTCTCACCTGGCTCCTCTCATCTCCGCTTCGTTTTGGATGTGCAGGTGCGGCCTACTGTCAAATCATCGACTCTATCTTCGGCAACGTGCCTCTGGGCAAGGTCCGTTTCGACGCCAAGCACGAGTGAGTGGCTTTCGACCGTTCACTGCGTGCGTGGAAGATCTGAGTCTGACATTGACGCCAATGTTGAATCAGGTATGAGTACGTCCAGAACTACAAGCAGCTGCAGGAAGCTTTCAAAAGAAACAAGGTGGACAAGGTAAGCGCACCTGACCTAGAGCAGAGCCATCTGTCGATCTTTATATGGACTGTTCCCTGACACGATTGTATGCGCTGCGCCCGCCCTCAGCCGATCCCTGTTGAGCGTCTGTCCAAGTGCAAGATGCAGGACAACCTCGAGTTCCTCCAGTGGCTGAAGAAGTACTGGGACACCCACTACGGTGGTGAGCCTTACGACCCCGAAGCGCGACGATCAGGAGCCAGCGCCGCTCCCCCACCACTGCACGGCGCTGTGACGACTGGTAACATCAGGACCTCTACTGGAGCAGGACCGCGCGCTGGCTCGGCGGCTGGCTCTGCCAGAGGAACTACGCCGGCTGGGGCGCGTGCTGGAGTTGGAGCAGCTAGGAGACCAGGTGCGGTTGGAGCTGGCAGAGCGGCAGGGGCTGGAGCTGCAGCTGGAGGGGTACCACATGAGACCATCCAGGCTCTGACAGGTCAAATGGACGAGCTCAAGCTCAGCGTGGACGGCTTGGAGAAGGAGCGTGACTTCTACTTCACAAAGGTGAGTCCACATGCAGGTCCAAGCTCGGGAGGAGCTTGCACTTCCGTACATTCCTGGCTGGTACTGATCACGGCTCTTATCCATGACATGAAGCTCCGCGACATCGAGCTGCTCGTACAGGAGCGCTTGGAAGGTGGACCCGAAGGCCAGGATCCCGACCCACCTGTAACCGAAATTGAGGGTGAAACCCTCAAGCAGATCCAGGCGATTCTGTACTCGACCGAGGAGGGCTTCGAGGTACCTGAAACAGCTGAAGTCGCTCAGGACGAACTCGAGACCTTCTGAGTGAGCGCGGCGCGATATATCCGGATCTGTCTAATTGAACGCGACGCATTTCGGCTGTCTGAGGGCCACCTGTCTGACAGTGCTGCCTTGTTCGTCTTGGTTCGTCCGAGGCCGCGGCGACGAACTCAGCTTGGCGAACGGACGCCATATTCCCCTGTCGTGTCTCTGTGCTCGCCTCCCATCATCAGGTTCCTTGTCGCCTCGCGCTTTCTTGCAAGACTATCCATCTTGCTACCTGCCTTGTAACTTCTTCTCCACTCGGCCGAGTCGTCGTTCAGAATCTGTGCTGAGCTCAATTTTAAAGATTGGTATTCTGTGACGTCACGAAGGGGCGAGCAAGCCGACCAAGAACCCTCGATTTTCTTCCTGAGGCAATCCCGAGGATGATCTGTGGGCAGAACGAGCAGGCTGTCGGAGCAGTGATCGATTCTGGTGCAATCGGCAACTTCTTGCTGGCACAGCGATTCGGATTTGCGTTCCCGAGGCCGATCCTTGGCTCTGAACAGAGGGCTAGTGACCTCGTGGAAATGACAATCCGTTCATGACAGACGAGCCGATTCGGAATGGCCATCACCAATTCCAGTCTCGGCACTTTGAAGACCGATGATAAGAAGAGGGGTGCTGGGTCGAGGGGATGACAGCGCACGCTCTCCGTGTCTGAACTGCGCTCGAGCCTAGCATACAGTAGCAAGGAGAGAGTTTCAGGAGGTCCACTCGACGTTGCACAATTTCGCCTCGCGCCCAAGACCGAGCCGGAACCGTGGACACAGATTGAAGCCGGCGTGTTGCTTCACATCCGTGACCTCTGCACATGACATCCTCCTCCCTTCTTCTTTTCATCAACTACGATCAAGCCCATCCGGATACACCTGTCTTCATCCAGGACGAGTAAGGAGCCACGACGCTGTACGACGATTTCGCCTCTGTTACACCACCACACGCTTCTGGATTTATTTGACAGCCTCGATTGTCTTCTGGCCACGCCCAGTTTCAGACCGCATTTACGCTTGAGCATCCCCTCATCTTCTCTCCTCTTGGTGCCCGGTGCTCTCAGACTGTACTCAGTGGCGAGGGCTGTCTCCTCGTATCATCTCATCTCGACCGTTGCTCCATTTATTGGTATCCACCCCGTCCCAAACCCGCTCCGCCTTACCTCCCACGGCACAACTTTGGGCGGTGCAAAGCGGTGAACAGAAATTTTATATAGAAGGGTGCGTCCTCTCGACGTGGGTGTTTCGAGAAGCTGCGTGCGGTGCAAATGCTGAAGCTTCAAAAGCCATCGCCTTGTCGATTTTCTGAATCCCTTATCTCGCGATTGCCACCATTCAGCAGAGAGACATCATCAGAGCAGCATTCGGACTTGACACCCTGAATCGCTCGTAATGTCCACAGATCCAGGTCCCGCCGGCAATTTGGGACAGAAGTCCAGTCCCACCGTCAGATCACAACCTCACATCGCCGACCCTGAGGCCAACAATGGGTCCAGCACGAACAGCCCTGCCAAAGGCCCCAATAGTCCCGCTGGCATCCCGATCGTGGCTGTGACTGAAGCTCCCAGCAGTGAAGCGGCACCAGTCATGAGCATGAATCCCTCTCAGGCTTCTACCTCCACGTCGGTGCCCGGTGCAGTCACCAGCACACCCATCAACAATCCTGCGCCACCAAAGACCAATCGTGTCCGCTGGCATGGAAACGCCGATTTCGCCCCAAGTCGCTTGCATGCGGAGGCCGTGGCCGCCGCTGTTGCCAATGTTGCCGCAAGTCTCAACACCTCCTCCAGGGGTTCGGGCACTGGTACCAAATCCACCACTCCTCCTGCGGCCTCGCTCCTGGCTGTACCCAATCTTGGCACCACTGCGAGTTCGAACACGAGGACTCAGACTGTCCAAGGGTCGGTGGCGGTTGACCCAGCCAGCGTCGATCCCGCTCAAGCAACGGATTCCACCAACATCGTCTCTCCCAATCGCGTCATTCGTGCCAATCATCCAGGCCCGCTTCAGCTTCAGCAACGTCTCTCCGAGACAGCAGTTCCCGGCCTGACTTCCGTGTCTGCGGGCGCTGGCTCCGCTCCCGCTTTGAGTGCTCAACTGCCAGTAGCGCCCAGCATTCAGTCAGCAGAGACGAATCGAGATGGAACGACGGGCATCTCAAACCCGACTCTCCTTACTGCCGCTGGCACGCTGAACCCTTCCATTCTGAGCGCCAGGCTTCCACTCACCCAATCTCCACTTCCCCAGGGCTTCGACTACGCTGCTCGGGAACTGGATGAGCGTGGAATGGATGAGACCGCCTTCCGACAGCTTCAGGCTCAACTTCAGGCCGAGCTCGGCCGAAATGCAGGCGGTCCGGAGCGCACCATAGCTGGAGGTGGTCGTCGGCACGAATACACTCAGGCTCATCAGCGACGTCCGTCCTCCGCCATGTCTTCGGGCGGAGGCAGTGGAGCCACATCGGGTGCCTCTACCCCGTACTCCACCGACAGCAGCTACGACCCGGCTGCAGATTCAGACCTGGATCATGTCGACATCATCGAAGGCGAAGTAGACGGTATGCCCTCCAAACTCAGCAAACGCCAAAAGCAGCGCATACGCGAAGAAGAGGAGGAAGGAAAAGAAGCAGCCGGCGGCGGTAGCGGTGGTCTTGGTGCCGCCGGCCGCCTCTTGGAAGGTCATGGCTGGGGTAAGCTTCGAGGTCTTGTGAAGCGTGGAGGACTCCGACGAGACAGTACAGATGTAGAAGCAGAGGCCGGAATGGGCGAGTACTCAGGTGCGGAGAAGTCTGCCTCTGGCACCGGTGAAGACGATCGTGTCGACCGCGGAGGTCCCACCAACAGGAAGAGTGTTCTCGTCACAACCTCGTCCGGTACGCATGGTGGGGCCAGTGGCGGTCTCAAGCGCAAGCCTACCAAGCATGAAAAGCAAGCCGCAAAATTAGTGCGGGCTCACAAACTGGTTTCTTCCGGCGCTGGCGGCAGCGCTACCGGTGGTGGTCTTACGGCCCTCCCAACTGCTGGCGGGATCGGCGCCGCTTTGGCCACTTTGCAGGGACACCATGACGGAGGCTCCGACGATGGCGAGGGTCATTCGGGAACCAGCACACCAGACCTCGATGCCAGGCCACTGGCAACCGGCGGCGTGCTGGGCAATCTGCTGAAGCTGTACGAGCAAGAGATTCAAGCGGCTGAAAGTATGATGACTCTGGTCGATCCGGTGCCCGTCTCCAATTCTGGTACTGGACCTTCGGTTTCTAGGGTCGTCGGTGCTGCGCCAGCCCTCCGAGCTCCTACAGGTGCAAGCAAGCTGCGAACCAGTCACTTGGCGGCTGATTCTCCTGCCGACTCCACCAACATGCCAGATTCCAATTCGCGCCGGCGCTCGAGCGCAGTGCTGGATACAGCAGAACACATCGAAGACATGTCCCCCGAAGCGCTTGCTGCACGAGCACTCGAAAAGGAACGACAAGCTCGCATCCGTGAGATCGAAGAGCAACTGCGCCGGACCTTGGAGCCTCGATCGGGTGGTCGGGGTGCAAGAGCTCACAAGAGAGGCAGAAGCACAGGCGGCTCCGGTCTGGCCAACATGATCAGCTCCGAGTACAGGAAGTCGGGAGCATTCTCCCAGCCTCGAACACCTAGACGGAGCTTCGACGCCGTATCCTCAACGAGTGCTGGAGATGGCAGTGCTGCAGGCGCTGGGCGCCGGCCGATGCTTCATTCCATCTCTTCTAGTGCCTTCCCGATCTCAGCAGCCGTGATCGAGAAGACACAACAGAGCGGAAAAGTCATCAGCAAGGCTGCGACCAATGTGGCCAGAGCAGCTGTTGCAGAGACCGGACTGGAGGCTGCTATAGATGAAAGACCCAAGGCTGCACGCAACGGCGGTGGCACTATCGGAGCTTTGATCGCCACCACAGGCAACCTCGTCGGTGCCGTATCACCTCACTTGGCACAATTGGGTCCGAATCCGAAGCGTTCTGGTTACACTTTGGACCGGTATCTTCTTCCGGAAATGAACGAGAAGACCTTGCGGCAGACTGCCGAAATCATTGCTGACGCAGCCCCTCGCCGCAGTGTCCCTAGTACTCCAAGCTACTGGGCCAGTCTCAGTGTGCCTGGCAGTCCGAACGCTTCAGGAGACACTTCGCGCTCTCGCTCTCGTGACAGGCGTCGATCCCAGAGCCGGGTTACTCCAGACATGCTCACAAGCCCATCGGCCCCAAATCTGAGCGACCCTCTGGTCAATGGCTCCCGGTCTGTGCCTGTGAGTCCTACCAAGGCGACGACTAGTGGTACGGTGACCGGCGGATCCATATCTCCAGCTACGGACAAGGACAAGATCAATGGAATCCTGACCGGGACCAGCACATTAGGGTCGCGTCAGCCGAATGACTCCGCTCCTATGAGCAGGGCTGTCAGCAACATCAGCGGTCTCAAAAGCATGCCTGCTACCCCAGGTGGTCACATTCGCTCTCGTGCAGCTGCAGCACAGCATGCCGTATCGCACATTCCTGGCGTGCATTCCGCTGGAAACATGCTGCACCGAGCTTGGTCAGGCCTGCATTCTGGTGCGGTAACTCCAGACTTTGAACACGGTTCGGCAGACTACTTCACAACCAAGAGCATGGGAGGATCTGTTGGCGCGAACGGTGAAAGTCTCGAGAAGGCGGAGTGGCAACGCAAGTTGAAGAAGCGCCAGAAGAAGAGGAAGAAGGAGGAGATTTTCGTAAGTGCCCGAGAAAGTATGCGCACAGATCGATCGCGTCCGCTAAACGAGACATTTTGAGCAGATCACCATGCATGTTGCCGCCATTCTGGAACGTCAAGAGTTCTTGCTCAAACTGGCCCGCGCTCTGATGATGTTTGGCGCTCCAACGCACAAGATCGAGTCCCAACTGCAGCATACAGCGCGTGTTCTTGAGATCAACTGCCGGACAATCTATCTGCCTAACTTGATGCTGCTCTCCTTTGGAGACGACACTACCCGCACCAGCGAGACCAAGTTCATCAAACAAGGCTCCGCTTTGGATCTCACCAAGCTCACGGATATGCACGACATCTACTGGAATGTGGTCAAGGACAAGATCAGCGTGACGGAGGCAAGCAGACAGCTTGACGAACTGATGCGCCGCAAACCTCTGATCCCTCGTATACCTGCAATTCTGATCGGCGGGTTCTGTTCCGCCTTCATTTGCGTTGGATCCATGGGCTTCAACGGCTCCTTTATCGATGCCATCGCTGCCTTTCCTCTCGGCATGTTCCTGGTGTACTGCCAAGGCATCATCACTTCTGAGCTCTACTCGAACGTCTTCGAGATCGTCTTTTGCATCCTCAACTCCTTCGTGGCCGCCGCCCTGCACTCCACTAAGATCTTCTGCTACTCGGCCGTGGTCTCAGGCTCGATTGTGCTCATATTGCCAGGTTTCATAGTCCTGAGCGGTGCACTCGAGCTTCAATCCAAGAACTTGATCGCGGGTTCGGTCCGGTTGGTGTACGCCTTAATCTACAGTCTTTTCCTAGGCATGGGCCTTTCGATTGGAGTCGACTTCTGGACCCTGGTGCGGAACAAGCCCCTGGACAACGCCTCCTATTGCGATGCAGAGCACCACGATCCAAACGTATGGTACCGCCGCGAGGTTCCTCTGGTGTGGGCGTTCCTCACGGTTCCCGGCTACAGTCTCTTCCTCAGTCTTCGGAATCAGGCCAAGATCACCCGCAAGGAGACACTGGCGATGGTCGTCATTGCATGCGCTGGATGGGCCTGCAATCACTTCTCGGCAACCGCTCGGAACTTGCAAGGCCGACAGGACATCACTTCAGCACTGGGATCATTGGCTGTCGGCATGCTTGCAAACGTCTACGGTCGATTTACAGGCGGTCGCACCTTTGTCGTTGCTGTGACAGGAATTCTTTACCAGCTACCAAGTGGACTCAGCAATGGCGGGCTGCTCAACTTCGTCGACACGCAAGCCAACACCAACGCCAGCTCGGCGACAACCTCTAACAGCAACGCCTTCAGCAGCTCTGGATTCTCTGTAGCCGCCTCTCTTATCGAAGTCGCTCTGGGACTAACGGTCGGTCTATTCGCTTCCACCATAATTGGCCATTATCTGGTGCCCAAACGGCACCGCGGTACCATGGTGTTCAGTTTCTGATTCTCCTCATCGTCGACATCATCTACTACCTCAGATACAATCACAATCATAAACCAACGGACACTACCCAAACATTATAGACTGACCCAGCATCACCTTTCCTTCTTTTTTCTTGTACATAGCTGTCCTTCACCAGAATCAATCGCTACACACAGCAGTCTCTCGTTCTCTAAACATAAGCTGTCACTTTGCGATGCTGTTTGCTGACTTGAGTACATCGTGCCCTGGTTTGGGAAGTTCGAGAACGCCGGGAGGGGTTGTGCTGAGGGGAAACGGAGAGCAAAGAATCTGCGGCTGGAAATCATGAGCCCGATTGTGTGGGTGGTAGCAGAGTCACCTTGGACCGCTCGAGAAGCTGTGGCGGACCTTGAAGAGGTGTATTGATCCTCAGGTCGATACCAACAAACTCGCAGAATGCAACTGTTTGTGGATTGACGAAAGGCGGGGCTACATTATAGGCATCGGCGATCAGTCTTGGGGTTCCAGAACTCTAGAACTGTAACATGTGTGTCACCGTCAAAACCGGTCACTCACTGGGGGGTATTCTCCGCAGGTCGAGCTTCTTCATCCGGAGAGATTCTGGCGGTGGAGGAGGTGCTGTGGGTACAAATTGTTGGATACGACCCACATCCAACGCATGTCTTTGCTCCTCCGAAGAGCCAATCGTACTTTCCGGCAAATGAGTGTTTTGCTTGATCCAGCTGATGGCCTCGTCGAGTCTGGTCTTCAGCTCATCGGCCGATGGCAACGGAGCTTGTTGCGTTTCAAGTGAGAACCATGGATGCAGCGCTCGCACGATCGCCAGCCAGGGAGCGTGGAAGCGCAAAGAGGGAAAACTACGGTTGGAAGGGTCGAGTGCATCTTTGCCCGCAGAAGTCGAGCTTGAGCTCAACCTGAGACCGCCATCCGAATCTCGCTTCGTGTCGAAGAACTGCGAGACAACATCACGCCATAACGGTGAGCCTGCGCACCAAACTAGAGCAATGGGAACAGCACTCACTTCGAGGAATGTTTGTTTGTGAACACACTTGCCTAGAGCTAGAAATGTCGTTTGCGAACTTGTTGCGTCCACAGCAGCAGCCACGTCGTGAGCATCAGATACATTCTCGGTGGTAGCAGCGGAAACGTCGGTTTGAGGACCATTGCCGACTTCTTGGGCTGAGACCAGTGGCTCTTCACCGTCGCCGAAGTCTTTGACAGCCTCGACACCAATGGGTGGCTGTTCAGATCGAGCAGGGGCAGCCATTTCATCGTCGCTGTCGTCATCAAAGTCGTCGATTGATATTTGATTTGGGTCAGCCGCCGGTTTGCTGACCGCAATCGATGCTTGAGTTTGCGTAGTGCCGCCTGGTGTGAGAATGCGTGCAGCGGAGGAAGACGATCCGTGGTGATAAATCGCATCAAATCGCACGTGCAGATGCGCCGAGCACCACAAGGTAGGTTTCAAGGTCTGCAACAGATCAAGCAGTGGTGGTGAGCCCAGGGTCTCTGTGCGGATCTAAAGATTTGAATTGTGTGTATGAGCATCTCGCTTTTGACAAGAGAGGAGATCAGGCTGGCGCTCACCTCTTCTGTGAAGAAAGGCTTTTTCCTGATGAGATCTTGTGTGTTGCCATGTTGCTCGATCGTATTCGGCCAATCGTGGGACATCACGATGTCCGATCTTGGCAACAGCTTGAGTCTCTCGATATCGTAGAGACGGGTATGGTAGATGGATCGCAGATCGTTCTTGTTATAAGGCTGCCTTTCGTACCGACCTGTATATGCATTGAAGCACAATGTCAGCATGCAGTCTGGGGCTCGATGCGCTCAGGCTGGAGAAAGACTCACCTCTGTAGTAGTCATGCTTCTTGTAGATACCTGAGATTCCAGAAATCACTAGATCCCCGACCTCTACGCAGCCGGCCTCTCCAAGAAAGTAGATATTTGGAGCAAGCCATCCGCCATAATAGCTGAGGGTTCATAGTCGTCAAATGAGGCGAATGTGCGTTTCGACCGTTCGGACTCGGACTCACAGTTCGTACATGTAGTTGCTGGCCTCGTGATTCCCTCCAATAACAAGAGTCAGAAGAGGTGCCCGCTTGACGCCGGCATAGTACTGCCAGAACGAGCCCAACTGGCGGTACTTTTCTGGCACCGCCAGAGAGTGGAGATCAGCATGGTTGCGGATGGCCTGGGGGGTAAGGCTTTGTAGTCAGTGACAGATTCTTTCGAGCTTCTGCTCTGTGAAAGGTGCTCACCTGAAAATCTCCACAGAGTAGCAGAACATCGAAGAAGGCCTTGTCCTGTCGTTCTCGAGCCAGGACCTTTTCGTAAATCAGGTCGAGTTCTCCGTGAGAACATCCCTCGACAGCGACCTGGAGCACAAACAGGGACGGAGAGGACGCACGAAGGGGAAAGCACACGATTCAGTCAACGCTCATCAAAGCCTCAATGTACTCAGAGATGGTGGTAGACGCACACGCATCGAGTTCTTTGACCTGCGCTCGCGCCTCAGCCTGCTGCTTTTATTGTGACAGGAAGATGAAGAAAAGGGACGGAAACCGAGATAGCGAGTCGACAAGAGCCTGGGAAGTCCAGACGTCAGCGTGAGGTGATGAGCGGCCTGTCCAATGAGCATTCAAGACTGTGCAGAGCGCGGCAGTATGCTCAGTACTGACACTTCTGGCACCTCCAGAAGCGTCGATGCTGCGAAGTTGGGCTTTTGGCCACCCCATCAATAAGTTGGGTATCTGTGACCACAGGCAGCGTGACCTCAACGAGATCAGACCCCACCGCTGGAAAGTCTCATCCAGCCCTTTCCTTCCGACTTCCCGAGATGGTGATGGCTGGCCGGTCTTCTGAAGGCAGGTGCCGCTCGTCGTTCTGGTTGACCGCATCGACCCTCCCTGGACCTACTCGTGCACACGGTTGCTCTGGCTCGATCACTCATACACTGACCGCACATTGCAAACATGGTCTTCAACGTCGCCTCCCGCTCGCTCCTCACCGCGGCTGCCCGTCGCTCGGTTGCTTCGGCCTCCTCGACTGGCATGCTCGCTCGCACCGCCGCTGTTCCTCTCAGGACGTACGCCGACGCTGCCACTTCGGACAAGCTCAAGCTCGACTTCATCCTGCCTCACCAGGCTCTCTACAACTCTAGCGATGTTACCCAAGTCAACATCTCCGCAGCATCCGGTGACATGGGTATCCTTGCTTCGCACGTCCCGTCCGTGGAAGAGCTTAAGCCTGGGTTGGTAGAGGTCGTCGAGAGCGGCAACTCTACTAAGAAGTGGTTCGGTGAGTTGTCTTGATGGCGTGACCTGTTCGTTTCGATCAGATGCTGACCTTCTCCTGTCCGTCTGCTCGTTCGCTCCGAATGAACAAATGGCATCTTGTCCCCTCGCAGTCTCCGGAGGGTTCGCAACTGTCCACCCCAACAACAAGCTCACCATCAACGCTATTGAGGCTTTCCCTCTCGAGTCTTTCTCCCCCGAGGTGAGCTCATGCCAAAAAAGAACTTTTCTGTGACTGGTCACCAGAAGCTCATTTTTCATCCAAACACCATTGTGACAACCCTCTGGATTTGATGCCCACAGGCTGTGCGCAACGCTCTCTCCGAAGCCCAACGAAACGCCTCCTCCGGCTCGGATGAGGCTGCCAAGGCCGAGGCTGAGATCGAGGTTGAGGTCTACACTGCCCTGCAAGCCGCTCTCGGTCGCTAATTTTGCTCACAAAATCGACAGTCGCCCTCTCGTTGCCCTTCCAAGTTTGACCATGCCGCGATGACGCCTGCGAGACTTGAAAGCGGTCTCGTGGATCAAATCAGACATCTAGACAATCAGAAACAAAGCGTATTCGGATGCTGATTGGCGGTGTGAACAGCGTTGGAATGCTCGGTGCCTGATGAATTGCGAGGCAGCAAGGTCTGGAGTGCCGCGGAGGCTGCAGCTGAGGGTACATCGATACATTCAAGCTGATGTTCTCCCCGTCCACTCCCATGTCGGCACGCATGCTAGTCTGGTTCTCGCCTACGCTCTGAGCGAGCAGATTTTGCGCGAAGTCGTTGAGAAGCAGAACAGATGGTGGATGAATTTCAGCGCAATGCTTCAACAAGCACAAATGATGGATGGTTGCAAATCACTTGCGTCGGGATCTTCAGTGCGCCTCCCAGCTCATGGTTCGAGACTTCGAGGCCATTTGATCGAGCCCCTTCCTGGTGATGAATGCTTCCTGTGATGCACAACCATAGCGGTTTGTGCACGTGATCAAGTCGCGTCTGAAATCAGGTCGAGCCTAAATGATGGCGAGTAAACATGAGAAAGTGTTGGTGTCCCAACCACATCGATTCTCAACACCGTCATAGCTACTCGCACGCTGCAACGGTTCCTTCTCGTCACCATCGCAACCATTCAGGAGAGCAAGAGCACAGCTGAGACAGGACGATTGTGCGCTGCCGGTGACTCTGTGTCATGTATTCAGAACTTGGACCCGGCTCGCTTGCTGGATCTCCTCAGCGTCCCTACACACACCAGAGACATGTCAGCTCACCTCGGGTCATAAGTGCGAAGATGAGCAGCTCGCCCTCTCGCCAACAGCAACAGCAGCAGCAATTTCATCAGTCACAGCAGCAGCAGCAGCAGTTCCATCAGCAACTGCAGAGACAATTCCCCCCACAGCCAACTCACCAACATCTAGAGAAGGAAAACACTTCGCCTGTCCGACCTTCGTCGCCCAGCAAGAAGGCCAGGGCTCAAACCTATCTGTTCTCCATGGGTCGATCGGATCCAGCGGCGCAAAGCTCCACAGCTGCCACCGACTCGCGCGCGTCTGGGCCTCTCGGTCTTTTCTCTGCTGTTGGGCGGTCTGTCAGCCGAAGCAAGATCTCAAATGAGCCGGTGGACCTTGACGAGGAGTTTGAAAGGCTGATGGTGAGTTTTGGCTTGGACCTTTGCCTGGGTGTCAGACCTACTCTTCTTATCTCATGCTGATCTGCTCCCGGTATATTTCTCAGACTACATTGGAAGTTCCCAACTCAATGCGGTCAAGGTTGCTCAACATGAGCGACAGTGTCAAGGAGTCCATGATCAAAGGCCAAAGTATTATCCAGCCTCAGCGCCTCCGCTCAGGCAGCATGCCAGGATCCATCTTCTCTCCTATAGACCCACACTCCCTACCTCCGCTGTCTGGTCCCTCCCGCTCAGGTTCGTCGAACACAATCGCCCTGCAAGCCAAAGGGGCTGGTGCCAAGGAGGTACCCGAGCTTTTCGCTACTCATCTCAAAGCCACCGATGTGTCGCGAATCGATCTGGCCCGGGTAAGACGACTACGAGTGCTGCTGGGCTCCGAGTCCCCCGCCTGGGCCTCCGACTTCATCTCTCATCAGGGAATGGCTGCCCTCTCTCGCCGAATGCAAGAGCTGATGGACATGGAGTGGCGAGAAGAACAGCATGACGATCAACTGCTTCACGAGATTCTGCGATGCATCACAGTCTTGTCCAAGACGGACAGAGGCAAGGCGGAGTTGAATGCGCAGATTCCGGAACCGCTTGGTGCGCTGGTCGGCCTTATGTTCTCGGAGAAGAAGCCTGGCGACCTGAGCACTCGGAAGCTCATCTTTGATTTGATCGCCCATCTGTTTTCGATGCGGGTCATACCAGCAGAAAAGAACGTCCGGGATCTCAATACGCTCCAGACACAGAAGTGTGTGGGCAAATGCACCCAGAAAGTGGCGAGTCGGGCTCGCAACGAGCGATTGCGCTACCATAACCCCATCATTCATTCCGAAACCGAGCCACAAGCTATCGACTGGATCCTGCATCTCGTCCTCGTCTTGATCTCCAACCCCCGGACTCCAGAAAACGATGCTATGCTGGACTTCATTTCGGCCTCTCACACTCCTCGACCGTTCAAGACGTACATGTTGGAAGTGAGCGGGGTGTGTCGAGACTACTTTTGGATATTCTGCCACTCGCAGAACCGATACTGGGATCTGCACACGCTCAATGTCAGCGATATTGAGAGTCCGAAGGTGCCCGGAGGAGCGACGGGAAGCGTGGAATTTGAAGCCATGGCTTACTTGGTAAGTCATCCGTCCTACTGCTGATGGACAAGGACTGATTGGGGCTTGACTTACCTTATCTTTGTTGATGCTCGATTGGTGTTTGCCTAGACATGTCACCTACGTCTGATGAATCTGATCGGATCCGTCCTGGTGGAGCGCCATGCTCACGCTGGAGCCGAAGGAACGTCGGCTGCTTACGATTTCTACGCAGAGCTCTTTGCCTCAGGCATCGAGCGAGTCCTGGCTGTGAGAGGTCCACAATTGCATTTTGGCTGAATCCTCTTGCTGTTACTGACCAGACTGCCATCGCTGTCCACAGGTACTTCGCAAGTCTTCTCAGGTCTACTACCAACCCACCCATCTTGAATTGGCCCGGTTCTTCCACCTGGCCGCCCGTGCTCGGTTCGGAATCCCAGCTGGCCTTCAGATCTGGCAGGCCAAGCCGCTGTCTTTCGTCTGAGACAGAGATGCATAAAGCATCTTGAACAATGCTGGCAACATCAGCTTTGCAAAACACACACACGCAACCATAACCTTCGTAACCTTCGCAATCGCTCCATCTCGCCCCTTCCGTCCCGTTCTGTTGTCTTACCTGCTTCAGGGTTTCCTCTTCCGTCATCATGTCTCGCTCGCTGTTTTACCTCTGTCCTGCCCGAGTCCAAGCCCTCCTCCTTGTATG
>JAMJXE010000001.1:2152500-2155000 GCA_023634365.1 Tilletia setariae | reverse complement strand
ACTTGAAGAGGGAGGATAACGCTTGAGCGACCCGAACTTTTCAAGGGACCTGGAGTCACACTGGAATATGTTACATAAAAATAAAAAATGGTGCATCTTAATTTGAATGAAGTCCCAGAAAACAGGGGGGCACTGCCTGAGTCAGTGTCGGAGCAAAATGCTTACTGCCCTTGCGTTGAAGACGGACAGTCGGGTGTCTATCAGACGAAAGCGAAATCCCCGAGTGGCTCTATGATGTCACCTATGCATCAAGAGTCTCATATGGTAGTAGGGGGCGGATCACCTGGTGTCTCTGGGGGTGTACCCGTCCTGATAAATGACCAGCTGGCATTGCGCTACCCTTCGCCTGTCAGCCCAACGATGAAAACCCTTCGGGGACTGAGTCGTGATAGTAGAAGGGATGAGAAAAATGCAGGGGAATTTGGAGAAGTGAACCCGTCCACTGTAGTACCTAGCTCCCCAGCCAGTGGCTTCGTTGCTGGTGATTCTTCGACCGTGGCGTCAGATGATTCTATCGTCTCGGCACTGCAGGTTGGGAAGTGGGCAGTTGTGGGAAAAGGTAGACAAACGTTTACGAAGGGGCTTATTAGGTTGCTAATGATTGGCATTGAGCCGTGTACGGTCCCAATGTTCCTCGCAGGTTTGAAGCCTTGGGAACGGGGGGCACTTGAGCGGGCTAACTCAATTGATGTTGTGAAACAGCCGAATAGGTCCTGGAGGTTGGAATTACATGTTGCACGAGCTCACTATGACCAGACCCTTACTACTCTAAGAAAGATTGCGTTTAGGCGTGATTACCAGAAGCCCAGAGAATACATGAGTTATGGGAAGAGAAAAGCGCTGGACCCGAAACAGTGCGGTAGGCCTAAGAAGCCGCCAACTCCCGTGAAGTCGGCTCCGGCCAGCAGCTTCACATTGGTTTCCTGGAATCTTCGCGGGTTCTCAGGGAGTCAATTACATTTGCTTAATCTGATCGAGAGGATCAGGCCTCAGGTTATTGCTCTGCAAGAAACTCTTTGGCGCAGCACAAAGGGAGTCCTGAAGTTGGATGGATACTCAGTGTTTCAAAAGGATATGGTCGTGGGGAAGGGAAGAGGTCTTGCGTTAGCAGTGAGCAATGACTTTTGCAGTGTGCCAATTGACTTCGGAAATGAGAACATGCTCGGGGTTAAAGTCTTTGTAGACAATTCTGCTTGGACTCTGTTGAGTATCTATCTGCCATCCGGGGGTAATAAACGGGGGGAACGTACTAAAGCTTTGAGGGAAATTTGTCGCAGCCTACGCAAAATGGTTCGAAAGGACCCTGGAGCTAGGATCGTTTTGGCAGGGGACTTCAACATCCCATCACGAGACCTCTCCGAGAAAGTGATGAGGTGGAATCTAGACTTCGCTGTGGTTCCGTTCAAAGGGGCCCCGTGGACAAGGATTTGTGGCTCAGGACGCAAGTCTGCGATTGATGCGGTGATCACTTCCTCGGAAGTGGCTAACTGCTTGTCAAAAGTAGACGTCCTACGTTCGTGGCAAGGATTCTCGGATCACTGTCCGATCAGGGCTAAGTTCCAACTAGGGCTAAAGCGAGACGAGAGTACTCCAGAGTGGAAGTATATCCGCAAAGTCGAGGATGATGTTGTGAAGAAATTCGCATATCACTGCAAGTGGGATGCACTCGAGATTGAGGACCCAGATTCAACTGAAGAGGTGTCGGAGACACAGCATGGTAGGTTCGTAAGGACATGCCATGAGGTGGCTTCGGAGCTGGAGGTTCGAGAGCTTAGACGGAAAAGAGATAAGTACAGGTTGAGATTAACAGCCAGAGAAAAACGTATTGTGTCTAAACACCGTAAGGCGTTCAAGGCCATGCGTGAAAATCCAGCTGATGAGACCAACCGGAAAGTCTACGATTCGATCCGGGCCGAACTAAAAGCCATGGCCCAACTCCTCAATGGCAAGAGGAAAGCCGCTGCAATCAAGATGCTGGTGAGACATGCTCAAGACGAGGATGATAGAGGGGTTTTCAAGTGGGTTCGCGACCATTCTGTGGGTGGTGGGCATTGCGAGGTCAATGCTTTGCGAACCAAGAAAGGTGTGGTATTTGGACCAAAAAGTGTGAGTCAGGCCTTTGGCGAGCACTTCTCCACTCTGGCACGAGTTAGCTCGGCAGAAGAGTGTCATTGGAGCACGGCGCCCCCTGACCTGGAGATTTTGAACGAACTACCTGGACTAAACGATGACATCAGTTGGAGTGAAGTTCGGAAGGCCCTTCAGGGTATGTCCAACCACAAGGCCACCGGTCCAGATGGGATTCCTGCTGAGATCTTGAAGTGGTCATTGTTAGATCAGGACGAAGGGGGTGAAACCCCAAAGTCCGCTTTTGGCAAGGCACTTTTGGAACTTATCAAATATGAATTCGCAACATCTGATATCGGAAATGTTGAGGAAAACACAGCTTGGGTCACCAGTCTTTTTAAGAAGGGGGATCCGTTGCAAGCAGGGTGCTACC